>JASAUF010000620.1:6615000-7215000 GCA_030180095.1 Magnolia changhungtana | reverse complement strand
GATGCATATGTTCTATCCACGCTATCCGTCTATATGCACTATTTACATATGACCATCGAGTTATGCATGTGTATAGATGACTAAAATCAATTCTAAAATTTGGTCCGTTGATTACAATTCTATGGTCCACCAAATGTAGGTTTCACTTAATACAATGTTTTCTTCAAAGTAAGTATTTGATCGCAAACATGGGATTGAAGGTCAAAATAATGTGGTATTTTTGGACATGCAACATTGTAAAATTAGTGGTGTTAATTTCATCTAATGCAATTCTATACCATTTAATCCCACGTTCCTAAGTTTTTGGATGAAGCTGATATTTGTGCTTTCCCTCCATCAATCTGTATCACCTCATTAACAAGTTAGAAGGCAAATAAATATTATGATGGGTCAAAGGAAGTTTTTAATTGTGGGCATTTAATCTTTATTGTTCTGTTTTGATCTACTTCAATTTTTGGCTTATGCCTTAAAATGAGATGGAAAAACGGATGGATGGATATAAAACACATAGATCACAGTGAGCACCATAGTCATAGATCTACTAGGTAGTTCTTGGTCAACTAAATCCTAACCAAGTTGGAGTGGGGAGGGCTCAACCGTGCTGAATGTATCAACAACTTGTTTGCCTACCATGATGTATCGATGTTTGTATTTTATTCAAAATGACCATCCATTTTCCACTCATTTCAGGGTAGGCATGTGTTGGCGGTTCGGTTTGCTTTTTATCACGTGTAATGTGTGTGGGTGAGGCATAATCGATAAAGAGACTCGATCCAAACTAATAAGCTTTGACCTCAAGCGTCGAAATAAGTAGATACATCTAATATAAACGGATATGACCAGATTTTAGGAAGATCAGTCACTGCTCAGTCATTTGCAGAATTTTATAATGATCAGGCGATGATAATTGGAGGGTGGGGTTCTTCCTCTGAAGATGAGTTGCGCGCTTTGTGTCTTCCACAAGAAAGGCCTTTGGGAATACTAGTGCAATCAAACAAAAGAAAAAACTCACAAGAATGCATCTCTTGAAAGAACTGTATGACATTAGATAGTGATCAAATCCAGCGTATGAGTGTAAACTTGAATTACAACTAAGGACTATAATTAAGAATTTCCGCCACTTGATTATCGATTCTCCTAGGATAAGCTAAGATAAAAGATAGATTTGTATTATTTGATTTGTAGATGATTGAAAATTAGCTGGTTATTGCTCTGTGCATTTCTTCTCCTAGTTATAGATCTCTATTGCACAACTTATTCTTCTATATCTTTCTTCCGTTGTTACAACGGTTATAGAGTCGAAAAGCTTTTCTCTTGATCATTTTTTCGTTACGTTTTCCTTTTGTAATTGTACCTCTTCTATCGTCCAAACTTTATTCATCTCTGTTACCTTCTGCATCTTGAACTGCTTCGACTGCATTTTTTTCTTCACTTGTTAAACTTTTGGATATTTCAACCATATATTCTATCGACCATTCACTGATGTGTAAAATTGGATTTATGCCAACTATGATTCTATAAAAAGCGCTTCAAATATCTTGAAAATCTTTTCATCCACTTAATATTTCTCATGCAATACCACATGTTTTCTATTGGCTTCTTCATGATGATAAGGAATATGGAATAACAACATGAGCCCAAATTTGAAGCAGATCCAAAGCTAAAGTGGACAACAAAGGGGGATTGAATGCGCACCATTAAAAACTTCTCCACCTGGGATTGAATGTGCACCATTAAACCATTTAAAACTTCTCCGCTCGGGATTGAACGCGCACCATTAAACCATTAATAACTTCTCCATCCTGGATTGAAGGTTACTATGCGTGTTTTCCCTCCATCCAAGCTTGCATGGGTTTATGATAAGATTGGATGAAAAATAAACATCACAGTGGGCACTAGTGAGGTTTCATTGATAGGCATTCATCGGTAGGCATCATTATCTTCATTGCTTCCTCTAGAGTGGTCCACTAGAGCTTTGGATTTGACTAATTTTTGAGCTCATGTCCTACAATGATATGAAAAAATGGATGGACGACCTGGATAAAACACATATATCACACTAAACTCATAGAACTTTGCTAGCACCCACCTCCACGACGACAGGAGCAATACCCAATCTACGTCGGCCAGTAGTGTAAGGGGTCTTTTGGCACCATGGATTTGGGAGGATTTCAAATCCCTTGGGTTGTTTGGCTAAATAAAGTAATTGGGGGTTTCAAATCCCTCAATCAGACCTTGGATTACATCTAACATCATTCCCATAGTTGGATGTGTAACATGTGTATCACTAGACTATTAATATATTAAACACATGACCCACTAATGATGTCATACTCTGTTTCTTTTAAACAGTGGGTTCCACCATTAACCCACCGTTACATATGATGTGGCCCACATGAGCTTTGGATGACCCTCATTTTTTGGCTCATGCCCTAACCTTGTCGGGCAAAACTGATGAACGGTGTGGATTTATCACATCATAGCTGTGGGGCCCACTCTTTAAAAAAAAAAACAATAGAAGTAAGAAAGCAAAGTCATGAACACCCTCTCCTCCACGTTTCTCTCTCTCCTTCCTTGTTCTCTGTGGTTTAGTTGCGAACATGAACCCATTTGACCATCCATGCGATCATCATGGTGGGACCCACTCCTTAATCTAAACCGTTCATTAGAACGATACATCTGTTTAACCTTAGCCGTTGATATCTCTCGCCTAGAAATCTCTGGTGTGGCCCACCTTAAACCTCGATCAAACTGATTTTAAACTTCATGTCTTATCTTGTTGTTATAAAACCAATAGACGCTGTAGATTTTTACATCTGATGCATTGTGGACCCACCTCATCTCACCAGCTCATAATTCCATAACTATTACGAAGACTTTCCGTTTTAGCTTTAACGGCAATACCTCACACGTCTCTGCACTAGGCAATTTGTGTAATGCTCTCTCCTGGAATTGTGACCGTTATTCTTCCCTCATTCAACACTCGACAACTCTCCAACACCTTCCCACCTTAGAGAGTTAATAAAAAAGCTCCAATCTCCTCACTTTCTCCTCCGTTTTCTTGTCTTTACTAACTGTCGAAAGCCAAGACCTAAATTTTCTGAAACCCACCAACAAAACACATTGAGAACTTCGATCTTTCATTGCAACAAGCTCACCAGTATTGATCTCCATCAGTTGGAAGAGTTGAAGCCCTCAAATCCTTGTTAGACAACAGTCTACCATTGGAAGGAATCAAATACCGTGTGTCAGATATCAACCTAGTGGCTAGCTATATCAAACGACTCTCGAGTTGGAATCTAGCAAGAGCCCAAAGCTATTTTACGTAGAAATCGGATTTACATCAATTATATATTTTTTCATATCAGGTAGGTGATCATTCCCCATTGAAAAATTCATAACTAATTGCCTTATATAATCTAGACATTGAAATATTTTTTTTATTTATTATTTGAACCAATGCAAATATTATTTTATTTCCATTTAATATTATATAGTGGTGATAATGAATATTCATTATGTGAATATAGACATTATATCTGTCATTTTTCCTTGGAAGTTAGATGCATCTTATGTAAATAATTATTTATTTTATGCAATGATTCTTACGGGTGCTCTGCCCAGGGTCATTCCTAAAATGATCAGCACGACACGGGTGCTCTGCCCAGGGTCATTCCCAAAAGGATCAACACAGGTGCTCTACCCTAGATGATTCCCTAAAAGGATTAGTACACACGGGTGCACTGCCCTAGGCTTTTGTCCCTAAAAGGTTATACCGGTACTCTGCCGAGGGTCATACCCTGAAAGGATCAACACCGGTGCTCTGCCGTGAGTCATCCCCTAAAAAGATCAGCACACATGAGTGTTTTGCCCACTCCAAATCTTTATATTTTTAGAAAAACTATGTTGAATAATTTATTCATTTCATATTCATGAATGACAAATTATTAACTATGATTTTACATTCAATGTTCGTCTTATTTTGATTAATACGTCAAGATTAAATTTGGTAATATTTGTGAGATTTTCAACTCGGGATTGATGTGATCCTATTGAGTTGTCAACTCATTATGTTTTAACCGTTTCAGGTTATGAATATTTTGAAGATGCAGGATACTTCTATTAGTAGTGGAGCATAGAATGTGATTTGATGCACGTGGCATGTCATTCTACATAGGATGAATTTTATATTATTTTAGAACTCTGAATGTAGTAATATTTGACTTAATTTTCTTATTCCAAGTTAAGTTAAATAATCATGCATCGATGTAATAACAGATTATGCAATTAGTTATCTTAGTCTGTGTTTGGAATTTTAAAGTTTTGGGCTATGGTGGGAGAAAATGAAATGCATATGAAATTGTCATACTTTATTTTTATTTTTAAGTCACGGGTTTGGAATTTGAGTCCTGGACACCCTATTCAGTTACCTGAATTTTGGGGCGTGACAAAGTTGGTATCAGAGCCAGGTTGACCTTAAACATCGGACTTAAAATAGAGATTTAACTCTAAGTCTTCCTAAATGGCCTTAACTAGGAGATGAGAAATTTAGAATACATATATATAACATTTTAATCTATTTAGATCCCATTTAGGCTGTATATTAACATACAAAATCAAATCTGGATGTTATGAATTTTCTGAGAATTTTTCTAACTATTTCTTAGATTGGGCAGCAATAATCAATATAAAATGTCTGACTTTGAAAAATCATAACTATTTAAGTAAAACTCCGATTGAGGTGATTCAAAAATAAATTGAAGCTTGATAAGTATAATTTTATATAAAATAGATAAAAAATTAAAAATACTGACCATTGATATATGTATCTGAGGTTAAGAAAAACCTGTCTAAAAATCGTCCAAATATGGACAATGTGTACTCTATGAATTTTTAAAAATTCTACAGGCTTCAAAATATTATGAAATTTTACAGAGGTATAGTATAATTATATATATATTTATATAAAAATTTTCAAGTTAAAATAATGTCTGAAAATATCAAAAACATCAATTAGAATATCACCCTTATGACTAGAAATTTCTGCACATAATTCTAAACTATATCTTAGTTCAACTTCTCTTAGATCTTCATGTATGCCTACCTTGAACCATCTAATTTCTTAGAATCTTAAAATTATTCAGTAAAATTTATAATTCCCTTTATTTATCCTAGGCTATGACAGATTAGAGTATGAACCTCGGGGCCGCATCGGAGACACAAGTACCTGATGTAGCTAGGCAAGGAACAATTATTGACAAGATCATCCAGGCGATGGAAGAATTTGCCTCATTTATAGAAACACAAGTACTTATAACTCAATCTTAGGAGCAGACTCAAGCAACACTTATAGCCCTTGAAGGGACGGGGTCCTTATTGAAAAGTTTAAGAGGCAGAGATCGCCTACGTTTAAAGGTGGACCTGATCCAAGTGAAGCTGAGGGTTGGAAAAGGCAGATGGAGAAAATTTTCACAGCTATGAGATGTAACGAGCAACAAAAGGCTGAATTAGCAATATATATGTTGGAAGAAGCAGCCGATCATTGGTGGAAATCTACGACCAAGGAGAACCCGAGAATAGAAAGGTGGACATGGGACCAATTCTGCACAAAATTTGAAAATAAATACTTTTCAATGTATGTGCGTGCTCAAAAGGTTACAAAATTCATGAAATTAGAATAAGGAGATATGACGGTGCGTCAATATGATACAAAGTTTATAGAGTTGGCACGATTTGCGACATTTCTCATACTGGATGAGCTTCGTAAAGGGCAAAAGTTTGTTGAGGGACTGAAACCTTTTATCCGTAGTCGACTGGCGCCATTTCTCATTAAAACATATGCAGAAGCACTGGAACGTGCCAGCGCAATAGAAAAGGACTTTGATGAGCATTGGAAGAACCGCGAGCCGAGGAAGGACATAAGGAGTAGAACCAGGACCATGCCTCATTCATCTCTCATACAACATGAAGCAACTAAGCGGCAGAAGGTGATGCCAACATCAGTACCCAGTCATGCCACTATGCAACTTTCAACGCAATTCATAGGGACTTGCCATAACTACGGAAAGGTGGGCCATCCTGCCTGCCATTGTCTTCTACCACCTTGTCATCAATATCTAGGGAATCAAGGACCACCACGATCGTTTTATAGGCCGCCTCCTCATTATGCACCATCTACTTCATATTAACGACCTCCGCCGCCCCCTCAGATGATTCAACCAACTGTGAGACCAGCACAATCTTATCCTTAGAGGCTTGCACAGCTAGATCCACGATTCCAGCTACTTAGACCCCCTCAAGCTTATCCGAGACCACCTCAACAATCGCAACAACAAGTCAAGCCTCCCCAATATCAGCAACTGAGGCTAGAAAGTCAGGCGCCCCGACCTCAAGCTCAAGGACGTGTTTACGCTCTATCTTCATTCACAAATGATCCAGCCCAACTTCAGGAGTGTGAGGATCCAAATCAAAGCTATGATGATCCAACGCCACCTCAAGATGATGCTGAACAGATATATGAGACTACTGCTTCTGCTTATGAGGACCCAACACAACCTGTGGATATCACTCCTCAACATGGTGTTGAAGCTACTAATGATGTGGTGGAAAGTACTATCTTGGCTTACACCGCTTTTACCAGAGCATTATTCAATTTAGGAGCTACACATTCATTTATATCTTATTTCTTCATTTGCTCACTTGGTATATCACCCGTACGATTAGATAAGAAAATTATCTTAGCAACCCCTCTTGGTTAGTCCATGAATTTAGAGCAAATATGTGAAGAATGTCTCATCATAATTGAAAATGAAATACTGCCAGCAAAGCTCATTATTATGCCTATGAGGGAATACGATGCTATCTTAGGAATGGATTGGTTGTCCCAGTATCATGCCAAGATAGATTGTTTCAGGAAGACGATTACGTTGAACATAGAAGGACGATCTCCACTGAAATTTTGTGGGACACGAAGAAGGAAAGCGCCAATTGGTTTGTCGGCTATTGTGGGAATCAAGCAATCAGAAGAAGGGATTGAACAAATACCTGTGGTAAGGGAGTTTCCAGAAGTTTTTCAAGACATTACAAGGTTACCTCCAAAGAGAGATGTGGACTTCGGTATCGATCTAATGCCCAGAACTACACCCATCTCTAGAGCACCTTACCGTATGGCTCCTGTAGAATTGAAAGAATTAAAGGATCAAATCCAACAGTTGCTAGATCAGGGTTTCATTAGACCCAACACGTCGCCATGGGGAGCACTGGTCTTATTTGTAAGGAAGAAGGATGGAACTATGAGAATATGTATCGATTATCGTCAATTGAATAAAGTAACAATCAAGAACAAATATCCTCTTCCTAGGATTAAGGATTTATTTGATCAGCTTAAGGGAGCAAGGTTCTTTTTTAAAATAGATTTAAAGTCAAGTTACCATCAATTGAAAATAAATGATGAAGACGTGCACAAGACGGCTTTTAGGACTCGTTACGAGCACTATGAGTTCTTAGTAATGCCATTCGGATTGACAAATGCTCCAGCGGTATTTATAGACCTTATGAATCGGGTATTCAAACCTTATTTAGATTGATTCGTTATTGTATTCATCGATGATATTCTTATATACTCCAAGACTCATGAGGAACATCTCAGGACCGCTCTGCAAACATCAAAGGAAAATCAATTGTATGCCAAGTTGTCAAAATGTGACTTCTGGAAGCATGAAGTAAAATTCTTGGGGCATGTGGTGTCAGAGAAAGGGATATTTGTGGACCCAGCTAAAATTGAAGCAATATTAGAATAGGAGTAGCTCTCGAATGTGTCAGAAGTGCGAAGTTTTCTCGGCCTTGCTGGTTACTATCGAAGATTTATAGAAGGATTCTCCAATATATCAAGACCCTTAACTAATCTAACTAAGAAGAATATGAACTTTAAGTGGGATCAAGATTGTGAGTAGGCATTTACCGAACTGAAGAAGCGGTTGACATCAGCCCCACTTCTAGAATTACTGACCGAAGGAGAAAGATTCATCGTTTATACCGATGCGTTATATCAGGGGTTAGGATGTGTTCTTATGTAAGGAGGCAAAGCTATCGCATTCGCATCACGACAGTTAAAGACTCACGAGCGAAACTACCCGACGCATGATCTGGAGTTAGCAGCAGTGATTTTTGCTTTAAAAATTTGGAGGCACTACCTATATGGGGAACAGTTCGACTTATATTTAGACCATAAGAGTTTAAAGTATCTCTTTAATCAGAATGAATTGAATATGCGTCAGAGAAGATAGATGAAATTTTTGAAAGACTACCATTTCGATATTTCATATCACCCAGGAAAAACAAATGTTGTGGCTGATGCCCTAAGTAGAAAGACACGAAGACTTGTGGTCAGCTTAATGATTAAAGAGTGGGAGATGCTAAATGTCATCAAAAATTTCGATCTGCAACTTCAGCTTGAAGAACCTCAGGCGCATCTAAGTAACCTAGTAGCACAGCGTGCCTTGGTGTGTAATTTTATTTTTATTTTCTTAAGTTTAATAGCTAAGTTTAACTTATTAATCTTTAGAATTGAGATTAGTTCATGATAAACTTTTCTTTTAGATTCAGTGTATTCTAGAAGCTCGGAAGGAAGACGTTTGACTACAAGAAAAAGGAGCAGAAGGAATAGGGAAGGAAAATGCAGAATGACAAATTGGCACTGATGAAGGGATTAGGTTTTGTGGAAGGTTATGTGTTCCAAACGAACCTGGGTTGAAGCAAGAGATTTTGGACGAGGCTCATAGATTAAGATTCACTATCCATCCAGGGGAGGCTAAAATGTACAACGATGTTAAGCGTCAATACTGGTGGAACAACATGAAGCGAAAAATCGCCGAGTACGTATCTAAATGTGCGACATGTCAACAAGTGAAGGCAAACCATCGAAGACCACCAGGACTCTTGCAGCCGTTACTAGTCCCCAAGTGGAAACGGGAGCATATATCCATGGATTTTGTAGTTGGATTTCCAAAGACAGGACAACACCATAACACCGTATGGGTGATCGTGGACAGGTTAACTAAATCCACACACTTCATCACGATAGAGATTTCTGCATCAGCAATGGAGTTGAGTAAAATTTATTTTAAAGAGATCGTCCAACTTCATGGTACTCCAGTATCCATCGTCTCCAATCGAGATCTTAGGTTTAAATCACGATTTTGGCCAAGTCTACAGGAAGTTTTGGGAACTACTCTTGACTGCAGCATAGCATTTCACCCGCAGATTGATGGACAAACAGAAAGGACGAAACAGATTTTAAAAGATATGTTACACAGCTGCATTCTCGACTTCAAGAGCAATTAGGACGATCATCTGCCGTTGGTGGAATTCACATATAATAATAGCTACCAAGCCAGCATTGGTATGACATCATTTGAAGCTTTATACGGAAGACCCTGCAGATCACCATGTTGCTGGACCGAAGTAGGAGAAAGGACATTGTTGGGACTAGAACTAATTCGAGAGACCTCCAAGAAGATTGATATCATTCGGGAACGTATGCACGCCACCCATAGTCACCAGAAGAGCTATGCAGATAATCGATGCGGAGACTTAGAGTTTTGTGTGGGAGATCATGTGTTCATAAAAGTTTCTCCAATGAAAGGAGTTATGCATTTTGAAAAGAAAGGGAAGCTCGCGCCACGTTTTATCGGACCCTTCGAGATCCTACAAAGAGTAGGAGCTGTAGCATACAAGCTAGCCCAACCGCCTCAGTTTTCCAATATCCACAATGTATTTCACGTCTCCATGCTTCATAAGTATAAGCCGGACGATTCTCATGTCATCGAATGAGAGCCACTAGAAATTCAAGAAAATGCCATATATGAAGAGTAACCTTTGTGCATTCTCGATCGTAAGGAACAAGTACTTCGGACGAAGGTTATACCACTTGTGAAGGTACAATGGAGTCATCACAGCGAGGAAGAAGCATCATGGGAGCGAGAACAAGAAATTCGAGAAAAGTATCATAACCTCTTTTAGGTATATAAATTTCGAGGACGAAATTTTGTTAAGGTGGGTAAAATGTAATACTCTATTTCTTTTAAACAGTGGGTTCCACCGTTAACCCACCGTTACATATGATGTGGCCCACATGAGCTTTGGATGACCCTCATTTTTTGGCTCATGCCTTAACCTTGTCGGGCAAAACTAATGAACGGTGTGGATTTATCACATCATAGCTGTGGGGCCCACTCTTCAAAAAAAATAATAAGAGTAACAAAGCAAAGTGACGTGCTGATGCACGTCACCCCATGAACACCCTCTCCTCCATGTTTCTCTCTCTCCTTCCTTGTTCTCTGCGGTTTAGTTGCGCACATGAACCCATTTGACCATCTATGCCATCATCATGGTGGGACCCACTCCTTAATCTAAACCGTTCATTAGAACGACACATCTATTTAACCTTAGCCGTTGATATCTCTCGCCCAGAAATCTCTGTTGTGGCCCACCTTAAACCTCGATCTAACTGATTTTAAACTTCATGTCTTATCTTGTTGTTATAAAACCAATGGACGTTGTAGATTTTTACATCCGATGCATTGTGGACCCCACCTCATCTCACTAGCTTAGAATTCCATAACTATTACGAAGACTTTTCGTTTTAGCTTTAGCGGCAATACCGCACACATCTCTGCACTAGGCAATTCGTGTAATGATCTCTCCTTGAACTGTGACCGTTATTCTTCCCTCATTCAATGCTCTACAACTCTCCAACACCTCCCCACCTTAGAGAGTTAATAAAAAAGTTCCAATCTCCTCGCTTTCTCGTCCGTTTTCTTGTCTTTACCAACTGCCGAAAGCCAAGACCTAAATTTTCTGAAACCCACCAACAAAACACATTGAGAACTGATGGAGATTTTTCTCCTCATTGTTGGTATCAATGAAATCGAATAGGTTTTGATATTATCGATAATTGCAGAAATTTTCACTGCTGGTTACTGGACTGTTTTTTGTCCTGTCAATATGATCGAGAGACTTTCAGATCATATCGAGGCTATCATCGAGAGTGGCTCGATATGATCGATAATTGTTGGAATTTTCACCCCTGGTTGCTGGACAGTTTTGGTCCCGTCTCGATATGATCGAGAGACCCGTCGATGATATCGAAGCTGTTATCGAGAGACCTTCGTTATGATCGATGAGTTCCGCAGATATGATTGCGGAAACGCAGATTTTACAGATTTTGTTTCCTATTTGGGTTACACCTCTCTATATACTTATATATATAAAACGCCTCACCCAAGGATACAATATTGTCCGCTTTACCCAGAGGGCTCACGGCTTTGTTCTCAGGGTTACCTCCAAAATGCGTCGTATCCTTAAGGTGCGAACCCCACATATAACCATCACAACTTCGTACGACTCTTTCGATGTGGGATAAGTTTAACCTTCCACTGTGTACATAGTAGCCTGCCAGCATAGTAGCCTGCCAACCACTGGTAGCTCGCCCAGGCCTTTAGGCCCCGCCCACATCAGCGTTCGCCCACATGCGCCCGCCCACATGTGCAACAGTGATGGGGCGTCACAATATCCCCTACCGAGGGCAGAGCCGTCCTCGGCTCTGATACCACATGAAACGCCTCACCCAAGGACACTATTGTCCGCTTTGCCCAGAGGGCTCACGGCTTTGTTCTCAGGGTTGCCTCCAAAACGCGTTGTATCCTTAAGGTGCGAACCCCACATATAACCACCACAACTTCCTACGACTCTTCCGATGTGGGATAAGTTCAACCTTCCACTGTGTACACAGTAGCCTGCCAACCACTGGTAGCTCGCTCAGGCCTTTAGGCCCCGCCCACATCAGCGTCCGCCCACATGCGCCCGGCCACATGTGCAACAGTGACGGGGCGTCACAATATATGGGTGTATCCGGGATTGGGGTGTATTTTCAGGGCATTCTAGGGTTTCCTAAAGCTTTTCTTAGGGTTATCAAAAGTGAGAGAGAGGGAGAAAGAGAGAGATGAAGCTTGTGGAAGGGAGGCTATGCTCGTAGAGGTGATCTATCATATCTCAGCGCTTCTACGTCCTCGTGATCGGTGAGATCTCTCCGTTTTTCTCTTGTTTCTCTTATTGTTTATCCACTCTTGCGTGAGTGAAGAAAGTTTGATGCAAGCGGTGTGTGCTTGTGATCGGTTGTAACGTTCTGCTTTATAGTGGATTGTTGATCTGGATGAGGTCCCGTGGTTTTTACCTCTTTGAGGGTTTTCTACGTAAAAATCCTTGGTGTGATGTGGTTTATGCTTTGATTGTTTTTCATTGCATTATTGTTACATAATTCTGGTTTGTTTCGAGGGCCTAGATCCTAAGTATTTGTGCAAGGCCCCCAACAAGAACTTCGATCTTTCATTGCACCAAGCTCACCAGTATTGATCTCCATCAGTTGGAAGAGTTGAAGCCCTCAAATCCTTGCTAGACAACAGTTTGCCATTGGAGGGAATCAAATACCGTGTATCAGATATCAACCTAGTGGCTAACTATATCAAACGACTCTCGAGTTGGAATCTAGCAAGAGCTCAAAGCTATTTTACGTAGAAATCGGATTTACATCAAATATTATTTTTTTCATATCAGGTAGGTGATCATTCCCCATTTAAAAATTCATAACTAATTGCCTTATATAATCTAGACATTGAAATATTTTTTTATTTATTATTTGAACCAATGCAAATATTATTTTATTTCCATTTAATATTATATAGTGGTGATAATGAATATTCATTATGTGAATATAGACATTATATCTGTCATATTTTCTTGTAAGTTAGATGCATCTTATGTGAATAAATATTTATTTTATACAATGATTCTTACGGGTGCTCTTGCCAGGGTCATTCCCAAAATGATCAACATAACATGGGTGCTCTGCCCAAGGTCATTCCCAAAATGATCAACACGGGTGCTCTGCCCTAGATGATTCCTTAAAAGGATCAGTACACACGGGTGCACTGCCCTAGGCTTTTGTCCCTAAAAGGTTATATCGGTGCTCTGCCAAGGGTCATACTCTGAAAGGATTAACACCGGTGCTCTGTCGTGGGTCATCCCCTAAAAGGATCAGCACACATGAGTGTTTTGCCCACTCTAAATCTTTATATTTTTAGAAAAACTATGTTGAATAATTTATTCATTTCATATTCAAGAGTAACAAATTATTAACTATGATTTTACATTTGGTAATATTTATGAGATTTTCAACTCGGGATTGATGTGATCCTATTGAGTTGTCAACTCATTATGTTTTAACCATTTCAGGTTATGAATATTTTAAAGATGCAGGGTACTTCTATTAGTAGTGGAGCATGGAATGTGATTTGATGCACGTGGCATGTCATTCTACATGAGATGAATTTTATATTATTTTAGAATTCTGAATGTAGTAATGTTTGACTTAATTTTCTTATTTCAAGTTAAGTTAAATAATCATGCATCGATGTAATAACAGATTATGCAATTAGTTATCTTAGTCTGTGTTTGGAATTTTAAAGTTTTGGGCTATAGTGGGAGAAAATGAAATGCATATGAAATTGTCATACTTTATTTTTATTTTTAAGTCACGGGTTTGGAATTCGGGTCCTGGACGCCCTATTCGGGTACCCAAATTTTGGGGCGTGACAAATGATATCCCAATCGGGTACCCAAAAATGAAATGCATATGAATTTTTATTCGGCTGATTTTTGCGATTTCCCATCAGTCAGGTGGGCCTCCCGACGTCTTTTTGCATTGGTCGGCTCAGATCAGCCCATTAAAGAGCCCCTTGTGAGCCGGCTGCATGAACGATCCTATATTTAGAGTTGACTAAAATACCCTTTGATCATAGAGCCTGACCCCGTATACAGTCTTTCACTTTTCGGCCACTGTAGTAAAAGCTATTATTATGTAACAAGAAATATAAGAATACGGATCCTCTGTTCAAAGCTGTGATTGTTGCGTTGCAGTCTAATTAGACCGTGTGATCGTGTAATTGCATCTCGAGATGGACCTATCACTATTCAGCAAACGAAGAAAAACGAAGGAAAGTTGTGCTTTTGGCAAACAGAGGATCCGGACTCGAAATATAAACATGGGCGTATTTGTGTCCGAGTGGGCGTCTTCATACCAGTGGCTGGCTACACATCAGGCTGTGATGATGGTTTTAGACGCATGCGCTTATATAGTACACGTGGCATGCATGTAACTCAAATTCAACTGTCTGAATTTTGGACCCACTGTGGATGGACCACAGCCTTAAATTAGATTAATTGAAAGATCCTAACGTCTGATTAGTGGACACCTGTATGTTGATTCTAGACCAATGATCTTTTTCATGATAAGCGTTCGTTAGATGTCCACGAATTGCCCACTTATAATATTTTTCCTATTTAAATTTAAGTCTATGGCCTACCTAAATGTGGGTCCCACGATTTGGACGGCTTAGCTTAAGTTAGGTACATGGCACACGTGCATTTTCAAGCGCATGCCCATTAAACATCAAAACTCAATCGATATAGTTGTTTTGTTTGGCTAACAGCTATTCTTGAGGGGGATATGCTTAGCCTGCAGAGTAACATGTGGTTTTCTCATGTCATTCAATTCGTCCATCATCTGTAGCCCTTGACTTTTTCCTTGTGCCCAAAATCAAGATGCTCAATTTTAATTTTTTTATTAGTTTTCTTTTGATGCTATTGGAAAATTCTTGCTAAACTAAGAAATTTTAATATATTTATATAATTTAATAAATAATTTTGAAGGTTTAAATATATAATGGATAATGAATTAGTTAAAATTTTAAATGATTTTGATGTGTGTGTGTGTGTATATATATATATATATATATATATATATATATATATATATATATATATATTGAAAAATGCCCATGTTTTCAATTTCTCACGGCATGCTCACTTCATTAATTTTCCATGCCAATATCAAGAGATTTCCAAACATAGGTGAATCTTGCCACACAGCTCCATGGGACATGGATTAGGTAGCCAGGCCTGAAGGTAACGTAGGGAGATGTGCTTGGTGGGACCGGACGCTATTAGAAATGGGCTGAGCACGCATTCAGCTAAAAACCTTAAAGTAATTCACATATACCCATGTGCCATCCCCGAAAAATGTGGGACGGGTTAATGTGCCCTTACACTAATAGAAATCGACAACCTACAGTGTACCAAAACTTGTGGTACGTACTGTAAAATCTTTCCAGCTAACATGCTACCTGCGCACGACATTTAGAATCTTGGGAGCTTTAGGCTCCACCATGAAAATCACCTCGCATGATAATCAGGTAGGTACATTTGAAAGGTGTGCCACCCTATTGGAATTGATGGAAAATCAACGATTTGACTCAACATCTAAGCTTTACCACTTAGTAAGAAGATCAGCTTGATTTTACATGGCCATTTGGAGTTACTCTGCCGGAAAGGTTGGATCCCGTACAAACACCCATGGGCGCCATTGAAGTTTTGGATAATTTAACATTTCTGTAAGTTGAATGATAAACAAACAAACATCAATGTAAAGCCTTGGGAAGATTTTAATGGTGGATGTCATTGTTGCTACTTTTCCTGTGCAGTGGTCCACTGATTATTAGATATGCTTCAATTTTTGGACTTATGGCTTAAAAATTAAAACACATGCATTTCAGTAGGCCAATAGGGTCCTGCCGCCATGGAGTTGGTCTTTTCATCAGCTGGGCAAACCTCCTAGTTCATCCGAATGCCCTGCTTGAAGAGTTCCGAAATGGCGTGGAAGCATTTAGTCACCGCTGCCAAACTCCTAATTTGAGGTTTGTTTAGGATGCGTTTGGTTGCACCAAATATCATGAAATTTCATGATATTTTCAACCAAACACACCTTTAAAAGTTTAAAAGTTGGGCATATTTTCAGATTCTCTTTTCTATTTGGATAGGATCATTTTATGCCCTGGCATATTCGAAAATACGCATGTAGACAGCATCTATAAACTATAAACACTGATGCATGAATCAATCCAAAGTTGTTAGAGCCCAAGATCACAATTGCTGGACAATCTCAAGCTCCAAATTAAAATAGATTTGTTTGCTGGATTTGGACGGTTGGTATTTCTCATTGAGTTATTTGATACAATACTTGGCAGATGTGATTCTGCATGCACATGCAAACAGAAATTGTGCACGTTGCCATACATGTGCATCAAGCTAAACCACCCGAATAGTGGGCCCCACTTTATATGAGGCATAGACTAAAATGAGATTGATTAGACGATCCTTTCCCAGATTCATGGAAAACTAGGAATTCAGTTCTTACAAGATCTAAAAGCCCCTCCTTACGTGCCAACCTACCGAAAGATGGGAATTCACGCACGTGTGCCGTGTTGGCAAATGCGGATGCATGTGCATAGCAGGCTATCTACGCGGATGGGGGCTTAGCGGTCCACCCATTTGACGAAGTAATCCGACGGCCACAATTATCCATTGATTCAATGCATGAGGCTGGCTCCTATGTTAGTTTAGCTTCAGATAGAAAATGGTGGTGAGTTTTCAACAGTACACGTGGCACAGTTGTACCGTAGTCCAGTGTTCAAAATAGCTGACGCAGCTGTGGTTGTTCGGACCCGATTTCTCCTTCTGATTTCAGATCACTCACTATTTTATTTTTAACCATCGATTGCGTAGCCATTAAGACGACAACGTTTAGTCCAACCCGGCCTACCTTAAGACGACGTGCGTCCTAACTTTCATGTTTCAAGTGAGAAAATCTAAATAACGTGTTACCTCATGAAGGACAGAAACTCGGTCAACACACACGTGTGGGACGTGTAGCGTGTCGGCAAACACGGGTATACGTGGTTAGCAGGGTCTCTAATTAAAGTCCACACGGATGTGGACATGCCAGTCCTCTCATTTGACGATCACGAATGGGACAGCTAGAATTATCAATTCAAGAATTAATCACCTACCGAACCATCTTTCCCGGCAGCATCCAACATTTATAAGGCATCACTACCATTAGATGGGTAGGCCCCACCATGAAGATTAATGGATCAAACATAGGCCTTCCACTCATCAGGTGGACCACACTGTTGGAATGAACGAACAACCAACGGTTTGATTCCACATACAGACTTGGCCACGTAGTAGGATCAGCCTGATTTTTCAAAAGGTAATGTTTGTGATGTGCCGTGGGGATTGAACGCCTACCATTGAAAACTTCCAAAGGCCACAAAAGTTTTAAACCAAACTTGTGTGTTTTACTTGGTCACGGTCATTGTAATCCTACGAAACAGATCCAATCTCCCTCATTTCTTGGATCATGCTCTAAAATAAGTTGGCAAAATAGATGAATGGTGTTGATGTTGTTTTCTGGTTGTTCTAATTAGAGCGGGGCATCGGTCCGAATCAAATCAGATTGGGCCTAACTTGATCCGATCCGAAATCCCAATAGTTTGACCCGAACTCAATCCGATCCGGGCCGAACTGAATCCAGGTCACCTGACTCGGACCGATCCGATGCATGATTGACTTGACCCGAACCGAGTCCGACTCGGTCAGGGAAACCAAGTTGGATCGGGTTGGGTACGATTCGGATCGTTTGATATGGTGTGGTCCACTTCAGTCTTCAATATATCGTACTTTCGTGTTCAAGGCCTAAAATGATATGTCAAAATGGATGAACGGCTTAGATGAAATATATACATCAAGGTGGGCCCCGCATGACTACAAGCCCCGCATGACTACAAAAGAACTGTATTCGCGCTTTCTCTGGACGTATTACAGTGTTGACGTGCACTGCACACCTCCTTTTTCACGCAAGTCGATGACTCGCTGTATTGAGGGTAGCAAGTTCTATGGGGCTGATCATGGGGTATGTGTTATATCCAAACCGTCCATCCATTTGGTGAGCTCATCTTAAGGCTTGAGATGAAAAATAAGACAGATCTAACTATCATATGGACCACACAAATTGTTTAATGGTGAAAATCATTCTCTGCTATTATTTATGGTGTGGTCCAGATGATCTTTGGATATTATTCATTTTTTGGACAATGCTTTATAATGGTCTCTAAAAATACATGAACGGTGTAGATATAATAAATACATCACTGTGGGGCCCATGTAACCTTGATATCCTTTGAACTGTTCGTACAACTCGGAGCTCGAGGAGCTTCAATGCTCGTCTTAGCACGGCACGTACTACACCAGCTGGAGTGGATGTCAGATAGACATCACGATGGGCACATAGAGAGGGAAACAGATTGGCTACTCCCCTGACATGGTCGGTGCTATGTGGGCCCCACTATGACGTATGTGTTTCATCCATGTCATCCATCTATTTTTACAGATCATTTTACAGTATGAGTCTAAAAATGAGGTATATCCAAATCTCAAGTGGACCACATTACAAGAAACAGTGTTGAATGAGAGTCGACCATTAAAAACATTTTGAGGGCCGTAAAAGTTTTGGATTAAGCTGATCTTTGTTTTTTCTTTCATTTTGGACTGTATGACCTAACAAATTGATTGGATGTTAAATAAATAGTATAATATGCCTTAGGAGGATTTTAATGGTGGATATCTAACGCTATTATTTTCATGTGGTGTGGTCCACCTGAGATTTATATTCCTCTCATTTATGGTATCCAACCATGACATGATCTTTAAAAATGGATGAACGGAATGGACGAAACACATACATTATGGTGGGTCCCACAGAGCACCGACCACCAGCTACGGAGCTGGTGGCAGGGGGAGTAGGCCGTTTGGAAGCAAGCGAAGCTAATCCGATATGGTTGTGAAGCCACCTCCACACCAACTGTAATGGGATAATCATCATCTTCAGCAAATCCTTCTCTCCTTTCCCACGCAATACGTATAGAAGCTACGTCCCACGAATGGTGCCCGCAAACGCATGCGATTTGTTCACTTCGGATCGGATCGTGTCGGGTCGGATCGATCCGGGTAAGCATGAATCCGAACTTGACCCGAAAATCATTCGGATCTAGACTTCCCTACTCGATCCGCACCGATCCATGCCGTCAGATTGATTCGGATCGGGTCGGATCCATCGGATCGAGTCAAGATTGCCTAGCTCTAGTTCTAATCTCACCTTAGAGCTCATGCACAAGTGAAACACCAATGGAAACCCTATCTAATATAGGGGATTCTCCAATACCAAAGTCAGACAAGGAATCCAAATCTATTACTGTTAGGGTTTCTTGTGTATACCTCTCTTCATAAATTGGACCTTTATTTATAGCCCTAGAATGTCCCCTTGATAGAAAGCTCCCTTACTTGGTAAGTGTTAGTTGCAGTTGTCTTATGGGATGAGTACTCAGAATGACTTTGGCGATAAGACTAATTGGTCGAAACGTGGAAAGGTTGTACTCAATAACCGAACCTGACTAGAAGAAGCCCAACTGTAGGTTTAAGGGTCAATGTCGATCCGACGTCTGTCTTTCAAAGTTAAGTATTCGGCTAGGACCAAGTTGACCCATATAGCGACTTGGCAGGAACTTGTAAGCCGTCACAACAAGAGCTCAGTGGTGACGAGGTTCTGTTACCTGCTACTAGTCAGGTAGGCGAACCATCCATGTAGGTCACGATTGGTCGTCCAACTCGGGCTACATTATTGTTGTTACTATTCTCTTGTGTTGGTCCCTTCAGGTCCGTCCATTTTTACCCACAAAAGATGGAATGAATAAAACATGTACACTACGGTTGGTCCCATTGACCTGTCACCAGCTAGTACGTGTGCATGTTAGCCAGAAATATCATACGGTACCACAAGTTGTGGTAGAAGAGATGTCTTCGGGATCCAACAGTTTGAAGAGACGTTTTCGGGATCCAATAGAACGAACTCGCGGTGCGTATGTATGATTCCTGGACCATTCATCGGGTGAGCTCTACGCAGGATGGTTCACAGTTCAAACTTCACCTAGCCGAGCGTTTACTAAGCTCCAAGTTCCCATTTCCATTCTACTATTTATGATTTGACATCTCCCTAGGAATTCGAGTTTTCGATCCTGAGAAAAAAATTTAATACTCGGGCAACTACAATGGATAATACGCAAGCACTTACAAATCATTTTAAAATTACATATGTGGCATAAAAATAATTCAATTTAAGCAGCCAATAATGAACAAAAATTAAGATTGTTTGACCATGTGATTATCAGATTGGTGGACATTAATTAGACGATTGATGTGAAATGAATATTAGGGGCCCTATTTCAACGTGCACTAATCAGAGGTTAAGATTATTCCAGCAGTCTGATTTTTGGATTGTAACTTAAACAACCATGGAGTTATACAAATTAGTAAATTTAGCTTGAGTTAACGTATAAAATCTCTAAGTGCCTACGTATCATAAATCATAGGCTGCCAGAGTATTAAATAACTCCCCCTCCTCCTGGGAAACGGATTACCTACTCCACCTGACACCAGCCAATGGCTGGTGGTCGGCGCTATGTGGACCCCACCATGATGTATGTGCTTCATCCATGCCGTCCATCTATTTTTATGGATCATTTTATGATATTAGACTAAAAAGTAGATATATACCAATCTCAAATGGATCACATTACAGGAAATAAGGTTGAATGAGCGTCGGCCATTAAAAACCTTTTGGAGCCCATAAAAGTTTTTAATCAAGGTGATTTTTGTTTTTTCCCTTCATCTGGTCCTGTATGACCTAATAAACAGATTGGATGTCAAATAAACAGTATAGTGGGCCTTAGAAGGATTTTAATGGTGGATTTCCAATCACTATTATTTTCATGTGGTGTGGTCCACCTGAGATTTATATACCTCTCATTTTTTGGATCAAGCCCTAAAATAATATTTAAAAATGGATGAATAGAATGGATGAAACACATACATCATGGTTGGTCCCACAGAGCACCGACCACCAGCCCAGGGCTGGTGTCGGGGGAGCAGCCAATCTGTTTCCCTCCCCTGCATCGGAAGCGAATTGGCTGGTGTACCACACACCAGCTATATAACTGTGTCGATACGTGTCGCACAAAGATGAGCGCAGACGCTCCTCGAGCTCCGTGCTGTATGAACGGTTCATCCACACCGATTCATCCATTTTCAGAGTTCATTTTAAAGCATTAGGAAAAAAAATGAATCTTATCCAAAGCTCAAATGAACCACACCAAAAATAGCCATGAGGATAATGATTTTCACCGTTAAAAAATTTGTACGCCCACCATAACGTTTATTTTACATCCAATCTATTAATAAGGTCATAAATACACGGATGAATAGGATAAACAAATTTCATATTGATCCAAACTTCACTGACCCCCAAAAGGGTTTCAATGGTAGACGTTCAATCTCCCACTGCTTTTTGCAGTGTGGTCCACTTAATCTTTAGATCTGTCTTATTTTTTGTCTCAAGCCTTAATACGAGATCGCCAAATGGATGGACGGTTTGGATATAACACATATCTCATAATAGGACCCACAGAACTTGCTGACGTCAATACAGCAGCTATATAGCTAGTGTGTAGAGGTGGGCATTTGTTACCCGATCCGCTAGATCCGACCCGATCAGACCCGATTCGGCCCATTCCAAACAGAACCGACGGCCAAGATCAGGCCTAATCGGGTTTGAATATTCAAATCCGATTAATTTTTGGGTCTGTTCTGGATAGACGTCTGTCTGAACCGACCTGACCCTTATACCCGAACCGAAGAGACCCGACCCGAACAGAACAGACCCGACCCAGGTGAGCGGGCAGTGTAAATAAAAATTTAATTTTTATTTTACCCTAACTTTCCATTTCCCCTCTTTTCTTACCCTACCCGTTTTTACCCTCTTTTCTTACCCTAACCCAAACAACGGACGATTGTCGATTGCTACCCGTTGGACGATCTTCTTCTTCAGCGCCGACGTCTGTCATTGTCCCGTCGTCCATCATTGTCCCGCCGTGGATTTTATAGTGTCATCCCCATCTGCATCGATTGGGTAAGTATTTTTTTTTTAAAATGCTCACTTGATTTTACATAGATTCTGTTGTTGCCATCCACACCGTGAGTGCATCAGCTTGATTTACGTGCCTAGCATGAAAATTTTTCAACGGTCATGATCGTCCTAGCAGAACACTTAACGTGTTGAACGGTTAAGATGGTCCTAGCAATCAGTACTGCATTGTTGTTTTCAGTTTTTGCGAGTGGGGACATTGTTGAGTGATCCAAACCGTTGATATCATGGACCCGACTGTGCCTGGCTCATGCCTTGGCAATGTCCGGATGAAAATTTTGTAAACCTTTCAATAGGCAGATAACAACAGTTCAAAGGAAAAATACAACCAGATTTCCACCCAACCTATAAAAGGCCAAATTTTCTATGGCTAGGATCTTCTCATCTAGTAATTTTTGGTGCATGGACTGTTGAGAGCGAGTCCCATACTATCAACGTTTTGGATCATTGAACCATGGCCCCAGTTAGACAAAGTGAAAACCCGGATGCACTCTGCAATCTCTGAGGTTTTAGCAATTCATTAACCAGCAGTACCACAGCAAATGTTGTTAGCTTTATGTATATTTTCTTTTCTTTAATTAAAAATTACTGATGATTTTTTTAGAATTCATGTGGGCCCCCTAGGAATCCAAATCATTTGTCTTTTGGATCTATCGTGGATGGGCCACGAGTGTGTAATTGCCAAGAAGGCAAGAAGAGCCAACAGGAACCCTGATTAGCCTAATTACATGAGAGATTTAGTCATGGTTCAGGTTGGGCGGGTCAGTTGAGCCCCTCCCACCAGTCTGCTATTAAATGGGTTAGGTCGGGCTGGGTTCGGGCTCTACAAATTTTGAGTGGGTCAGGTCGGGTCACTAGGTAATGGGCAGCAGGTCAGGTTAGGGCCATCTCCAACACGTCTTTAGGAAAGATTGGTTGAATGTGAATGAATGCATACAGCCGCTGTATAATGGCTTATTTGACCATTTCCTATAAATTTTGAAAAGAATCCCACATTTCTCTTTGCATAACATCAAATACATGTGTTGCATTTGTTTAGATAATCACAGTAGAAGACGCACATTCAATCACCAAACCCAACATCATCTTAACCATTTGATAAACCATTACAACGGAGGTGTTCTGTCATTGATTTGGACCACATCCCTTACGTGATCCCCCACTTTGATCGGATGATCTTAACCATTACAATGGAGCTCATTTTAGAGCATGATTCCAAAAAATAAATAAATCTAAATTTAAAGGGATTTATTTATTTATTATTATTTTAGCAAGTTGGTATGTACATACCACTGTTAGCCACACCCCACTTTAGAATCCATACTAAAACTAATTTAAAGAGGGTCATACCATGCATAAGAAACTGTGGTTATTGAATACCTACCATTAAAAGCTCACCTAATGTTTATTTGCAATCTAACCTATTGATAAGGTCACACATTCCAACAATATGAAAGGAAAAAAAAAAAAAAAAAATCAGCTTAATGAAATTTCTTATAGCCCAGAAGAAGGTTTTAATAGTTAATTATTACTATTTGTGTTTTGGTCCACCTTAAATTTGGATATGCTTCATTTAGAAACCATGCTTTAAATGATTTGCAAAATTGGAAAGACAAGGTGTGGATATGCAGTACCCACGTCAAGGTGGCCTCACAATAAAGGTAAACCCGAGTTGGGTGAGTGTCGCCTTGCACCTAATTGGCTCCCCACTCGCTAACCCAATGAAATTTCTTCCCAACTAAGAACAAGTTTTTGCATCTTGTTGCCTAAAACACCTTACACTGCAAGTAGTGGTACACGTGTTTCCTAATTGTAGTTTCCTTGCATTTGCAACTACATTAAGTTGGACTTGAAAGAAACATAGCTGTAATTTGAGGGCTATTTCTTGATTAATGAATGCTAGGAAAACATCACTTAACTATTATCATTTCTTCTTAATAAATGTGAATGATTACAATGCAGATTATAGGTTGATCTAACAACCCATAGATTGATTACTGGCTACGTAGTCTAGTCTTAATATGTACATTGCTTTCTTTACTTATATTATCTCATTATTGCTTTCTTTGATTAGATTATTATTGTGACTTGTGACTTGTGATTTTGATTCGTAAGTTAGATAATTAGTTACCCGTTTGAGGATTTTTATGTGGCCATACATAGATATAGTGTGTTTTTGGTGGCATAGAAATCGCTCAAATTGTCCCTTTTTGGACAGTTCAAGGTTAGATGGATGGTATACTTTCATATAACCTATTTAAATGTTCATGCTTGATCCATGGTTCATCTCCTCGTTTCTCTCTGGATATGTTTCTCTCTGGATATAACCTATTTAAATGGAATTATTAAACTTTATTTGAGATGGTGTCAGGTTATGCTGTGAACCATGACTGCAATGCTGTAATTAGGATCTAATGCCCCTAATCAGGGTAGTAGGTTATGAGAGACAGCAACCTTGTGCAACAGAAAGTTATATTTAATGTTTGTATTTGATACTGTCATAATTTATTTATTTTTAAAAAATCCATATTTGAAACTCTCTTTGTTTTAACACCTTTGTGCAGAGAATGGTACTCTTGGCACTTTCTTGAACTAGCAAAGATTGTCAATGATAACTATCTCTATGCCAAAGTTGCAAATTTAGGGAGAACAAGTCAGAGTTAACTGAGGACAAGCTTCTAAGGTTAGAAGGCATTCTTGGTGATAAGGAGAAAGCAAAGGAGATTGTTGAAGCAGCTAAAGCATCTATGGGTAGAGTTCATGAAACTAATTTCTTTTGCTAGTTCTATACAATGTTTGAAGAAGAAAAGAAGAAGAAGAAAAGAAGAGCTGCAATGGCCCTCTCTCTTCCTCAGATTCAACAAGAAGAAGTGATGACATATTAAGGTACAAAATCTCTCTCTCTCTCTCTCTCTCTCTCTCTCTCTCTCTCTCTCTGTTTTTTATTTTTCTTGGATCAGATCCGAACCTGGGCCAATTCAATCCGACTCGATTTTCCTGACCGAGTCGGACTCGGATCGGTCCAGGGCCACATGGGTTAGGATCGGATTGGGTTAAAGGACCAAAACTTGGTCCCGGTTCTGACCGAGTTCGGGTAAGGCCATGCAGAACTCGGATCTGGTCAAGTTGGGCCCAATCCGATTCGACTTGATCCGATGCCTAGCTCTACTGGTGTGTGGTACACTAGCCAATCCACTCCCCCTGGGTATGACGCGGATTGAGTGGTCCCTAGTTTTGAACGGGCATTTGTGTGGATAGGCTCACCATGATGTATCTATACATTCAAACCGTCAATCCCTTTTCTTAAATTATTTTAAGATACGAAGGTAAAAATGAGGTAGATCCAACACTCAAGTGGACCACACCACAAATGACTCTTGCATTTAATGCAACTGACATTTAATGCTTTGTGCATTTTAATGCAACCAAGCTTATTATTATGTGGTTCACTTCAGCATTGGATCTTGCTCATTTTTGTGTTCATGCCTTAAAATAATATGAGAAAAGGGATTGGCGGTTTGGATGTATAGATACATCATGGTGGGCCCGCTCACAGAACTGCCCGTTGGGAGCTAGGGACGGGCGGAGGTAGTACGCAATCCACGTATGTACACTGCCATTCGGGTGATAATATCGGATGGAACGAAATGTCTTTACTTTTCTATATTTAGCGAACTAATCATGACTTAATCCCGTCCTGAACTGACGCATTTTCCCCTATCCCTATTTTGTCCTTACGCTCTTAACATAATTACCAACTGAGGAGCACTTCTTCCAACGGCCACCTGTAGAACAACAAGGACTAAATCTTTCACTTGTTTGATTGTCATTGAAGTTGTGTTCTCGTAGAATTTTTTGAGTACATCTGTCTGGCGAAGAGTGTCCAAACAGGCTTGTATGATTCGACCATTTCTGTTTTTTTCTTCTTTCTTTTTTTATATTAAATGTTCATCTGAAAAGCATACGGGCCCTTCTGCACATTAATCACGTATTTATTAAGCACTTCGTTGGAGCAATCTGCTTGTAAATTAATATTGAAAATGGTTAAAATTAACATTGTGTCAGGGTTGTCCAATCCATTAACTGCTAGTTTTTGACGGTCTTGCCTTTAATTTCAGTTGAATTAATGGCTAATCTGATATATTTCTTGTTGATATGACTATTGGAAGTGTACTAATTAAGCGAGCCAAGTTATGTGAGTGTTTGACAGTGGGAAGAACAGTGACGGCATTTTTAAGTATATACACGTGACATAGTTGAACAGCAATGAGTGTCCAAAAGGCTGACTAAATTCCGGCGGAGCATTAGTTACCTTTTACTATTTTTTACCTTTCTAGTTCAGTATGCTCTATTTTACTCTTAACCATCTATTTGATGGCTATTAATCGGATTAATCAATGGATAGGATTTCATATATATATATATATATATATATATATATATATATATAGATATATATAGAGAGAGATAGAGAGAGAGAGATGAGTCTCACCTGCGAACCAGTTCACGTAGACGCAACTTTTTGAGAACCCATCACATGTGATGAATCTTGCAAAAATCTGAACAGTTCAAGTGATGCCGCACCTAGCTGAAATGCTCTAGGCCCAAGTTTTACTTTTATCTAAAACTTTTATCCATGACTCTGGTGAGCCATAGCAAAGAGAAATTCAAATCAAGGAAAGAAAGCTGTTTCCTTTTTCACGGTCCACTAAAGTCATGGATCATAAGAAAATTTCATATAGCATTTCATGAGGTTACGCTTCACTGGATGGTTCAGATTTGCGAGATTCATCACGCGTATGATGGGTTCTCAAAAAGTTCAGACGTACTCGTACGAACTGGTCCGTAGTGAACGTTTTCCTATATATATATATATATATATATATATATATATATATATATATATATATATATATATATATATGGAAAAAGGTACTACGCGCTGGAGCGTAAAGCGGTCGTCCGTGAGGTCGAGCTGTGTGGGCCCCACCGTGATGTCTTTCAAAGATCCACACCGTTCACCAGATGCACGAGCCCAGGATGGAGACACACGGATGAAAATCATCCGTCCACGTAACTCAGGTGGGCCATACCATCGGAAAACATAAGTATACATGCAAAAACATGTAAAAGCACTTGGTGGGCCCCACCTGAGTTGTGGATACTACCTGAAACTTGGTCTAAAATTACATCCAAGTTTTACACACATGATGAACGGTGTTGATCATCAAAATACATCTCGAAAGGTCCCCACAAATGGTTTTGAATGTTTTAATGGTGCACAACCCCTCTTAACTTTTGTACGTGGTGTGGCCCACAAAAGTCATGGATTGACTTGATTTTCAGCCGTGTGGGCCCCTATGGAATGGTGCATCGGATGAGTGGGTAGATTTTCGAACGGCATCACAGTGGGGCCCACATCAACTCGACCTCACGGACGACTGCTTTACGCTGAAATAGTACCTTTTCCCAGGTGACACACATCACCATATATATATATATATATATATATATATATATATATATATATATATATATGTGTGCGCGCGCGCGCGGTGTAACCTTGACTGTGGGGCCCACTTGGATATTTGCATTGTATATCGTTGTCCGTATGTTTTGCCCCATGGTCCGAAAAAATGAAGCCGATACAAATTCCAGATGGATTACACCATCAATGCTCACTATTAAAAGCTTCCTAAGATTTATTATAAGATTTATTTTTCATCCACCTTATTGATAAGGTCACACATAACTGGATGAAGGTAGAACACAAATTGCGGCTTGATCCAAAACATTTGTGGCCCTGGTGGGAATTCAATCCTTACTGTGTGGTCCACCTGAGATTTGTATCTGCTTCATTTTTTAGATCATGCCCTAAAATAAACAGGGAAAACAGATGGATGGCGTGGATATACAACGCATTCATCGAGGTCGGCCCCACGGTCAGGGTCACACCCACCTGGCTGGATTCGCAGCTAATCCGCGTTAACGGACGATGCGCAATGGAATTATGAAACACGTCGGAGGCGCACCTAAAACATTATTCAGTGGCATGTCCGTAATTTTCGTTCAAGCGGATGGCCATTGAGTATAATCCCGTGTATTTAACACAACACCCCTCCAGCCTTACATTTTTATTGGAGCGTGTTTTGCGACTATTTCTTTTCTTGGAGTAGAAATCTTCAGACGACTTTGTACCCGCAACGAGAAGGAAAAGGCTATCGAAAGCGGTTTTCCGAGCGGTTCTCTGGTGAGGGTATTTGTTCTACGAAGCAGACAGATCTAGCTTTCCGAGCGGTATTTCTCGAAATCTACTGAGACTATCAGATCTCTTGTTTCCGGCATCGATTCCGGCGGAATTGGATTTTCAAGGGTTCCGTGCGAGCGCTTGTTGGATGGAGTGACGGATCCGGTTTCCGAGAGCGGTTTTAGTTCGTGTAAGCGATTGGATCTGAGATCTAGGAGTTTCCAGGGCGGTTTGGTCCTCGGGGCACCGGAAAATGGTTTTCCAGGCGGTTTTATCATCTCCGAGCTTCTGAAAAGCGGATTCGGTCGTCTTCTAGTCGGTTTTGTAATAATCTCTGGGGGTAGATACAGAAGTGCCGTATGACGTCGGGAACAAGGCTTCCGACGTGGAAAGAGAGGGAGAATAACAAGAGGAGGGAGAGACGGAGGCGAGCTATCGCCGCGAAGATCTATGCCGGCCTGCGGATGTATGGGAACTACAAGCTCCCGAAGCACTGTGACAACAACGAGGTCTTGAAAGCTCTTTGCGCAGAGGCTGGTTGGACGGTCGAGGAAGACGGCACCACTTACAGAAAGGTAATTCAAGTACCCTCCCTCAGCTTTCTCTAATAGCTGGAGTTAGTGTTAATCTCCCGCGCCCCGCCGGCGCACGATAGCATTTTGCTGCGGATGCATGTTAACGTGCGTGCCGTGGACTCGGGGAGCTGGACAATAGGCAATATCTGCCTGTGTCTCTTGCGATGCCAGGCGCATGGATGGAAGCAATTTGATATTGGGCGGTAAACTAGCGTGCGCCCTGTAGGCTTGGTAACTGCAGTTTTCCCTGCGTCTGTCTGCAGTTCCGGTCGGAGGTTTCGCTATCCGATTGTGCTCCGGCGTATTTTAGCAGCCCCGAGGATTGGAAATTTTTGCTAAAATGCGATCATCTGGCCTTAGTCGGATCCAGGAAACTGGGCCGTCGGACATGCGGTGGAGCTGATCGCGGTTCCGTCGGAGACGTTGCGAATCCAGAAAAACGTTGGATCCGACGGCGCAGATAGCTCGGCTACTTTCCAGGGCCGTGTCTGCCCGGCGCACGATAGAAACCTTTTGTATGTTTTTGCTTTTTTGACCAGAAAAATTAAAGAAGATTCGACACCTAGGCAGATGACGAAAATACCCTCGTTGGAGAAGAAAAGGCCTTGGGAAATTCTCATAAGAATCTAGAAATCTGAGCATTCCTGTGAAATCCAAAATCCTGTTAAAGATTGCTTCCGTTCTTTCCCTTTTCTCTCTTTCTTTGGTTTTGTGCACTTTTCCTATCCATGTTATCCGGCCAATTGGATTTTTATGAAATTTTCATGGTTTCCGGGGCGGATAGTCATAGTCCCTTGTTATGACAAAACTACCCTTAGATACCTAGAAATTTCCCTCGACAAATGACCGTGAGTCGAGGTTATTGGCCTCATTGGATCTGTAAAACGACGGATGCCAGTACGAATATTTTAATATTTTATGGGAAGTAGATTCTATTTTCGCCCAAAAGCAGTGAAAGTTTCGGTTGTTGGGCTGCTGCTACTTTTTATTAGGAAAGAGACCTGCGCATGAGAATGCAGACCCACTAAAGGTTAGATCGCGAGCCTTCGAACCTCCTTTTCTGATTTTTAATCCAAGGCTGGGAAGGAGATTATCACGTGACCATAGTCATTTTATTCTGGAATCTAGTTCGTTTTGCCCCCAGTCGCGGCTCAGGTTTCCTGCATGTTCGTCCACATGCTGAGTGGTCTAATGATCGGAACCTTCAAGCTCTGGACTCTATTCTATATGGACCACCGTGAGAAACTTGCGCTAAAACGGATGGCTGTGACCCCCTTTCTCTCTCTAACGGCCCTGTAAGCAGAATCCAATTTTGGGAGTGGTCATTTTATTCCTGAACCGTGTTTTTTTTTTTTTTTTTTTTTGAACTTGTCTTCTCTCAGGAGTCAGGATCCAGAATGTGTCAGCCCCCACTGGTTGAGTGGCCCATTGATCAGAACCATCCATTTTGTGCACTCTATTATATTCACCTTATGAAACTTCCTCTTAACAGATGGTTGTGGCCATCACAATCTGTAGATGATAATAGCATATTTGAACAAGGATATATATGGAGAGTTGAAATAATCTGACCATCTCAGCATGTGGGTCCCATTGGGTGGCGACACACTGGATTCTGAGTTGTGAAAAACACAAAACAAACTCAGTTCACGAGATAAAAGATCACGCCACCAGTCATTCTCACTGAAGTATCCGTTGTCTGTATAAATTACAAAACTGTCCATGTTGTTGTGCTGGTTTTGAAGAATGTTTCTGGACAGCAATGACAAAGCTTTCTGAAGCTGAGAGGCCGAACCCCACTCTCCGATCAATGCTGAGAGGCCCGTACCCCAGTTAGAGACAATGATACAAGTAGTTTTATCAGACAGACCCCACTCTTTTTCTTTCATCTATCATTTTGGTAATACCGTACTTTTTAACTCACAGGAGTTTTATGATGTCACTTTGAATTGTGAAGTTGACAGACAAGCACTTAGAAAATTTTACATGTGATGTACTTGAATTTGCACATTCATGTTTCGGGACATAGTGTTCAACAAAATCATATTGGTTGAACAATCCTAACCTCTGGTTCTTGGACAGTTCTTTGCTGAATTTGGACTGTTGGATTTATTCATTTTAACTGTCTGCAAGATGTCCACCAATAAACTAGTTAGGTGATCAAACTACAGTTCCCTAGGGTTTTAAGGTCTATGCTGAATTGGCAAATCTCTACTGTGCAAATGGTTCATTTTGCAAAAGCTGAACTTGCGCCGTCGATGCCATGTTAGCGTAGCCAATTGCAGACGGTCGGACATGATTGTTCAACTGGATTGATTGCTGGGACCACAGCCACTTGTACAAATGTGATGAGCCTGACTTGGCTGTGATCCATCGATGCTGGGGCTTGTACATACCTATTAACGACAACTTTTGCTCTTCTTCTTATTCTCTTTTTTTTCAGGGATGCAAGCCATTGGAGCGCATGGACATCATGGGCGGGTCAGCATCTGCAAGCCCATGCTCATCATATCATCCAAGTCCATGTGTGTCATATAACCCAAGCCCACGTGCATCCTATAACCCAAGTCCAACCTCATCCTCCTTCCCAAGCCCCACTTCCTCATCCTATGCTGCTAATGCCAATGCCGACCCGAATTCCCTCATTCCATGGCTAAAAAACCTCTCTTCTGCCTCTTCATCTGCATCCTCCTCCAAGCTGCCCCATCACCTCTACATCCATGGTGGCTCCATCAGTGCTCCTGTTACCCCTCCACTGAGCTCCCCAACTGCCCGTACCCCTCGAATCAAGACCGACTGGGATGACCCCACCGCCGCCCCCTCATGGGGTTCTTCACAAAACTACCCCTTCCTACCCTCTTCCACCCCTCCAAGCCCTGGCCGTCAGATCCTCCCCGACTCAAGATGGCTTTCTGGGATCCACATACCACCTGGTGGGCCCTCGTCTCCGACATTTAGCCTAGTCTCCGCCAACCCCTTTGGATTCAAGGAGGAAGTGTTAGCAGGTGGGGGTTCCCGCATGTGGACACCAGGTCAAAGTGGGACTTGCTCTCCTGCCTTGGCAGGCACGCCCAACCACACAGATGTGCAGATGTCAGATGGGGTTTCTGATGAGTTTGCATTTGGCAGCAACATGATAGGGCTGGTGAAGCCATGGGAGGGAGAGAGGATACATGAGGAATGTGGATCAGACGAGCTTGAGCTCACCCTTGGGAGCTCCCATACCAGGTGATCTGGGGCCAAGAACGTGTGATGAACTGCTGGTATGCTGCTGTTGCTCTTCTCCGTCCTTTGTTCTTTCCATTTGTTATGATGGTGTAGAGAGAGGAAGAGAGAGAAAGGGAGGAGAAAACATGGATATGGTTTGACGTTGGTTTAGCTTCCTCTGCAGACAGATTTTCCTTTATTTACTCAAAACGTGTTGGATTTCGGGTGTTTTTAAGCCAAAAGGATAGAACAAGTTGAGGGAAGAATAGCTGGAATAGCTATGTTTATTTAATTTTCAATTATATTTATATATAACATTGTGGGGGTTCGTTCGCCCATTTCTTTATTTCTTTCTCAAAACCATTGATATGTGTGGGTATGGCATACTGTTGAATGTTGGATGACTAAGGGGTTGTTGAATTCAAGCCTCAAATGAGACTTGTTTGGGAGTTCTAAAACATGAATGAGGAGCGGATTTTCCTTGGGTGTTTCCTTGTATGGGCCGGACCTGAAGATAGAGGGTTCTTTATTTTATTTTATTTTATTTAAGAATTCGTTTGGGAAGACTTGGACCGAGAAAATGGTTAGGAAACTTTTCGAGTGACAGTAAGAAATAGAGCTTGTTTTAGGTCATGGTCGTGTAGCCATTTGACTTAGGATAGAAACAACGGATGAACGATGAATGTAATACATTTTCAGTAGACAAACTCGGTATGACATCTCATGTATAAAGAAGAGATTTATGAGTCCCATCCGGGCACACTTTCGGTAATGTACGTGGCAATTATGATCGAGAAAAACTTTGATACTCTGGCAGTGTGATGAATGATTTGCTGTCACTTACAAATTGCGTGGAAATTGGCTATATGGCATTAAGGTAAATCTACACCCTTCAAATTATGTTCAAGGGTTTAGATGTTTCATGAACCAGAAATTACTGACAGTTAAAATGAAAAATATCAATTGGACTTATTTCAAGAAACAAGGTGCCCCAATCAGAGGTTAGAATGTTTCAACCTATCCGATTTTAGGACTGTTTTAACTCCACGACATTGGATTCCACATTTTAGTTGACCTGACTTGAGTTCATATATATATGCCACGTGTACCACCTCTAAGTGCCTACGTAGCAAGCATCATGACCACGCAAAGAGTATCAAATAACTCACCATCACGAACAGGTTACCGACCAAAAATGATGGTGATTGGACAATCAAAACCATTTAAGATGTTGTATGAAATCTGCAAAAATTTTGATTAGTGATTTTTATAGAGCCTCTTATTCAGGGTTGTGATACTCTGATCACTGTCATTTCCTTTTCTATGGTCTATTCATCCAAGTGTGTGGTGTGTATGTGTGTGTGTGTGTGTGTGTGTGGACCTAAACATCAAATTTATACCCACCTTGTAGGATTAAAGATCCCAGCCCCTGTATTTCACATTAAGCTATAGGCGGATAGAAAGTGACGAGTCAGTTGCACACGTAGCACAAGTGACTAAAATAAAACTTTCAAAATCATGGGACCCAAACTTCTTTCGATTGAACAATCCTAGTTTTTAACTCTTGACTAATCAATGTGTTAGGTTGAAACTATTAACCCCCCTTTTTTAGTGTATTTAAACTACCCCACCAAACCAATCGTCCAGTTGGGACAATCATCTATGCGCATATGTCAAGCGTGGCAAATTTTATTTTATTTTATTTTCCCTTGGGAGAACACCTTAAAGGAGTGACGACGCACCAGTGGCCAGCTTCATCTTTCAGTTGCATTGAAACTAGCCAACTGGAATTGGGAATATCTGATTCTAGGTCCAACCTAATATGGGAGCTAAATAATTTGACTCGGTTGAGCCAGGCATGGCTGCGACCACCAGCATTAAATAAGTTGGGATGGGCTTTACTTGTTGAGCCTTCATCAGCAAAGCCCATGATACCCAAATCATATGCACAGAGCTCAATGCCCCCACGTTAGATTTTGACATTGTACCAAGCATAGTGAGATTTAGCGTGAAAACAGGAGCTCCTCTCCATTTTCATTTATGTCGCTGAATGAAAGACACTAGCTAATTGAGTGGAGACAGGAAGCAGATATGGTAACAGCAAATACAAATACAAAAGCAAGGAGGTGCTGCTAGTTGAAGCAGTGGTGTGATGCACCCTAGAAAACAGAAAACCCAGCATCAAATGGTTTCTGCACTCCAAGGAACATGGCTCCGTTCCCCTCCACTCCCAACTTATGGTTACCTGAATTGAAATAAAGAAAACCATCCCCCGGCAACTCATAGGCTCTACCAATACAGATCATCCATCATCATCAACGCCTTATCCCAGACTCATTGGGGTGGGGTAGGCTACTGAGCATGCTAGCACAAAATACAAAATGCCAATTGGTAAGAGATTACTTGAAAAGGAGGAAAAGCCTGCTGTGGGCATAGCAGGCTTCGCCCATGGTCTCTGAAAGGAGGCACAGATGGAGATGACAGATGATGCCCTCTTTTTATGGATGTTGGAGGTCTGAGTACGAACTGGAACAAAATCGTAACAGCAAGTCTTAAGACTTAAAGACTTGACCCGATGAGAAGCTGCCACATATCATTAATGATGGCATTTCCCCTGGTTGACCAGGGCAACTAGTTTTTGAAGCACAAAGGAATGCATGGACTCAAACAGTAGATGCTGTGAAGCTACAAGGGGGCCACCCCAACAGAAGAATGCATGGACTAAGCAACCTCGGAGCACGGAATAAGGCTGATGATTTGGGAAACACCTAGTACGAGCAACTTCCATCTCACCAGGACTTCAACCTGAGGGGCTTTGACCAGGGCCGTCAACAAGCACACACACACTAAGGTCCTCGGAATGACTTGCGCCAAGCCTAGATCGTGGTGACTTCAGAATTACCCAGAATATGGCTTGCTAAGCCAGAAGAAGACGGTTGACATGCTGAGAACCAAACCTCTTTCTTTTTACCTTTAGTTGGATGGCATAAAATAACTGAATGAATAAATACAAAAGAAACAGCCATCAACAAGATTAAAAAGCTGATATTGCTGCCCCCCTTTTTTCTGCATCAGAAACAATTGAACTTCACTAAAACAAGGGACCAGGGAAAGCATGCAACTCTAGCCAAGCAAAAGATTACAAAGGCTGGAAACGAGGGAGCACCAGCCTCCATTAGTTAAAGGAAGTGTTTACTCAAAAGGGGAAACAGAGGGTTAGCCCACCAGATTGGGCCATTCAATCCCAATATCGTTAGCAGACATTCACCCAAATCTCATATCCCAATATCACTGTTAAAAAACTGATATTGGCCATTCGATGCAGTAAGATGCCATGTAATAAATATGAGCACAATTTTAAGCATAAAAAAGGTAGAACATTGGACAAACTGATCGCAAGTCAATTAAAGAAAATTTCTTTTCACAATTATTTGGTAACTACTGCCAGTCCATGTGCAAGTCTATATATATACAACCAGATAGTTTTAAGGTCCATCAATCAATCCATTGATAGCATTTCATGTATAATAGGAATGATAATTTGTGAAATTTTCAGGACTGTACAACCATTTATATACCAAATTATCAATTGCTTTACAAGGAACTGAAGAATAGGTGCTGACAAGATGATTTGGAGTGACAAAGCTGCACATAAAAGCTACAGAAGCAATCCTACCGCTAAGCAGGTACCTTTCCCAGCATTTCTTTAGGGGAGACTGGACCATACCTATAAGAGTGACAGATCATATCATTTATCAAGCTTCTGGAATAGATCTGACAGAGCATGGTAGAGAATGGCAGCTGCAGGCGGTCGAGGCAATGACCCAAGGAGAATGTCTGATGCCTTGATGGATGAACTACCATAGAATCGGGAATTCTCAGATGTACGGGCGGTGACCAGACTTCCTTCCAGTGAACATCCTACAAATGCACCTACAGAATCAACCAATTGAATGAGAATTTGTGAGGTACCAAATCGTTGCACTATACATATACAGGGTTTTGCCAACATCCCCACCTTCAAGGGGATGTTAGCAACGTCCCCAAATCTTTCAAATGGCGCATGGGGTGACCTATAATTGATCTGAACTGTTCATTCATTCACAGAACTAGGAGCAAGCCATCGTGCAGAAATCATGCGAATCGGATGATCCCAAGTTTCCGATCAATAACATGAAAATGGACAATCGAGATTGACCGGAGAAACAAAATAGGCCCAATCATCATAGTGAAACAGCTACTAGACAGATCCCACTTTGTATTTCTTATGATTCTAAAGTAACACTTCAATTTGATAATTCTAACCATGTGACATATGGGTCGCAAACAATGGACAGTTTTAACAAATTGGCCCCATTCAAAGGGCTAAGATCATCCGATCGGCATGATTCTTGCACCACAGCTTGCTCCTAGTTGTAAGAATGGTTCAGATCAACGATAGGTCACACCATGTGCCACTTGAAAGGTTTGGGGACAATGTTAATGTCCCATGAAGGTGGGGACATTAGCAAAACCAACACACACACACACACACACACACACACACACACACACAAGGTGGTCTCAAGTTGGACCACAGGTTATGTTCCACCCAGAAGACAACTTCCAACCTATTAAGTGCATGCAACATCCAACCCGTCCAATAGGTTGACCCAACTATTGGACCACAGGCAAGAGGACTACTTCCAACCTATTAAGTGCATGCGGCAAGACATCCAGTCCAATAGGTTGACCCCACTATGAGGATTACCTGGTGCAAAAATCAGACATATCCACTCATCTAGTGGGCTACCCTTCAATTTATCAATGACTAGTTATTGTTTTCTATGGTAGGGCCCACTTAATTAGTATATAATTCTTATCGTTTCCATAGATAAACTTCATGTTGGAGCCAACCTATTGGAAGGTTTAGATGTCACACGCACTTGATGGGACAGAAGCCAAACGCTAAATGGACCATAGCTTGTGGTCCAACTGGATGTACTTGACACTTGTATTTTGCTATTTATCAGTGGCTGGGCATTGGTTCCTATGGTATGGCCCACCTAATTAGTAAATGGGACTGATTTTTGTCAAAAGCCAATCCACGTGGTGGGGCCAACCTATTAAAAGGGTTGGAGGTAGCACACGCATAATATTTTGGAAATTATCGACCTCATAGTAGCATCCCATGAGGTCAAGCTCTCTAGGCCCCACCATGATATGTGTCGGACTTCTACACTGTGCATTTGATGGCTCCCCTCTAGGTTATGGGATGTCCCAAAAATCAGCCATATCCAGAACTCAGGTGGGCCACACCATCTGAAACCATGCCTAAAAAATCTAAAAGCACTTCATAGAGCCCACCTGAGTTTTGGAATGGTCTGAAATTTGGTGTGACCACTCATCCAAGTGGGACACACTGTGGATCGGTTGTATCTTGTATGTCTAAAACACGTCTCAGTGGGCCCTATAAACAATCAAGAAGGTTTCAATTGGTGAGCTTCCACTCTCAACTGTTGACTGTGGTGCAGCCCACCTAAGTCATGGATTTAGGCCTATGGCCCACCATGGAAGGGCACATCAAATACACGGTGTGGATGTCCAACACATCATGGTGGGGCCCACAGAGCTTGACATCATGGATAGCTCCAATGAGTTTGACCTCATAGTACCTTTTTCCCTAGAGCTTTGCTACTCCCACATGCATGTGCAAAAAAGCCTGTGTACATGCCACAAATGTGCTAGCATGGCATGATAGGTCCGAGATCCAATCCATCCATAAGAAAAGCACCACCATATGGATGCCCTATAGCCCAAGAATCAGGGTGATCCACCAGTCACATGGGCCACAGTTTGCAAAACAAATGTACAGCTCAGAAAAACTTGGCTGGACTTCTCTAACCCATTCACCTGTTTCTGGATATTGGGCCCCACATGCTGATTGGACCAGATTTTATTTTTGGAAAATCATGAACAACGTTGGACAAACCTGATAAATGGAATAGATCTCGCACATACATGAAGTTGAACAATGTTGGACCAACTTGATGCATATGGTGTGTACATGAGCCTTACTGCACAAGCGTGTGCGCTTAGCGATGCCCATGCAGATGATACTTCGCATGTCATGTAAATGAAACGGCTCTCAAGTGTAAGGGTCATTATTTAGTCAACACATCGAATGTGCCTTGGGATAAAATTACAAGTGCAGGAACCAAAGAAACTAGGACTATTGATGCAGTACTTTCATTTCTCTGTACAATAAAAATTGAGTCAATGGACATCCAAAATCATTGTTCAAAATATCTGAGAAGCCAAAAAGATGTATCCTCAGCTGTTAGTTAGTGCCCCACTGGTTGTTGGGTGGACCCTAACACACTGTTTTATAATAGTGAAGACAAAGCATACTTCCCTCTGAGATGCCAGGCACTATATTCCAACTTCATGCCCATAATGGGGCCTTTATATTTTGTAGCATAAGCATTAGCAGATTACGTCTGACAATGAAAGTGCAGTGTACCGTTGATAAAACTGAAGTGCAAGGTAATCCAATGAGCTTCATAACACAGGTTGATTTTTGTTTTAAAGCAACTAATCATCATAATAAAAAATATGTCACAAGGTTTATGTAAATGGAATTTACCTTTACTGCAGCTATATGTAAAACAAGCTGCATAGCCACCATCACCTGCACGAACATCCGCTTCAGCTGCCCGGCCAACAATGCCAACAGCTGCACTGAGACCTGCCCCAACTGAGAAATGTACATTTCCACTAAATGTCTTGATGGCATCCTCTGTCCTCAGAACAATTATGAAATCGGTCAACTCCCCTCCAAACTGTAAACAAAAGAATGTAAATGAGAAACAAAATAGCTACTCAAAAATTTCAATGCAAGTGCATCACACATGGTGGGTAAGGCGGGCAACAAGCTAGGTTGGCCTATCACATTTCAGGTCCCGACCTTACATGTTTGGGCTTGGGCTTGGGCCTGAGTGACATTTAGGCCAATGAGTCAGGTCCAGGCCAGATCTTAAGGACAGATTAATAAATGATTTGGGCCCTGGCATGGGTGGGGGATTGGCAAAATTTTCTATTGGAACCCCTCCCATGCCCAGATTTAGGCCTGTTAGTGAGCAAATTGGATGCGCCTGGGCTTGTGTTTGAGGGCCCAACGAATAAATGGGCTGGTTCCAAATCTGGATTTTGGCCCAAAATTGGGCCAGTGAACACCCCATGCAAGCCTGCCCCAGCCCGGTTTATTCCATCCCACTCATTTCTGAAGCTTCGAAGTAAAACAGACATTTCAGTAATCACACTGGGAACACCAATGATGGTTCATTCATCTCCAAAGAAAATAATTCAGCATATTATGGGTTTAAGATGAATATATTTCCATAATTCCCAAGGAAACAGATCTCTTTTGGCGCCTTAAATATCACAGTAGTTCTGCAAATATGAAAATATTAGAAGCATCCAATTAAAAAAAAAATTAACAAAAACTATTAGGATATTTCTGAGGAACCTGTATGATTTCAATAAATAAACACTATTGCCATTCTTTGTACTGAGGGACATTCACCCATTCATTTCCTAGAAAGGGGTTGGTGTAATATTCAGTCATTTCCTAAAAAGCCAGATTAAAGGTTTTTAATTTTAATTTGCTCAAAAAATTAAATAAATAGAGCAAGGAACCCACAGTGTCACATCCTGAGCATAGAACACTGAATAAAGAAGCGCTATACCTGAGCTCCCCATCCAAAACCAAAAGAAGAAATGGCAGAGGGTGGAGACCAAGACCCATCTTCTCTGCGAGCAATAACAAGCCCTGTCCCAATGTTATAGGTAGCCATCACACCAACCTTCACAACAGTCAGAATTGCGAGGCCTTTTGCGTGTCTTAGAATTGCATTCGGAATCGACTTTTCAGGTCTCATGGAACCCACCTGAGCAATGATTTTATGTCAGTTTGGAGTATTGTAACCATGCAAATAGCGCAAATACCAAATAAATTGTTGCTCTATTCTAGAAGAGTTGATGTCTTGAAAAATCCAAACACCGAAATGTCCTAGCAGAAAATAAAATGCGAGGTATTCCATAACAGTAACGGTAGCCATAATGACCACCAACGTTACCTTCGCAATACAGGTTATAACGGCTGCGAAAAACCTGTATCAGCCCCATAATGGACTGTTACGGTGCCATTACAGCCTTTATGGGGGGCATAATGGGCTGTTATGGGGGTTGTTATGGCCATTATGAGTCATTTTTTCCATAACGGCTGTTACGGCGTTACAACCCTGTAACGTGTGACAATTGCCACTATTACCTTTACGTAACAGCCTTTACAGCTGTTACGGCACACCATGCTAAAACACACATGCTAATCCCATGCAAAATACCATGGTACCTATGCATTCTTCTTCGCATAATAGATTTTATGATGTCAGACTGTCGCAAGTAGTTTGGTAACAGTTCAGAAAAATAGGTTTACCAAATAATGGGTTGCATTTTTATGGTTTGTCCAAATATCAAACAGCAAAATGCTTGCAATTTTCAATGCAATCTATTAAGAAAGAAAGAAAAAAACCTACATGACTGTTCGAATAGTTTATTTATTTATTTTATTTTATTTGTGAAAGACTACAAAATATTGTTTGAAATGTTGTTCTGATTGTTGTCAAAACCAGCTAAACTTAGAGATTAAAGAGGCATTGAGGTATGCCAACTACTAGGTATTGAGCTCATAGCTAGGATGATTTGGTTGAAATTTTAAATCAAACAAAGGCTTCTTCAGTACTCTTAAAGATGTCCCTTCACAAAAGAAAGCACAGATTTTCATGGAACTTTGAGGTGGCTTGCAAAAGCTAGAAGCATGTAAAAATGAATCATGGTAGCAGTAATTGGTTCGTATCTTGCAAGTAGATGCCCTGGTGGAAAAGCTCAAGGCCACATTTCTAATCAGGCTCTGGATGCTGACAGGTCTGCTCACAAGTTGATCCAGCAGTAAACTCCAAACTTTCAGGGAAATATACCAGCTACTTTCAGTGCTTCAAGCATTTTACAGTTCGCTCAAATCTTATCCAAGTTATCAAGTCAACCTCTCGGAGTTTGCATTATAGAGGTTTTGAGTTTGAATTATAAAGAATTGTTACAGAGAGACCAGTAAGTACAGTTTCAATGGTTGGATGAGATGGCATCACGAGGAAAAAGAGAATCTAAAGGACAGCATCAGCCAGAAGCAAACGTCGCATGAAAATACTAATGCAGTGAGTGAGTAACATTAAGGACAGAAAAGTGTACCTTGTTATAACCCCGTATCGTGTTTGTAGCCTTATAAATCTCATATTCCATCGATTGTCCCCATGGAAAATTTAACCAAGATCTCAAAGTACTGAGGTCAGTCAGATCATGGGTTGGCAGCTGTGCAGCATGACTTACTTGATTCATTAAGAATGGCTGAACAGACTCAAGGCGCACGCAGCAAACATCGCAAACCCGTTGTGGATCCCTGGAGCGGAACTTCTCCGGCAATAAGCTCCTCCCCTTAGAACACTCATTGCAAAATATCCCACCGCAGAATCGGCAATGATGCCGAGAACACATGATTGGATGGAACCGCACACTACACAGCATGCATGCTGAAGCAGCACTGTCAGCCAACCATTTTGGTGGATCCTTTTCAAGAATTTCATTCACATTGCCGAAATTTGCCTCAGTGAGAGTTTGTGCCATCTCTTTCCAAGCTTGCTCGAGAAGATGGCCCGATAGCCATGACATTCTACATCTATGAAGCTCACCAGAAGCAAGAGAACTGACTTTCCCACGAGCAGCAAGCAACATCTCGATTACCACATCCCACATGGTCAGTTCCTTATCTTCTCCAAGAAAATGACTCCAACCCATGTCCCCTTCAGGGAAGAAGCCTCCATTAGGCCCAAAGCCTCTGCTCCATTCCTCATGATCGCTTTCCGACATGGGTGGAACAGAGACAGGTATCCAAATTCCAGTTTCTTCATGAAGGGGCGAATCATAATAGAAGTATCTACCTAGTTTCTGATGACCCACATCCTCATGTCTTTTGTTCTCCCCAACATCAAGAGGTTTGTTGGTATAACATTCTTGGGCCAGAGTCATTCCTTGACTAGGCATGTCGCCAATCCCCGTGGAAGGGCCATCCATGCTCTGTTTCTCAATGCAAGAAACCTGATACCAAGTGAGGGTTCAGAAATCAGTGAAGGAGCCAGCACCGGCTGCCACAAAGACTATGGATATGCATTGGATGATACAATTGAACTATTTCCTCAAAAAAAACAAAGCCCCTGTTTGGCAGACGCCTGAAAACTGATTCATCTCATCTTAGTATATCATAATTATGTATAAGAAATCACGATATCTGATACACATTATGATCAACCAGAATGGAATCATGTATTAGAGATCATATGATCTCTAATACATAATTATGATTGACTAAAAAGAGATGAGCTCATTTTCAGGCGTCTGCCAAACAGGCCCTAAAATATTTCATATAAATTATAAAAATAGTGCAATAAAGACAAGGCAACTCCTTTTTATCGCCCCCACCCAAAAACTGAAATGCAATGTCTGCCAGTTTCATTGGGATTTTATCACCAATAAAAATGAGTAAGTACAGTCAGAACAGGATTTCCATCTTATTTTCCCACAGCAAAAGCTAAAAATCTCTATCCTGTCACTAAAACCAGGAACCAAACAAATTATTAAAAAAATAAAAATAAATAAAAAAATCCGACCACATATAAGCAAATAGACCAATTCAATCATCCACAAACATGAGCAAGAAATTTTGAAACAAAACAATCACAATTAATCTCTGTAAACCCAGATAAAAGCATCAAAACTTATTTTTATCGCAAGAAACACAAACTCTTTTTTTTTTTTTTCTTTTTTTCCTTTTTTTTTTATAGTTTAAAAAAAAAAAAAAAAAAATCAATTCAACAGCATCCCCTTGGGATGATTAAGCATAACACTTCAGCGACAAAACAAAGATCGTATCCGTTTCTTCCATAAGAACCACAAAAAGAGCCTCTCTTAGAGATCCCAAAGAGAAATCTCCAAACAAATGAACAGAAGAGACAACAATCAAATTCTAAAAAAAAAAAACAAAATGGAAAGGAATCCAAACCGAACAAATTCATATTTCAAATTTCCGAATTTCTATTTCTCAATCTATCAAATACAAATGCATAAATCATTCCTTCTACTCAAATACAGAACCTAATCCCTAAACAATATACAGAAATTCCTCTAAGAGACGAGAAACAGATACCTGATCATGTTCTCCGCCAAGGCTTAGATGAGAAACCCTAGCCTCCAACGGCTGGGATTCTTCGGCGAATATATCAGGGTAGAGCTTGCGGCTTTCCTCCATCGAAGAAGAGATGGAGAGCTTCGATCGAGATGATGCATCAGTTGATGAAAATCGCCATCGAAGAGGATCGAAAAAGTTCTCGGAAGAATCGGGGTTTTTCTTTCTCTCTCTCTAAATTGGACAAAAGCAGGGTATCCTACCCGCCGAAGTAACTCGATTGATTGCAACGAAGAGGGAGAGAGAGCGTGGGTACCCAACTTTCTCATACGTGTAAGAAATGACTTAACGTGCATGAAATCTACCCCGTCCATCAGGTGAATCACCTCTTTTTCAGCCTCTATCCAAATAATTAGGCTGATTCAATAATTAGATGGGCCATCCCGTAAAAAGTATACCCTTAAACATCTAAATTCATATGGTATTGCCCACCTCAGTTTTGGAATGCTGTTATTTTTGGGTATTTGCATCGGATGAATGGATTGGATGGAGTATAAACACCATAATAGGCCGTACGCAAAACTAATGGGAAGCGTCCCCTCCCAACTTTTTTCCAAGTGTGGCCTACCTAAGTTTTGGATGGCCATAATATCTGGGTTTTAATGTGAATATGAGGTAACGTAACTGATGGACGGGTTGGATCCGAGGAAAGTCTCCCCTCACGTGGCTCTATCCGTTTTCAAAGATCATTTTATGATGTGAGACAAAAAGAGGATCTAGAACTCAAGCGGGCCACACGAGAGGAAACAGTGGAGATTTACCATAAAAGTTTTGTAACGATCTAATGTTTTGGTGTTTTCACTTTATCTGAGTGAAAATGAGTTTATAAATGGTTTAGATGGCATATAAACGGCTTGGTGGACACTAGGAAGGTTGCAACTGTAGGCATTCATTTCCCCACTATCTCATCTCCTATGGCCCACTTGAGTTCATCGTTGGAAGCATGTCTTAAAATGAGGTCGAAAAACGGTTAGAGGGGCTGGATGCACACGTACCAACTTGGGAGTTCGTTTGTGAGAGTAGGACCGTTAATTCTGGTGTGGGTCCAATGTGAACATCCACTGGGGCAAGATCACGCGTGTTTGCTGGTCGGGTGAGCCACATGCGTATGAAGAAATGGATAGCAAAGAAATAAACGGTCTGTGGTCTACATGCAATGTACGCATCTGGCCCCTCGATGAGCCGGGAGATGACCTCTGCTCAATGTTCCTAGTGGCCCCTACATGATGAGCGGCCGCATTCGCCATATGCGTGCCTTGCCAGGCGGGACGCATTTACAAAAATAATTTTATTTTTTGTGTTTAATTTAGTTTAGAAAAAATTAGAAAACTCAAGTATTTATATCAAAAGCTATTACTAATCTTTTATATCGAAAAATAAGTATATACCATGAAGGTACACAGGCCTTGTATAATTACTTAATATTTAATGAGCCTGCATGTGCCATTGTATATTTATTGCACATTGAGTACTAATAACTAACTACTTATTTTTTATAAAGATTTTTATCATCTATTGAAAAACTTACCAAAAAATTCTATTTTTTTGTAAGTTTTTTTTGCAGCTTATGTTTGGACAAATCAATACAAGTAATTTTAGAATCACCTAATCAACATTATTCATTTTGAAAGAGGATTGTTGTAGCCAGGCCAAAATTTACTAGAACTCGGTGTATATAGAATCTTCCTGTAAAGTCAAATTTGTGTTCAAAATAGTAACTGCACTTGCCTTTAGGGGTGTACATCGAGTTGAGCAGAGCTGGCCTCAGCTCGACTTAGCTCAACTCAGCTCAACTACTAGTTGACCTCAGCTCAAACTCAGCTCCGCTTGGTTCGGTCAACAGCTTGAGCTAGTTCGAGCCAAGATCGAGCTGAGTTCACCATTGCATCATTTTCACAAACACTTGTAATACACCTTCAAAATCTCACTGTATTCAAAACCAAGTTGAGTTGGGTGGGGTCAACCCTAACTCAGTCTAATTGGTCTCGATGCCCAACTCGATCACTAAGTCTGATTATCGATCTCTCACCATTCCTAAAGCATTGATCATCCAATATTAGTAGATTATAAATAGCCATGTTAATATCAGTAGCTTTGACCATCAGTTATAGGGTCATCCAGCTCAAGCCTAGCAAAAATCAAATTTTAAATAAACCCGCCAGTATAGATTAAAATCCAAGCCAAAGCCAATCTCAGACGCAGACCTTTTGACCGATTATAATTGTAGAAGGATACGATTAGTCATCTACCAATTGACAACTATGCACTATCACTAAATCTGACCATTGATTTCCCATCAACACATTTTGGAGCCTTTCATCTTCTCATACATGTTTGAATGCCAATGAGTAATGAGTGACGAGGCTCAAGCACATTTTTGCCTGATGAAGACCTCTTTATGCCTCTCTTGCAACTCACGACCCAGAGTCATCCGTGGTCCACCGAGGAACGCATGCTTGTGTTCCAATGATCAGAACCGTCCATGATGTGGGCCTACAACCATACCTTAAATTATTTTAGCACCCATGAGAAACTTACACTGAATGGATGATTGTGACTGACCATCACCATCTATGGATGAATTTAGAACAATCAAAAGAAAATTGCTATGGCTTACCTTCACTACTAGAATCAAAGTTTATGATCATCACCCAAGAGTAATTATCAGAAAGAAGCTTACTGATGGTAGTAATGACAATATGGACGGTTCAAATCACGAATGCGGGCCCTAACTGCTTGACGAATGGCACATATTTAGTGCGTGTATAACAACCTGGCACACGTGAGACACTTATGTACTGATTAGGGCCGCTAGATAAGCATCCCTACTATTAGCCCTGTGTGATGTAGTTCGTGTCACCGCTTTTAAACAGGACCGGGATTGCTTGCGACACCTGTCACAGGAAGATCCCGCGCTCGAAAGCTAGGTGGGGCCCACCGTGATGTTGATGAGAAATCCACCCCATTCATCCGTTTTTCCAGCTCATGTGAGTATATTTAAGTGAGCCAACGACGTGAAAAAGTGGATAGGGTAATGGCTACCATTGAAACCTTCCTTGGTCTGTCATGATGTCTATATGCGATCCAAACAGTTCATACGGTCATTCCTACGGGAGATTTTAAAACACAAAAATATTAGCTTGATGCAAAACTTCTATAGCCCCGGGATATTTCAATGATGCAGTTTCGATCGTTTCATGTTGTGCGGCCTATTTGAGTTTCTTATCTCTTCATCCCATGTTCTAACATGGCCTAGCAAATCAGATAAAAGGGTTCATATCTGAGCTCATGTTCGGGTTAGATTTCTCACAAACATGAGAGTGGCCCTTTCTAATCCTTACTGGGGCCATCTTGATGTATGTAGGTGGGCTATACCATAGTAAACAGTGATGATTGAACACTCATCATTAAAAATTTCATCAAGCCTGCTCTAATGTTTATTTTCCATCCACCACTGTTGATAAGGTGATACAAAACTGGATGAAGGTAAATTATAAATATCAGCTTGATTCCAAACTTTTTTGGTCCATAATAAAATTTTAATGGTCAATAACAACTGTTTCCTATGGTATGGTCCACCTGAGATTCGGATCTGCTTCATTTTTAAGCTCATCCATTAAAATGATCTGGTTAAATGGTTGGACGGCATGGATTTAGAATAAATACATCAAGGTGGGAATGGAGAGTGGATTAGGCGAGGAATGGGTAACAGCTTAATGGGGTGATACCCTGACCGTGGGGCCTATATCAATACCGTCCATCCATTTTTCCAATTCATTTTAGGGCATCATTTAAAAATTGAAATGATCCAAGTCTCTGGTGGACTACACTTAAAAACAGTGGTAATTGAATGCCCTCATTAAAAAAAAATGAGGGCCCACAATAATGTTCATTTGCCATCTTTTGATAAGGTCACACAGATACTTGTAAATGAAAAACACAAATAACAGCTTAATTTATAACTTTTGTGGCCAAAAGAAGTTTTTCATGGGAATTCAATATCTACTTGTGGTCCACCTAAGATTTGGAACTGCCTCATTTTTTAGACCATGCCCTAACATGATTTTAGGGAAACGGATGGGACGGCGTGGATATACACCACATTCATTAGAGAAACACTGAGGTGGCCCTACGGTTAAGGCCTTATCTTATCCGCTAATCTGTTACACCTAATCCGCGTTCCAAAAGGTCACACTTATGGGACGGTGCTGGCCATCCCTTCCTCTCCGTATCTTTGACGTGGACCAATCACCGCAAGCCGGTAATCCGGATTCGTTAAGATATAGACTCCGAGGGAGCGGATTCGGCGAGACCCTCGATCCACCGAGGTGGGTGGAACCCCTGACTTTGGAGCCCACTGTGATGTATGTGACTACATCCATGCCGTCCATCTCTATTGAAAGCTCATTTTAGGACATGATCAAAAAATGAAGTAGTTCAGAATCCAACATGGTCCATAGTACCGGAAACATTAGTGATTGACCGTTAAAAATTTCTCGTTGGCCATAAAATCTTTGGATCAAAATGATATTTATGTGGTCTCTTCATTTAGGATTTTATGACCGTATCAACATGTTGGATGACAAATAAACATTCCAGTGGAATCCATGAAGTTCTTAATAGTGGGGATTCAATCATGACTATTTCCTGTGGTGTGGTCCACCTAAGATTTGAGTCAGCTTCATTTTTAGTTCCATACTGTAAAATGGGCTTTCAAAATGGTTGGACAGTGTAGATTTAAGGAACATACATCACTGTGAGCCCCACAGTCGGGGTCCCACTCACCCGGTGGACACGGGGTCTCACCTAATCCGCTCCCAGTCTACGAAAAATCTGTCATCCACGGACGAGCGGAGTGGCACCGTCATCATTTTTGGGATAAAATGACCGAAAGGCCCTTTATTGGTTTCCCTTTTCTAAAAAGAGGTGTAGTATTGTAGGTCTCACATGGCCTGTGCATGACATCCAACCCGTCCAACAGTTTCAACCCAGATATGATGATCATACTGACAAAATTAAGGCAGATCCAATAATTAGGCGGGTCACACCATAACAGCAATATGCGCTCCTAAAATCCTCCAAATTCACATCCGGCCCACCTGATGATTTGATCGGCCTGATTATTATTTTTTTGTCCACTGTAAATCATAATGGGCTAAAACTTTTGGATGGTGCGGATGTATGGTGTGGGGTCATTTCACTACCATTTGGGGAAAAAAAATATATACGAGGCCATTTTGGTCACTTTGTCTCCAAATGGACACATTGCAGTATCTTTGATAACTCAAGTTATTTTTCTCTCATATATCTTCCGCAAAAATACCGAGTCTCGCGCGGCATTTAGTAATTCGCTCCCACGGATTCAGGAAGAAAAAAGATGGAGTCCTTGCCATCATCCACCATTGGACCCAGCGCCTTGGTTAAGGCCCATCAATCACATTGGTTATCCACGCCGCCTATCTATTTTTCCATATGATTTTAGGGCATTATCCTAAAAATGAAGCAGATCCATTATCAGGTGGACATACCATAAGAAACAGTGGTGATTGAACGCCATAATATTAAAATTTTCATAGGGCACGCCTAATGCTTCCGTAGTGTTTATCTTTCATCCAAATTCAACTCTGTTTCCTGTAGTATGGTCCACATGATAATTGAATCCGCTTCATTTTTGGGTAACGCCTTAAAAATATATGGGATATCGTATATAGAATACATACATCAAGGTGGACCCCTTGGGTGAATTTGCGTCTCACCTAATCTGCTCTCCGACTTTCGGAAGGAAAATGTGAGAATCTGAGAAAGTGCATGGGCTACCCGGGCGAAGAAAATAGATAGGATACACCACGCGGAACAGTTGAGTTGAAAAGTCTCGCCATTAAAATCATTCATATTGTGTGTGGGGTCGACCTTGGTGTTTGTATACCATCCATTCCACTTATCTAACGCTATAGACTAGGATGAATTGGTTACCAAAAATAAGGAATTTATAATACTAATGTGGGACACAGCATGTGAAATTACCGTTTATAGTTATGATGTTACACCGTTCCTATGCTATAGCTCACATAAGTCCTCTATCGGACTAATTTTTAAGGTTCATGGTGAAAAAATGGCGGTTCACCTGATGGACGGTGTGGATATGATTAAAAATAAAAAAATAAAAAAAAATAAAAATAAACTTGGTCGGCACGCGAGGAGAGTGCCTTACCGCTTCTGATGGGAATAACTTTTAAGTTCATGAGATCCACCCGTCCACAAGTACAATATCTCTTGTTTGAAGTAATGCCAAAAATCAGGCCGATCAACACACTTTATACGGAATTATACCTCAAACATATAAATTCAGATGTTATGTCCCACCTAAGTTATTCTTGGAGAATAATTTCACCCTGACGAGTGAAGCTAGATGAATGAATTGGATGAAATATAAACACCATGGTGGGCCCCTTACAAAACTAACTAATTGTGGATGCATATACCAGCTATTCTAGCTAGAGGTGGGTATATTGGACCTGATCCGGTAGATCCGACCAGATCTGACCTGACTCGGTACTGTTCTGAACAGAACCAACGGCCTAGATCGGCCCTGATCGAGTTTGTCAATCCAGATCCGATCGTTTTTCGGGTCGGGTTTGGATAGAGGTGTATCTAGACAGAACCGATCCGAAAACTTGAACCGAAATGGTCCGAACCGACCTGATCCGACCCGGGATGTAAATATATCTCTAAACAAAAGTTTTACCGCCCAGGCTTTTCATTCGGCGCTAAAAAAATCCCGCCCAATGTACACTCGAGCCCCCCAACTCATCTCTCTATTTCTCTTTATCTCTCTCTATATCTGTCTATCTCTCTTTATATTCCTGTTGAAGAAGAAGGCAAGAAGAAGGCTAGCTAGGTGTACTGTGATAGATCAAATCCTTCTTTTTCTGCCGTTGGGTTTTAAAGCTTCATGGGATTTCTCTGTTGGAGAGAAATATATACTGAGAAATGGTGTATAGTTGTATACGAAAGAAAGGAAAAGAGAGAGAGTCGTAGCTGAAGAATGGTCGGCGTACAGTTGTTTACAGGTTGTCATCTTGACAGTCACACCGAAGTTGGCGGAAGCAGATTGGCCGGTGTACGAAGCGGATCGGCTGGTGTAACGGGTCTGATCATTAGATATGTGTTATATCCAAACCGTCCATCCATTTGGCGAGCTCTTTTTAAGGCTTGAGACAAAAAATAAGACAGATCTAACCATCAACTAGACCACACTTCAAAAACTAGTGAGAGATTGAATGTCTACCATTGAAACCCTTTTCAGGGTCATAAAAGTTTTGGATCAATATGAAATTTGTTTTTCCTCTTCATTCAGGTACTTATGACCTTATGAAATTTATTTTTCCTATTCATTCAGTTACTTGTGACCTTATAAATAGATTGGATGTAAAATAAACGTTATAGTAGGCCCTACAAAATTTTTAAAGGTGAAAATCATTATCTCTACTGCTATTTATGGTGTGGTCCAGATGATCTTTGGATATGATTCATTTTTTTGGATAATGCTCTAAAACGATCTCTAAAAATAGATGAACGGTGTAGATATAATAAATACATTATTGTGGGGCCTATGTAAGATTAACTTTGATCTCCTTTGAACCGTTCTCACAACTCGGAGATCGAGGAGCGTCAGTGCTGTCTTTGCACGACACATACCTTAGCAGCTATATAGGCTAGCTGGTGCTAGCTACAGACATATAAAGCTTCTTTAAGAAGCTATACACATGGTGTAAAGCTTCTTCAAGAAGCTATATACCTTTACATTTTTATCCTACTGAGTAAATTATGTGGGGCCATCTTGAATTTTTTTTGTTTATCCACACCGTCCATTAGTTTTTTCAGATCATTTTAGGGATTGATTCTAAATTTTAAGTAAATTCAATAATCAAGTAGATCGCACCATACGAAACACTGATAATAATGATTTCTACACTGTTGAAAGAAATGAACGATCCTAACCTTGCCCAATCCGATTCGACTCAGTTTTCCTGACTGAGTCGGATTCTGATCGATTCAAGCTACCAAGAGTTTGGATCTGTTCGAGTTAGATGACTCGGACTCGTTCCTAGATCGAATCGAGTTCGGGTCAGGCCTTGCAAATTTCGAACCAAGTCGAGTTGGACCTAATCCGATCTGACTCTGTCCGATGCCCAGCTCTAGTTCTAGCCTACCTAAGTTTGGGGGTGTAGAGTGGAACCAAGTCGAGCTGGCCTCAGCTCGACTCGGCTCGGCTCTGTCCTTGAGCCCAACTGGCCAACTCAACTTGGTTCAGTCAGTAGCTCTGGCCAGTTCGAGCTGAGCTCGAGCCAAGTTTGCCTATGCAACTTTTTCACAAACATGTGGATTGCACCTTCAAAATCTCACTGTATTTAAAACAATAATAGCGATTTCAGAGGTATTTTATCAAACACCTTCCAAGCAACATAAAAAAAATTAAAAAAAAAGGGTCTATGTTTCATATACATTCCTTCCTTGCCACCAGCCACACTTTGTTGACTCATTTCATCAAACACTTGATGAGCAACATCAATATCAAAGTAACCGAGTCACTGAACTGGTTCAATCTAAGTTCAATTTGATTTGAGTTCGATCCGAGTAGAGTCTAGCTGGGGCCAGCTCGAACTCGGCTCAAACTCATTTTCGAGCTCAAAAAATCAAGTTGACTTGGCTCGAAATCAACTTCAAATCAAGTCGAATTGAGTTTTTTCAAGTTGAGTTGAGCGAGCTAACCAAGCTAGCTAGTTCATGTACACCTCTACATAAGTTTTAGATAAGCGGATTACACACCCAAGACGGTGCAGCCCTCTAAGATGTATGTATTCTATATCTACACCATTCGTTCATTTTTTTTCAGATTATCTTGAGGCATCATTCAAAAACTAAAGCATATCCAATTGCAAAGTAAACCATACCATAGGAAATAGTGGCAATTAACCATTAATGGGTTAGAAAAGTTTCGAATCAAGCTGAATATTTGTTTTTCACCTTCATCCAGGCTCACGTGACCTTATCAAAAGATTTGATGGTAAATAAACACTATGGAAACATTAATGTGAGTGCCCTAAGAAGTTTTTAATGGTATGACATTCAATATTCAATTGTCCTTGATATGCTTCTTCTTCTTTTTTTTTTTTTTTTCCAAAAATGCTGTAAAATGATTTGATGGACCGGTGGATGCATTATAAATACATCAAGGTGGGCCCTTGGTAGGGGTGCAACGTATCGGGTGAGTCCGGGGTCTTACCTAATCCGCTCCCGCCACACACCACCGACTTCTTAGGTGTGTTTATGTGTAGGTCCCACCACCATTCATCAAAACTATTAAAATTATTTTAGGGCATGGCCCAAAAAATTAGGCAAATCTAAAATTAAATTGAACCACACCACATAAAGCAGTGCCGACAATGATGCTCATAGTTGAAAACTTTCTGAGTTTATTTTCCATTTAAACTGTTCATATGGTCATAAAGAACTAAATCAAGAGAAAACGCAAATAACAGCATGATCTAAAGCCTATGCAGCGCCTATAAAAATTTCAATGGTAGTAGTTCAATCCCCACTGCTTTTTATTATGTGGTCCTTTTTTAACTCATGACTTAAACTGATCTCGAAAAATGGATGAACAGTATGGATGTAACACATACATCATGGTGGGGCGCACATAACTTGGTAATGTTAATGATGTGTTTCACACCATTGCAATCAGCTTCCGTTTCCGAAGGAGAGGCAGCGTACACAGATATCCTGCGAATGCCTTTCACTAATTTTCCCTCCCTCGTGGCCCACTTGAGTTTTGGATCTGCCTCATTTTTTGCTTCATATCTTAAAATGTACTTAAAAAACGGACGAACAGGTCGGATTTCTTACCAAGATCACATTGGGCCCCACCTAGCATCCTAGTGTATGAACTTCCAAATCCGCGTCCCAACGTAACGTAAGCTACTCTCGTTAGGGTCCTTACTTTTACCCGGGTGGTAGACTACCAGGAGTTTCAACACCGGGTCAAGGGTTCGAGTACCCACCAGTGGTGAAATCCCACGGCTTGCGTGTGTGGGGTGTGTGTGCGTGTGTTTAAAAAAAAAAAAAGAAAAAAAGCTCCTTTCTTTAAAATAAAATAAAATAAAATAAAAACTTGATACTCTGGCGTTGCTTGACAGATGATACGCAGATACTTGTAAATTACATGTAAATCGCATCTATTGAATTTGAAAATTTAGAATTAAACTGTTCAAATTGTTCTTCACTCTTTAAACGTATCATGAACAAAAAGTTACGGCTATTTGATTAGCTGACTATCTGATTAGTAGATATTTACTGGACGGTTGAAAATAAAAATATCCAACGGTCCAATTTCAACGGAAGATTTGCACGAATTAACGGTGATAATTGACATTCTGATCGAATAAAACATAAGATAATACGTCCCACAATTTAATCAAAAGATAATATAGGAACCTTATACAATTTCTAAGTGCCTGTAAATATTAAGCGTCGTTTTCAACAAGAGTATAAAATAACAACCCTCTGAAAAATTTCTTAAAAATTCGGCAACACTTCTACTTTTAATAGAAGACTACATATGGAGATTACCTAACTATAAAATACACCCCACTCATTTAGAGATTACGCAATTATAAAATCTCTCTATAGTTTCCTTTTGGAGAGAGAATGAAGAAAGTGGAGTCATCTCAAAAAATGAGAATGAAGAAACCAAATACGGAGAATTCTCCAGGCTCAAAATTTCCAATTTATCGCTCTTTTATTTTGATATTGAGAAATTTTCAGGAGGCATTAATTATTTGCGATTATATGCATACTTTTTTCAATACGGCTCAATGTACCATTACCAAGTTGGAAGGGAATGCCCTCGCTCGACTTACATTGAGTGCCTACCATGTTTTGTACATTGAATCTGGGCCGTTCTGACTGTTAATATGGCCTGGGTTAAGGGTTAGAACAAAAACTAGGCTGTTTTGCAATTCGGGTGGTTCCCCTTCGAATCAAGGGTGTGCATCTTTTCTCACGTTGTTCTGTGTTGTGGCCAACCGACCGTTGGATTGGGCTGATGTTTTACATCTTGGTGTAATTTGTGGTGATGCGTTTGATGTACAGGTTGGATAGACTGAATACATCATGTGTGCCCCACATCTGACTAAAACCACCGTACAGTACCACTCGAGGACGTCAATTTCAATTCCCTAGTTGTAATTTAAATTTGCGTTGTGAATTAATGAAAGCCCCTCATGTGAGAGGGAGGAACATGTATAAAGATCTGGGCCATTAATCAGGAAGGGTGCACTGTGAATATATATGCCTAGGACTTGAACTATGTGGGTGCACTTACCAGCTAGTCAAACTTTATGTATATAAATGGTCGGTAAGAAATCAAAGTCCATGAATAAGGACCCTCTTGAGTAGCTTGCTGCACAACGCAGCTTTAAACGTGTGAAACTTCTATAGCCCCCAGCCCCCCACTGTAATTTATGTGTTAGATCCACATTGTACATTAATTATTTCAGATCATTCTAAAGCATCAGCTCAAAAAATGAGGCAATCCAAGGGTCCTGTGGTCCACACCACAAAAATAATGGGGATTGAATGAACTGACATGGATACCTTCTTAGACCAATTGTGAGGTTTCTTTGTCGTCTAACCTTTTTATAAGCTTACACAGACAGTGATGTGGGAAAAACACAAATATCAGTTTGATTAAAGCCTTTTGTGGCCTTAAGAAGTTTTCAATAGTAGGCTTTTTTTTTTTTTTTTCTTTTGAGTTAGCTTGTTAGTACACACCCATGTCAGTACACACACTCCATGTTAGCCACCCCCGCTAGGGATCGATACCAAGACCTCAAGTGTTGAAACGAGGTATATCCACTCAGTCTGCAAGTTGAGCTATGGAACTGGGTGTTTCCAATGGTAGGCTTCAATTCATCTTGTTTCTTGTGGTGTGGTTTAGTTGAGCTTTGAATTTATCTTGTTTTTGGGTTCATATTCTAGAATGATCTCAAAAAGAAAAAGAAAAAGGAATGAATAGTGTGGATCCAAGAAATTCATAATCACGAGGCTTATGGCTCATGTAAATTTTACATGTCAAGAAATTATGCTAGGTGGTGTAACACATTTAGGAGAGAAGAAAATTAGAAGTGTTGACATGTGGAACTTTTATAAACCTCATCATGATTTATGTATCAGATCTCTATATCGTCCATCTATTTTTTCATATCATTTTAGGGCATGAAATAAAAATGAGTGAGATCCAAGCCTCAAGTAGGCTACACTACAGGAAATAGCGGGAACTAGACACTACCCATTGAAAACTTTTTGATTTCCTTCGTCAAAATTTGTGTGACGTTATAAATAGGTTATATGGAAAATAAACCCCACGTTATGAATAGGTTAGATGGTAGCTGTTCAATCCCCACTGTCTTTTGTGGTGTGGTCCACCCCCCAAATGAATTGCCTGTAAACTGTCATGTACGGCATGCCTAGTACCATCAGACCCCTAGTAAGGTTTTTTATTAGGGAAATCTTTATATGGTCAACCAAGCAATAGGTTTTTACTTGTGTATCTTCAAAATTTTGGACAGAATCTCCCACGACGCTCGGGTACACCTTTCAACTACTCTCCTTCTGAAAGGAAGTTTTTATCTGAATGTTTTGGAATTCCCGAGTTCTTTACACCAACTCAAAGATTGCCGTTGGATGAACGAATGACTAATCAGAAGCAGCCCTACATACAGAAGTTAAGACCCTCCATCGAAGTCTATCATAATCTTACCGGTATGCAATGTTCCTTTGAAACTACCATTATTTATTGTGTCTATATGATTCTAAGTTTCATTTTCTTTTCCATTGCTTTGCTTGGTTGCATTCCTGTATATGATCATGTGAACATAATAGCGTTATGGGCACCCTGAAAGTTGTTGAATTCAGAATTCCGTTCGGGTTCGGGCATTCGGTACCTTGTGTTAGTGATAGATATCGGATATCCTAAATATATTCTAACCATATATACACTAGCCAAAGAAAGATAAAATCAGAGCCTACCATCAAGGCAAGAATAATATCTATCACTACCACCTTGTATTTACCATACTTTAAAAAAATGGAGTTACACATGTTGTCAACATAAGTTCATGTGTTTTACCTTTTTAATCTCAAGATATGAAAATGCTATTATGAAGCCAGCTTGATAGAAGTTAATATCAAGTTCCATTTCCAAATTACATGTGACAAACATGTGAACTAGCCAAATAGGTCACTGATTGAATGATTTCCATAGTGATGTGGTCCATCCACATGGGTGCCCCACCAAATCAATGGTTGTGATCACCACATACAAATGCAATGTGACTTCATGGAGCTCCATCAATCACGCGCCTTTCATAATAGCATTACTTTAGAAATTGACATTCTCCAATAAGTGGTCTATAAGCAAGCTCAAGGAGGATACTCTTGTCACGGTTTAGTGATAAATCCAAGGGACCTAACTAGGATGGGCTGCTGTTGCATGGTTATGTGATGATATAATAAAGTTGAATGCAGCTAAGGCGTGGTCCCCACTATGGGATGTCGCAGAATATGAGCATTGTTATGTTGTGACAGTCGAACTTCCTGGTGTTCGCAGTGACGACGTAACAGTGGAGATTTCTGAGAGAAAGTAAGATTTTTATTTTTATCTACTGTGTAATTTTTCTGTTAAGTTTAAACTTGTAGCCTGATGAAGCCCATTTCATTTGCTGATAGGATGATCGTGATGGGCAAGTGCTTGGCCCCATCATGGGGAATGATGAGTAATGATTTGGAAGATTCAGATCCAGTATACCTGCAGAAGGAGATTAAAGAAGGACCATTCCATTTTGTTTGGCCAATTCCCAAATTTGTTAACACATTGGATTCCTCATTTGAGTTTGTGTAAGTAGTTCTTCTTATCATGTTTGTTGGTTGATTTTATGCAGGGCTCTCTTTGGGATAGCTTGAGTTTTTGGTCATTGATTATGGAAACATAGGGGTGAAACTCGAGCAGGTTGGGTTGGGTTTCTGGGGAGAAAAATTACCTTGTTGACCACACACACAGTAATATCGAAATCAAAAGAAATGCAAACCACAACATAGAATTTTATGTGGTTCCTTTTGTTTATGTATAGGGACTCGCACCAATTCACACTAATCTCTCTCACAATAGACTATATATCCTACCCCAAAGGAGCTACGGTTTGCATAAAACACCATGTGAAAGTATGAACTTACCTCTGATGAATAGTACATCTCTGATGATCAGGCTCCACGTAGCCTAACAGGGTTGAGGGTCAACCTGAACACAGCCCAACCCTCAACCTGATCTAATTCAACTTCCAACAGAGGTGCCCAACCCAATCCCAACCTGAACTCGGGTAGGGTTGATCGGGTTTGGGTTGACCTGAACACAAGTTGCAATCCTAGGAAATGAGTCTGTAATTATGGTTGCATGTGCATCTCATGATTAAATGCAAGATAGGTTGAATGAATTTTGCATCTATGGCTCCATGTATTAGATGATATTTGTTGCTTGAGACTTTGTAGCTGGTTCTTTTTAAAGAAAAATTAAAAACAATTGATTATTCCCAACCCAACCCACATACATGTGATTATTCCCAACCCAAACTCAGGTAGGGTCGATCAGGTTCAAACGTTCGGGTTGACTCGAACCTAAGTTGAAGCCAAGGTGTTCCATAAGGGAGTCACTATTACCATTATAATACCACACCCTCCCCCCATCTTGGGAAAAACTGTTTCCGAGCTGTTACAGACCGTTAGGGGGCTATTATATGCCATTTTGCCGCAAGTTTTGGCCCGTGAGTCTGTAGATTATTATTATTTTAATAAAGAAAGCGGCTAATGCAGATTGCTCCAGTAACTTTTTAAAACCCTTGTTTGAGAACAAGAAAATGTGATTTGGATGGTCCACATTGGTAAGATTTTTTAAAGCCCTGAAAAGATTTCTACTTCATCCATGATTCTTTTGATAGATACCATATGAGGTTCTTTACCACTTTGCTTCATTTTTCCATTGTCTATACTTGTATTTCTATCCGCTGCTAGTCCATTCCATTCTTATTTTGAATCATGTCTGATGATCTTGTCTAGGAGCCTTGAGGTAAGTTCGATTGAATAATCATGTGGCGTAACTCTCCATTTTGATTAAACACCTTACAAAACTAACAAATGTTCTGTAACTAGACTTCCCAAAGAATAGGTGAAGTACAAATACGAGGATAAATACATTTTAAAATTGCATACTTAATACATGGGGAATATTCTCTTCTATTTGTCTTGGTTATGAAAAAATATTTGCATCGTCTTCTAACCAAATCATGCATGATTCAACTAAATTGGGACCAAAGCCTGTTGGGTTTTATATATGATGCAAGTGAGTATTTCTAATAGTAGCTGATAAGGGTTGTAGGATTTCATGTTATCAATATAAGAAATGTTATTTTGGCTCAATAATTCATGAGAATGGATAGATTGAGAAGGATGTCGGCTCATAGATTTCAAGTTGGATGGTAGAAATGGATATTTGTTTCTTAGATTTCTATGTGATCAGCTTGTACCACTCAAACTAAAAAAGAAATTTTATAGGATAGCCATAAGACCGGCCATGCTTCATGGGACAGAAAGTTGAGCAATTTAGGAACAACATGTTCAAAGGTTGAGTGTGGATGAAAATGAAGATGTCGAGATTGATGAGTTGCAAGAAGAAGAATGATAGTGTTAGAGATGAATGCCGGTTAGGATGAGAGAGAGTAGACTTATGGTTTGGACATGTGAAATGGACACCAAGAATTATGCCAGTTAGGATGAATTGGTACAAGTTGAAGACTCTAAAGTGGCAAGTAGAAGGTCTAGATGGCTGTGGGTGGAGGTAGTAAGAAAATATTAATAGCCTATTGTCTACCTAAAGTTATGGTCCTTGACATAGCTAGTGGAATGATGGAGCAGGATTCATGTAGTCAATTCCGATTAATTGGAATAAGGCTTAGATGATGATGATAGTGCTGGTGATGGCGAATGAATGTAAGAAATGTACCTTGGCTATGGTATTGTTTTGGCAATGTTTAGATTGTTTGGCTCTTCATTTTGGCCTGAGCACTTTTTTGAGGGAATTCATGTGACCCTTGATTGTGGAGGGGACTCAACAAATGTTATCTCTTGAAATGGATGAATATGTTGCTAATCCATGTGTAGAGAGGCGAGTTTTCTATAGCCAATGCTATAGTTAAGGAGTCTGTGACCTGGCTCTTTTCTCATGTGCCCTATTTGGGATCGAGAATATGAATATATTAAATCCATGAATTTTATGTTCATACAGTACTTGTAGATGATTTGGATTTGACAACATCTATAGTTTGTGAATGAAACTAAAAATCAATGTCTTTATTAAGAGACACTCGTTTGAAGAATTTGTGAAGTCTTTAGTTTGTTGGGGATTTGGATTGGCTTCAAATCCATTGATTTATGGTGGTGTGGATTTGGGAAAATCCCCATCACAAGAGGATTTCAAATCTTTACCCCAAATTCCTCACTTGAAACAGCTCCATAGGGACTTCCTTCCCCATTGTTTGATGCAGTTTGCTTGTTGTTAATGTAGTTTCCTTCTTCCATCAATATGATCATTATCTTCAAAAGAAGAAAAAAAAAAAAAAACAAGAAGAAGAAGAAGAAGAAGAAGAAGAAGAAGAAGAAGAGAGGGTAGACTTGGGCTTATCAAATTTACAAAATATGATAGTTTAATTTATATGAAAATTAAAGACTTTTTACGGTTGATTGGGTCATGCGCTTGCCAAGGCACCCAGAAGGGGTTGATTGCTTAGGCTATTGGTGTTTTGACTATCTTCAACTGTATTTCAAGTAGTCCTTGTTGCTTGCATGGAAGGCATTGGCCTCTTTGTAAGACAGTGGGTAATACATTGTGGATGTTAGTATTATTATTTTTCCATTAGAGATAGCTTTCTTTACCTTACAGTTATTTGTTTTGAAATGATACTTTTACCCTTTAACTGTACACTTCACATTTAATAGGTATACATTACGCTTTTTCATTGGACCACCTCAGGGTTACAAATAATATGCATCCAATATTCTACCCAAGCATAATTCATCCATGTCTACATGCAACTAAATCATGATATATTAATTGATTAGTTGATTAATAGCTCTTGTTAAGCTTGCATTTTATTATAGCCACATATTTTCATGCTCCTGAGAGGCTGTTGTGATTGATTGGAAAACTTGGGTGATGTTGATGCAGAGATGGGTTCCCGTAGATCTCACTTGCTAAGCATATACCTCCACGTCCTAAGTTCTAAAAATGTGAAAGGTGGCTCCAGGGCTTCGATACACAGCAATTTGCAGCTGCTACCCTTTTCATTGGGGAATAGATTGTCCATGCATTTTTTTTAATAGGTTTTGATATGTAGAGAAACTTTAATAGGGTCTTTATTATGATAATAGCATGAGAACTTAAAAATCTGCTCATGGCTGATTAATACAGTGAATGTACATGAGCTTTTGGTATCCAAATATGGGTTGTTTAGGGTCTGTTTGGATACCACCAAATAAGTTACTTTTTAACTTAAGTTATTTTCAGTTACATTAGTTTTGGTAAATTAACTTCTGTACTTAAAGTTTCTTATTCTCATAAAATTTTCTTTTTAAGCTTTTTAAGCCCCTTATTTCAAAGGAGGCCCAACATGGACTGATCACATCAAAGACTCATATGATGTATTGTCTACATTAAAGGTGGGCCCCATATGATGGACCACATGTATTAATGTGAGCCCGGTTCACATCAGAGGTCAGCTCTTAATGATAAATAGCCTACATTAAAAATGGACCGTATGATAGAGGACCCACTTCAAAGGTACAAAGGTACGACCCACACAATGGATGGTCCACATCAAAAGTGAGCTCATCATGATGGGCAGTGTACATTTAAGCTGGGCCTCGCATGATGGATGCCCCATATTAAAGTGGCCCTAAAAGATAGATTGTCCACATCAAAGGTCGGACCTTAATGATGAATGACCCACATCTAAGGTGATCCCTGCCTTATGGTCAACCCACATCAAAGGTGGGCTCCACATGATGGGCAATTAATAATGGTGGGATTGATGATCCACATCAATGATGGACTCCACATGATGGGCAATTAATAATGGTGGGGTTGATGATCCACATTAAAGTGGCCCCCAATTTATACTGATCATAAATAAAAAGTTAGGCCGTCCAATCTTCAAAAGGTTAGGATTGTGGGTATCACAATTTGGACGGTTTATTTGAGTCGATGGTGCCTGAGTATCAACCCTGAAAGAAGAGGGCTATACGTCGTACGCACTGTGCGCATTTTAGAGAGGACCCATCAAGAGGAACAAGATCCCAGATCCGAGAGTTCCAGACGATGGGTAGGGTTAGGGTTTCGATCTTCTCTGCGATTCTCCTTGTCGTGCTGCTCCTGTCTTCGTCCTTCATCTTTCTCGCCTCTTCCTCCCATGAAATCGGTCGCCATCCATTCGGCAGCTTCTCCAAGAGCGGTAACAATCAGCTCCCGAATTGCAGAGAGATAGCGTCGAGGTCCGAATGCTTGAGGAGTACCAAATGCAGGTGGTGCCGTAGCGAAGCCATTGACGACATGTGTTTCTCCGCCTCCGAAGCTTGGAGACTACCCCAACAGGTCTTCTCTTGCAATTGATTGATTTTGCTCCGACTCGCCATCTCTTTCTGTAGACAACTATTTTTTCGGTTGTGAATGAGAATTTCATGAATGAGTTGGAGGACTCTGCTGTGTGTTCTTCGTTTTCCGAGCTTCTGTTTGGTTTTTTCAGGGAAATGGTAGAAATGCTATTTTGAAGTGTTTGCTGCAGTTTATGTTGCTGCTCTGTTATCTGCTAGTATTTCTTATTTACTTTGCGTTTGGATGCTGCAAGTGAATTGGATTGCGAACTTTCAGTTTATCGAACTTGTTATTGCAATTTCAACTCCATTTGATAGTGCATCCAAACATAGGCTTTTCAGAAAGTAGAAACTTAAGCAAGCAAATCAAGTGGGTGCGAGAGCATAGATGATGAAAACCATGGAGGCTGGTGAACCTTCTTTGGAGATGGAGCTGCCTTTTCTCCAGTGTCTCCACCATACATATGGCGTGGTTCTTATGCAGATTGAACCATTGATATGGTGGGCCACCTTGTCAACTGGCCATATGTCAAAACCACATCGCTTTGAATGTGGACAATTGCTCATATTTTTGCTGAATCCATTTTTACTATCCATTGGCAATCCACCAAGGGACTGTTCACCCACTTCAAAATGAGTTCATCTCATTTTAGTTAATTGGAATTATGTATTAGAGATCATATTTCTTTTTGTAAGAATTTGAATGTTCTTGATAACCAACAATCATGATCCTTAATACATAATTGGGATTAACTGAAATGTGATGAACTCATTTTAAAGTGGCACCCAAACAAACCCTAATGAAACAGCTAACATAGTCCAGTCAATGCGAATTTTTAATCTACGGCCCTTTAACATGGTCTTGATAGATGAGAGAGAGACAGAGAGAGGGAGGGAGATTATGTTTTGGAGATTTTGATCCCTAATTCATAATTACTGTCATATGGGTGCATGGCCACCTAAGGGGAAGCTTCTAGGGTTAGGTGGAAATTGGAAAGAGGCTAGTAGCTGGATTGGAGCATAAAGGAAATGCAGCAAAAGTTCAGTATAGAGATTCTAATCAGGGAACTGCATTAGATATGCAGCTATCATCATGGAATTAGAACTCAGTTCTAGAACGGCTTGATAGGGACTGGGGCTAGCAAGACTCGCCCCGCTGGGTCATGTAATGAACATGTATCTCATTTTGTTCACCAACCAAACCTAGTTGACTCTGAATCAGATGATTTTCTTTTTCATGATTTCATACACCCACTATTGTTTTGTGGTTTTGTTGCATGTCGGGTGTATTTAATGGTGAGAAATAAGACTGTTTTCTTGTAGGAAATGTGATGCTACATAAAGAAATCGGTGCCTCACCTTAGTCTCCTGCATCGCTGCAATTAGGACAATTCCTGAAGGTATCATCTGGACCAACATGTTGCTCAAGCTTGTTATCATTGACAACTAGCAAAATGATGAAAGGGAGTGAAGAGAGCAAGGGTTTGTCTGAAGTAGAAAACAGTAAAACTGCGCCTGTGATCTCAATATGTGACTGGTGAGCATCTTTAGCGGTTGATAGCTTTTCAGTCTTAAGGAGCCTTGATTCCTTGAGAATCAAAGAAGAACAATATTGTTTGGATTGGGAGTGGGAGTGGAATACAACGGTATTTCCTCCTGTATATGTTCATTGTTTTGGTATTTAGCCTCAGGGCAAGCACTTAGGTACGAGGCCGGCCAAAGGGCCAAATTGGCTAGAAAACCAATGAACCGGGTGCATGTTTTGGTACTCACGCACAGGGGGGTGTGAACCCTACCCCTGTAGGCTTGGGCAGGCCCCTTTCTTTCATCTAAATGGGCCTGGTTCCCAAAAATAAATAAATAAATAAATAAAAAATAAATAAAAAATCTGTTTTTTATAATCACTTTTTCATCATTATCATAATCGTTGGATGTGACCTATTACCTGAGATTGTTTTCATCATGTGAAATGCGCCTTCTCGTTTTCACACACATCTTAACGGATATGACCGTTTAGTAATGGGCAATTACTCACCTAATAAAAGGGCTTTTTTCCTAGTGTTTTTAATCCTAACAAACCTTTTTTTTATGTACGGTTTTTTCTCTCATATTTTCTCTCTCTAGCATACATATGAAGGTGTTCTCTAGTGGTTTCAGTGTTGGGTTTTTCCATAGTTTGTGGATGCTATGGGAGACCGTTGAATTCTGTGCACTTGGCGATTGTATCTTGTGAAGAACACACTGGGTGCCTATTGCACTCATTGATCTTACTGAGGGCCACAAACAATCTCAAAGAGAGCAACTTAGTTTGCACCTTTAACCCAACAAGAAATCAGAATCATTATCATTTATGTTGTTGCCTCTGCCAATCATGCCAATCATCAAATTAGGTGTGGCGTTTTACATAATCAATTTTGATTTAGTTTGTTCATGTTTTTTTCCTGCACCATTAATTTCAACAAATGATAGATGTTCGTGGTATGCATGTAGCTGAAATGAGGATGTTGAAATGGATGAGTGGCAAGACGAGGAATGATAGAATTATAAATGAATGCATATGAGGGAACTTAGGAGTGGCACCAATAGGGTAATGAAATGAGGGAAAGTAGGCTTAGATGGTTTGATCATGTAAAATGGGAACCAAGAATTGCCCTAGTTAGGACTGAGTGGGTTGAAGGCTCTAAAATAGCAATGGGAACACCCAAAAGAACCTAGATGGAAGTAGAAAGAAAAGAGTTGCTGACCTCTGGTCTAATTGAAGGTATGACCCTTGATAGAGAGGAATGGCATAACAAGATTCATGTAGCCGACCCCAATTAATTGGGATAAGGCTCAGATGAATTCGATAATGATGTTTAGTCTCAACTGTATAGCCATCAGATCAGGGGTCCTATTTGGTAGCATCAAAACCTTTACATGAAGGGCCACACTGTGGCTGGGGGATATCCAGTGATGAAACTCCTTTGGATAGGAATATTTTAACGACTGTGGATTTGAATATGGACCATTGTTTTGTGGCTGTTGATCTAAATCTAGGTTATTCCAAATATTGAATGTTTCTGAGACAGCCACCTTCATCTATGCACATCATCAGATTGACAATTTGGATCACCTAAGACTACCCCAGATCCAACAGCTATGGTCCTGGTATATTGGACGTTGGACAAGTTGGCATGTATTCTATCAAACCTCTTCAGCAGAAAAGCCTAATGCTAGAATAAACAAGATTGGGTTTGGTCTCCCACATATTTAACTTTGATGGTAGAAAACCTTGCTAAATAATGTGCTTTTTTATGTATACCTCAACCCAACCCACCGTAAAGCTGCTTTGATGCTTGGTACCTGAAGCAAAACAAGCAATGATAATACGCAACGCCTGATATGGGCCAGACCTAAACCAACAGCTAGTGCTGTCGCCTGTCTGATCATAATGATGGATAGATATAGCAAACAAGCCAGGTCTGACTGTGCATTGATATGTCAAACTCTGCCCAACACATTCCAATTGCCATCTAACATACATTTTGGTGAGATAACAGCAATGCATGCATGAGAGGGGCTGTGCTTCAGTGATTCAAGCCATTGATGTGGTGGGACTTGCTGTGGAAGATTCGTTCAAAAGTTCAGATTGGAAATATCCTAACCCGTTAGAGGGAGTAAAAAAACAGTAATAGATGGTTAACGGAAATCCATAGATGATCCAGGTTTTAAAAAAAATAAAAAAATAAATCCAAAGATCAAGTTGGGATGTGTTGCTAATTTACCATCTTGATCATCATCTTCCAAATATGATTCAGCTGTATACATGCTCCTGATCTCACTACTATCTGCTGAATTTGCAGGGTCACAATTTCTAGCCAGCTTTGGTTGGGTTTTTGGCTTGAGAGTACAGAGACCCATGGGTTGAGCTCAAGGACCCAGTAACTTATTGGGTTTGAGTGAGTCTGCCAAGGGACCTGATGCATCGGCCCAACTTGACTTATCAATCACTTGGGCTGGCTGAGTTTTTGGGCAGTGACATAGGACCAATCTGATATTCCTCAACCACAGCCATAACGATGGTAGCAGCAACATTTCGGTGCATTCCAAATCCTATCACAATTGGGCCCACTGATAATGTCAGAACTGCTGACAATGTAACTCACCGTGAGGATATCCGTTAGCAGTACTACAGTTCAGTACTCGTCCATATCAGCATTTTGAAGATGAACCATTGCTGTATACCCGACCTACCGCATCCATTGGCAGAACCAAGCTTCTTCTCAGTATCAGTTTGGGTTTGGGCTTTACTAGGGAAAGGCCTAGGGCAGCCTGCTCAAGAAAACCTGATAGCTAGCCCAGTGCATTGCCACACCCCTAAACAGAACCCACAAGCATAGGGTATAAGCTCAGACAACTCTCTTTAGGCAGTTGGGTCATTTGATGAGATCTGAACACGAAAAGGGAGAGACCTTTTACTACTACTGACTGGTAATAAATGAACGGCTATGATACTGGTAATAAGAAAGAAGAGACGTCAATGATCTGAACAGCTTGTACAATGCGCCCAGTCCAGATTCATTGTACTTATGATAACCTAATCAGATCATCCTAACCATTTTAATGGATGAGCGTTTCCCTGTTGAATGTAGTCCACTCATAAATTATTATTATTATTATTTTGGCTCTCCGACAATTGGATGGTTAGAAATTGGGATACCCCAATCAGAGCAGTTGTAGGGTTAGAGCCATCCTCAGTGGGGATGATTATGATTCTGATATCCTGTGGGTGAGCCAAATCATCATGCTTCCGACCAAAACTTCCCAAAAAAGGCTCTACTGGAACTACCACGCAGAGTTCACATGTTAAATTTTCTTATCCAATGATTCAGTTACATTCTCAAAACAAACACAGTCAACAGCAACAATTCAATTCCCACAGAAACTGACCCAAACGTGTCCCTCCCTGTTCAGTAGCCATGTTATCTTCCAAAGTGAAATAGACTACTGAATACAATCTCAACCTTCAATTTTGCTTCATCAGGGTTAACATGGTTTCACAATCTGTCAGCATGCAGTTCATAAAGGATAACCTGAATCAAATCATTTCGATGCAAGCCCGAAACAACCCAATACAGGGCAATGCGAACCAGTTTCAGGGGTGACTGATGCCGTACATCCAAATCATTTTTCAATCCTTGATATGTACATCTGGTCGGGAATGATATGCATGCACTATTAGCAATATTCCTAAAGTGGGGCCACATATGACATCTTAGTTCAGAAAAAAAGGATTTAAATGGTTCACATCATTTAAATGAGCAGGCAGTAGTGTCCACGAAAAAAATGTGGCCACACATTTCATCGCAAGGGCTTGAAGTATTATAAAATAGAAAATAAAAACATATGAGCTTCTCTTTTGTACAAAAGAGGTGTGGAGACTTTAAGTAAGATATGGAATTCCTAATAACAATTATACATGTGAGGTCTTGGTTCTCACCTCAGCATGGGCATGCAAGACGATGATCAAGAATCGGAACCAACTCTAGAATACCCTAGATGCCTGTAAAGTTTTTAGTTGTAAACATTTTACACCTAAAAAGAGTATTATTTCTGGTGTAAATGAATCACGTGCTATTCGGTTTGGCTTGTAAGTGGTAATCTATTCAAGGGTAAACAGATAATGTTTTTGACTAACTTGAAAAGTATTTACAATGGATAAAATAGGTACTCATACCATAGAGCTTGGGTAGCAAAACCTTTCAAAATCTGCAAATCACATCAATTTTTTTTTAAAATTTTTATTTTTGGCTCCAAGAGAGCATTAAAGCATGCACACGCTAGATGGATTGGATGTCCTCCACCCATCATGGTAGGCCCCAAATGCAATCTGGAAGTTTTTAATGGTGGACGTCCCATGCTTCCCTTGTGTTGTCCATTTGATAATCAATAAGCTGTTCTTTTCAGACCCTAGGAGAGCATAAAGGGAAGCACAAGATGGAGAGATTGGATGTACCATACACATTACGGTGGGGCCAACATATAACAAGTGTATTTCAACTATTGTGTTCTACAATGTATAATGTCTTTTTAAGTGTAAAGACTTTACCTATAATATGAAACGTGGCTAAATACCAGGTTTCAGATTACAGCTAAAAGCTGTAACGTGTTTACAGCTTGTAAAGCCTTCACAGACAAATACAGGTATCCAAACAACCCCTGTAATCTGATTACTTGTAATCTCTTTACAACTTGGGGATTTTATAGGCATCCAAACGACCCTGAACCTCAAGAAAGTAGGTGTGACAACAAAGAAGAACTCTATCTGGGCACCAGTCATCACCTTCTCTGTTGAGCTTCAAGATAGCATTAATGCCAAATCAAGCAGGCATGCAACCTTCTCCTTCAAAACAAAACCTTTAAGTTTATGTGCTTCAAATAAAATGAACTCATACTATCATTTGAGAAAAACATTACAAATGTATTATCATTTGAGAAAAACATTACAAATGTATTATCATAGTAGATCCACGACTGCTTTGGAACCAAATCTCCAACCTAAAGCCTCGGGGTAAAGTTTTGCAGTCACAATGCCTAACACATGGCTTCATAGTAGGCAATGCTTCCTTGACATATAAAGTCACAAGGGCCTGCTTTGTACTCTTCTACTAAACAACTCCCTCAATCAACATGAAAAAACATATCCTGACATCGACTTTCTGTTGTCAAGGCATTTAGTATAGTCTGAGTTTGTATATCCAATTGCCTCCAACTAATCAGTTCACCTATGTGCTAGCCTCAAATCCTTCACGTTTCATAAATACCGCATAAAACCTTCCTTACACTTCTATAATGATCAATACTTCAACCCACCGTCTCTCTCAAGCATTCTCACTGCAAAAGCTAAGTTAGGCCCAAGTGTAGAGATGCACATGATGCTTCCTACGGCAAATGCGCACGGAAGATCATTTTTTCGTTTGAAATCATTTTTAGGACACTACAATAGGTGTAACTTAACGGCTTTGCTTGGTACGCAATTTTGCATGTCAAATCTGCTAAGAAGCTTTCAAACCGAGTTTTTTGAAACAATCCCTATAGACTTCTTGACCTATCTAGCAATGACGAAAGATGCATGCCAAGATCCTTCATTTTAAAGATTTAAGACAAGAATTTTTTGATGTCACGCAACATTCATGCATATGATGTATCATTACTTGCAAGCTGGATATCATTAACATATGACACTAGGAACACGAATTTACTCCTACTAACCTTCACAAACCGAACAACAAACGTTTTTCTTAAAATTGAATGAAGAAATTACTTTATTGAATTTTATTTTATTTTTTGAAAGGCAACGAGATATATTAAGAAAGAGGAAGGAGAAAACAAAAGAGAGGAGGGAGACTGCTGAGAGAGCAGACCACGCTACACCTCTAAAAACATAAAATCAAAATCCCTAAACATATCTATGTGAAAGGCCCATTCAATCAACAAACGCTTAGCTTTAACAGCCACTACGTCAGCCGGGGAAGACAGATTCTCAAAGCATCTGCTGTTTCTTTCAGACCAGACAGCCCACCAAATAGCTAGGATTGACATCCTCCGCAGCCTTGTTTCCCGCTTTCCTATTTTGATCCCGTGCCACGCTTTTAAGAGGAGGTCCGTCGATTCCGATAGACACCACCTGATTTTGAAGCGACTAAAAAAATCTGCCCAAATGGAAGCTATGAACGGGCAGTGAATGAAGAGGTGATCAGGTGATTCTGCATCCCCCATACAGCACAGACAAACATTGGGGATCATCATCCCTCTCTTTCGCAAGTTGTCCACTGTAAGCACTTTCCTATTCCTGACCAACCAGCCAAACACCAATATTTTCGGAGGGGCCGAGTAGAACCAGAATTGGTGAGAATTCTTCTTTTCCGGTAAGGCGTAATTACAAGTGAGCATGTTATACAGAGATTTAACCAAAAATTGAGAAGACTTGCCTGCAGTCCAAACAATTCTGTCTACCTGTAATACATTCGGGATAAACTCATGCACACAGGAAAGCAGGTTCATGTATTCCTGAGTCTCCCAATCTTGGAGGTTCCTTCTACATTGGATATTCCACACCATTTTGTCATTATGATAGGAGAAGCACTCAGCAACCGATACCGCCTTCTTGGAAACCACCCGAAAGATATTAGGGAATCTGTCTTTTAGTGGGCCTTCTCCCAGCACTCAGCAACCGATACTTTATTGAATTTCAAGTACCACCTACATGATGTTTTCTTTAAGCCATAAATAGACTTCTTTAATTTGCATGCTAGGTGTTCAAATCTTGTCATGAAACTAAATTTTACACCATCAACTATTAATGAATGCAATCTTTACATCCGTTCCTTGCAGCACAAAATCTTAGAGAGTTACTACTGTCATAACTCAGTCATTTTAGAGATGGGTGATGTCTCTACAAATCAATGCATTCTTTTGAGCAAACCCTCTAGCAACTAAGCTAGGCTTACACCTTTTGTTCTTCGCTTTGTAATCACGCTTCATCATATATACCCATGTGCAACCAATTGGTTCTACTCCTTTGGGTAGGCCGACTAAATCTCAGACGTCATTGTCCTTGATGGACACCCATGTGCAACCAATTGGTTATACTCCTTTGGGTATGCTGACTAAATCTCAGATGTCATTGTCCTTGATGGACTTCAGTTCATCCTTCACAGCATTGATCCATTGCGAAGAGTTGTACTTTGTATGTCTCGTGTGATGGTCATCCTTCATAGCATTGATCCATTGCAAAGAGTTGTACTTTGTATGCATCGTGTGATGGATGTGGGAACATCTTCTACACCGATATCAAACCCATGCTCCTAAATATACATATAATGTAATCGTCTGACACTTCTTAATTAGATATTTCTTCTACAACGGGATTGTCTTGAGAAACGGTTGGTTGATTTGTAATCATTTTCTCATTTTTAAGCTGGGGAATTGACAAATCTCAGAGTGTAATTGACATAAGAACAATCCCCCTTTGCTCCTCAAACAAGATGTTCCTAAGTTGTGCATTGTTATGGCTTTTGCCATCCTCTAAAAGTTTAGCATGCTCTAGCTCAACTGTCCTTATGGTACACAAAGGTAGTACAACTTGAATCCCTTGAATTTTTCAAGATAACCAATGAAATGACCATTAATGGTTTTGCGTCCAATTTTCTTTCTTGCTCAATTGAGAAGAGGATGAAGTGTCATCTCACACATGCACACACACACATATGATGATGCTTACTGGTTTTAGACCAAGACCCTAATCGGCTTCCTGCTTCCAGATCTTACACCAAAAGCTTTGAGTAGCTTCAATGGCAGATCAAGCAGGTATGCATATTCTCCTTTCTTGATGATCAATTCATGATGGTCCTACGGAAACAGAAAACAACACCTCAGAACTGGAAGAGGAAGAAGTCGAGTGCATCTTTAAATACTATTCCAAAGAAGCCCAACTCATTGCTTGATTACCCCACTCAAACTCCAACACCAAATTGACTTTGTGACTTGGGCAATGACGCAAGATCTTATGTTCCTTTCCCCAGATGAACTGATGCACATAAAAAAATCAACAAGCTCGCTGTTCTTTCCCTTTTCATCCTGTGCATCTGCTTGCACCAAAATGGCTGTATTACTTGAGACAATAGCACAGGATCTCATGTTGCTTTCTTTATGGTCGCAACTTCTTCCCCTGCAGCATGAACAGTCATTCTACACCTCTTCACCTATCTAAAGGATCATGACTCCTTCAGCTTCAGAATTTTCCACACACCACAATGATAATGAAATCAGTACTAGGCTACTAGCATACTCTCTCGAAATGCAATCCAAACATGAGACAAAAGCCTAATTAGCTTGCAACTGTAACTACTCTCTCAAAGTCCTACCCAGATTCCTAAATGACAGGACACACACACACACACACACAGGAAGCAATGACAGGACAGCATGTTACCACAGAGCAATGACAATGTCCCTTGACCATCGACCATATTATCAGACAAGAGGATACTTACATGAGGTCATCCAAAATATCATCTATATATTGGGGCATTTCATCTTTGACAATAATATGGTAACAGACATAAGTAGCATTGCCTGGAGATGATGTGTAATATTTAAAAGACCACCAATGAACGTGAACTATTCATGTAGGGCTATTTTATAAGAAACAAACCAAGATAATAAGTGGGTATCTAGATCAAGGCTTACGCTGCTTTGGAATTCAGTAGGATGAGCTCCAAAGATGCTACTGCTTTGCGGTGTTTATCATGGCCGTTCATTTGGGACAACAACTCAAGAAGCATACAGCATGATGGGCGTGCAAAATGATTAAGAAGCACATAGCATACATTGGCATCATGTTCATGGCCTACTTTCCAAGTACACAGTACAAAATGTTGTACATGATTAAAACTAATAAGAGCTAAAAGGGTTCAGAACAAAGTTTTGGCCACATAGGTCAAACCCAGTGCCAGAAGTGGAGATTGAATCTGGGTAGTCTGCCGGTGCAATGGATGAAACCCAATATTTCAATACTCTGTATCCAACCAGACTATTGAAATATTGGACCACTCACGCACACTACACTGCCTCTACCAAATCATCTAACAAGGGGGAGACTATACAACTATAGTTAAAAGCATAGCTTAAGATTTGTTTCCCCAAGGGTACCATAGTTAAAAGCATAGCTTAATATTTGTTTCCCCAAGGGATGAATGCACAAACAGACAGAAACTAATAGTTTCAGCGTCCAATTCTCATTACATACAGCACTTTTTCTGTATTGATCAGAGAAAAAAACATAGATAAGTGTTTCATAGTTCTAAACTACATTTATCCAGAAAAACATGCAGACAGACTTAAAAAATGTCTGATGTATTTATTCCATTTTCAGTCAATTAACCAGCACTTCTTTTAATACAAGGATTGAAAGACAGGTCATTATTTTTCCAATCCAAACTAGAAAGAACAAAAATCAGAAACATTCGTCAAAGTATACCCCATATACAATACAAGTAATGCCAGATCATAATCATTAAGACCAAACAATTGCAGAGCATAAAAAAGATAGAATAAAAACAAAGAGAATTCCATGTGATAAAGCAAAAAATATAGCAAACAGGGAATGTTCATTCAACAGGTTGACAAGTGAATGAGCCACATACCAAACATCACACTGTACCAATGATCCTAACTTTTTAATCAGCAGTGTACAAATAAATCGAAAAAAGAATTATTATTATTATTATTTTTTTTAAGAACAAAAAACAAAAAATCAGTGATAAATTGGGTCAGAAAGTTCACTTATTAGACGGTTAGGATAGTCTAGTCCTGAAAATATTTGGTCAGTGGCCAATAAATCACAGAGTCTGCAGGATGCATGGTTTGGATCATCATATGCACGTGCCATGTGTATGACCCAGAAGCATGAAAATACGGTGCCTCTGGATCCATTGATCTCTTTCCCAAACTGACAAAGGAAAATATACTTTATTCTTCATGAAAGCTCAGGCTATCGAAATCCAGTACTCAAACAACTGAAAACAAAAAGTATTGCTGTCTAAACCAAAAATTCAGAATCTCTTAACTGTCAGAATACATTAATCTCAAATCCAATGTAATTATGAAGCCAAAGATGGCACCAAATATGAAGTCTCATCACGGACGGACCGGATTTGCGGTTTGACCCGGGCGAGGAGCTTGTCCTGGCTTGGGCGCATCATCCTACAAGACAAACAAACAAATAAAAGAAAACCAACATCAGAAAATAGAACTACAATTTCAGTGCACAACTGCACACAGGGCTGCATGCATCCCTTATCATTCTCAAAAAAATAAGAAGAGCATGACCTCAACAAGCACATGAGCACCAAGATTTCATGTGCCCATTATCTTACCCCCCATGAGAAAGCTATCACCGATATTTCATAAATCTCGTGATATTATCACAAAATTTCACAATATTTTCAAAATCCTGCAAGTTTTTACTGTTTTTGCAATTTTTTCATAAAATTTATTTGAAAGTTATACTAAATAATGTTATTCCTATATTTTCCAAAATTTAAAATCTAAATCATTTTACACTTAAATTTTCTAAATTTTCAAATCATTCATTAGTTTATAATAAACATGTTTAATTTTTATTTTTTTTTTAATTTTCAGCAAGATTTTCCCAATAATATCATGAGTAAAACATCAATTATTGAAAATCTCCCAAGAAATTCCCAGCTAAGGAATTGCCAAGAATGAGATTTGATACTGTGCTGCCCCCATTAAATGACATTTGGAGGGAATCTAGCAAGCATTTCATGTACACCAATTTTGAAATGCTTGTAAAGATTGTCACCCACCATTATTGGATGCCGGGCGATTCATTACGCATTGCACATTGCACACACGCAATCTTTTCCCAAACAACAATAATTAAAATGAAAGAGAGCGTATGTATACATACCCTGCGTCTGAAACGCTGAGGTGGCTCTCGGTTACGACGATTAGTGCGAGACCTGACACGGACGACATGAGAGTGGATCGCACATGACACACAGTACTGCATCTTGGCATAAAGCTTCGGGAGCATGTAGCCTGCAACAATTATTATAAAATCAAGAAATAATATTGATAAAAAAGGAAAGAATATATATATATATATATATATATATATATATATATATATATATATATATAGTGAAATATGCATACCGTCGTAGACACAAGCTTCTTGAACATCCCTAACCGCCGCCTGCTCCACGATGTTCCGGACAAGGAATCGCTTGATTGCCTTATCCTAACAATTCCATAAGAGAATTTAATAAATAGATAGATAGAAGCGTATGTATGTATGCGCGTATGTTTTATGTATGTATGAATGTATGTATAGGAATGGTAACCTTAGGGCAGCATTTGCCGCAGTTAGAGCAGCGGATGAAGTTGACGTGGCCTCGGCCATGCTTATTCCGTCCTCCGTTTCTTCTTTTGAACGTCTGTTAGGGTTTCAGGAGAAGAAGAAAACCGGAATTTCGTAAGTTGGGAGGATGGGATGCAAGGTAAGATAGCACTTTCATAGAGAAACAGGGAAGAAATAGAAAGGAGAGATTGAAATTCATACCATTCTTTTCAGCTGAGGCGGATCTCCCAACGAGATCTAGATTCTCGGTTCGTCTCGCAGACTCCTCAGACGGCGTTCGGATACAGTCGATGAAAGAGCTGTGGGGTGTCTTATTGGGTTAGGGTTTTGGAATTGAAAACGCTTGCGACGCCGATTGCCCACTCACGCTGGCACTTCCAAGATGGCCACTCCTCTGTGGGCCCCACCATGATTTATGTATTTTATCGACACCGTCCATCTATTTTTTAAGATCATGTTAGTTAAGATATTAAAAACTGAGGAAGATATAAATCTCAAGTAGACCACACCACAAGAAAACATTGGTGATTGAACGCCCGCAATTAAAAAATTCCTATGGCCCACTGTAAATTTTATTTGCCATCCAACATGTTGATTAGGTCACATAGACCTGGATGAAAAGAAAAATTAAATATCGGCTTCATCCAAAACGTTATTGGCCCCTAAAATTTTTTAATGGTGGGCATTCAATAACCACTTTTTATTATGATGTGGTCCACATGAGAATTTGATATGTCTCATTTTTAGGATCATACCTTAAAATAATCTGTAAAAATGTATGGACGGAGTGGATACAACACATACATTATTATGGAGGCCAGAGAGCACCGTCCAGCAGCTACTAGCTCTGACAGCAGCAGTGGGCAATCCGCACCCGCGTCACTCTTCGCACGCGGGTTACCTTCTCTAAACGGGGAACGACTTAACGTGCGTACATCAGCCGCACGTTGATCCCAAAATTAGGTTGATTCAACACTCAGGTGGGCCACCATAAATTTTTTACCTAAAGCATCTAAATTCACGATTTTGGAATACTGTGAATTATTTTCATCCCAACTGTTTCCATGGTGTGTGGTCCACTAGATTTTGTCATTATGGTTATTTTTTATTCAACGTTAACATGAGCAGCGTACCTGATGGATGGACGGGGTAGATCTCAGGAAATTTGCAACCACGTGACTCTCGGTTCTGGGCAGGTACCTGCGGAAATTTAGGCAAGCGCTTTTCTTTTGTTTTCGTAAGCAAGAGGGGAAATGGGCCGGTCCTTGGGTCCATTCTGCAACTACCACAGCCCAACCGAGCCCAGCCCAACCCAGCCCAGCCCAGCCCAGCCCAGCCCCCGTGAGCTGCTTGTGGGCCTGTGGAAAGGTTCATGTTCTGTGACCCAGGATCCATCTCAAAATGGGCTGGACTCGAGGCAGCCTAGCTAGTCTTCCATCGTCCTGGCACCGAAAACAGCACCAGCTTATAACAGTATGTTGATGTGTTGGGCTCTGTGGGGCCCAACGTGATGTGTGTGTTTTATATCCATCCTGTAGATCCGTTTTGGCCCGATCTGAAGCTCAAGTGGACCACACCAAAGGAAACTGTGGGAATATCCTGGGGCCAATGACACTCACCCTTGAAACCTTTCAAAGGCCCACCATATGTTTATTTGTCATCCAACTTGTTGATAAGGCCACTCACACCTGGATGCAGGAAAAACACAAATATCAGCCTCATCCAAAAAAAAATTTGTCATCCCGAGTAGTTTTTAAAAGGTGGGTGTTCAATCACCACTTTTTCCTATGGTGTGGTCCACTTGAGCTTCAGATCTGCTTTGTTTTTGGGTTCAAGCACTAAAATGAAGGGGCAAAACAGATGGACGGTGTGGATATAAAACACATATATCATTTTGGGCCCCACAGCGTCCAACACATCCACACACCACTTCCAGCCACCTGATCCGCTCCTCTTCTTACTCAGGCAGCAGTGGGCCCACTTTGGTCTTGTTAGATTCATTGGAAACCAAACCATTTACTAAATGGGCCCAAATGTGAGCCCAAACCCAACGTAGAAATTCAATAAGACCCAAACCGAGCCTAAACCCATCCCAACCCACATCCAAAAAAGAGCTTTACTAAATCCATGCCATGTGTACAAGTCAGGTAATGCATGCACCATCACACATGCCAACATGGCAGACATGAAGAATGTGTACTGACGGTGGCTCGTGTACTAACAAGCTAACCCAAAAAATAAAATTAAGTTAAAAAAAATATAAATAAAAAAAAATCAAGGCAGACATGAAATATCGACCTTACTGTGTGTAGATTCTACTGCCCAAAGATAAAGGTGGGCCATTCATTGCGTGTGCCATGCGTGATATTAGAAATAAGTCAACCTGTTGGAAAACTCAGGCCAATTTGTCACAGTCATGATTTCGTTTGCTTAATTAATTGTGATTACTCCCAAACTAGTGGGCCCAACCCCATTAATTCTTTATGGGACCCACTGTGCTAGGCCCATACAGGACGAGCCCAGCTACGTATTGATAGCTTCCTTTGCTAAAGTGATGAATGCCATTCAACTAACATATCACTTCATCTAAACGTAACGAATTAAAAGTCAAGGCACTAAATAAAAGAAGCTCCTTTTTTCCTGGATTAGACATTTATCCATGTTTTTAAATGCATGAGAGGGAAGGAAATCTATTTTCCTGTTTGTGTACTGTTCGTATTTTTAACAGCTTGAGCTTTTGAAGTGAATGGTTGTTTGACTTGGTATCAGAGCTACTATTCACAGTGGTTCTCGGTATATCAAGAGTTGAGTATGCTCTGTGATTGCCACTATTAGTGGATCCTTCGCATCAGAAAAATTTCTTGTATATCATCTTCATACCTATCAGGTCGTCACTATAGTCGGAGTCTTATTCTCCATCGACGTCATCTCAGCCGCCACTCCATCAGTCATTTCCTGACCAGTTCAGCTCGGTTCGAGTTTGCCAATTCTGTCAGAAGCAAGCCCCTGGTCATCTTCAACGTGATTGTTTCCAAAACCCCAACAGACACTCCCAACAATACATGTCTCGCGGTACTCCTTCTAGATCTGTCACCTCCTCTTCTTTGAAGGTTCATCATCCACTACTTCTATTGAGACGTTTTCTGCCTCTGACATAGAGGAAATAGTCAAACAAATTCTTGCTCATTCTGGTATTCTACCCTCTACTACTATGTCAGTCACCTCAGGTAATTCATCTTGGTTATTTGACTCTGCATGTTGTAATCACATGACACCTGATTCCACTATATTTACCACCAAACATCTTGCTAATCATACCCCGACTATTCAAACTACTGATGGTTCTCTTATGATCGTGAGTCATATTGGAAAAATCTCAACATTAAACACTTCCCTTCCTGATACTTATTGTATTCCCCAACTCACTCTCAATCTTATATTTGTTGATCAATTATGTGACTTCGGTCTAATTGTCCTCTTTTCTGCCTCTGGTTGTTGTGTGCAGGATCTAAAGACGGGACAAACTCTTAGAATAGGCCGTAAGGTTGGACGACTCTTTGAGCTCATCAATCTTCACCTTCCATCCCGTTTCTCCTCATCAGTTCAGACAGCAGCCACAGTCTCATCTACCCCATCTATTAGTCTCTGGCATTCTCATCTGGGTCATGCTTCTGTTGGTCGTCTTCAATCCTTAGTATCTAATGGTTATTTAGGGCTTGTTAATAAAGAATAATTTGATTGTCTTCCTTGTCAACTTGCAAAACAATCGGCATTGCCATTTCACAATAGTGATTCTTTTTCTTCTGCACCATTTGGGAGACTCTAGATATTTTGTCATTTTTGTTGATGATTACTCTCGTTACACTTGAATATTTCTTATGCGTAATCGATCTGAATTACCTCAGTTGTACTTTGATTTTTCTAACATGGTCAAAACTCAATTTTCTTACAATATCAAAGTGTTTCGTGCTGACAATGCTGCAGAATACACAGACTCTAGAGTCCTTGACTTTCTTCGCCAACATGACACTCTTCCTCATCGTTCATGTCCAGGCACTTCTCAACAAAATGGGCGTGCTGAGCGCAAACACCGAGACATTCTCAATACTATCCGTGCTTTTCTCATATCTGCTTCGTGTCCTGAACGCTTTTGGGGTGAAGCTACTCTTACAGCTATTTACACCAAGAACCGCGTGCCTTCTCCCATCATTGGGAATCAATCACCCTTTAAGCGTCTTTATGGTCACCCTCCTGACTATAACACTCTTAAGGTATTTGGTTGTGCTCGTTTTGTTCTTCTTTAAACTCATGAGCGCACCAAATTGAAAACTAGATCTCGATTATGTTATTTTTTGGGATACGGTGTTGAACACAAAGGCTACAGATGTTGGGATCCTTACTCCAAACGTCTCCGAGTATCTCGTCACGTTGTTTTCTGGGAACACAAGATGTTCACCTCCATATCCAAGTTTCACCTGTCACATGACAACACCTCTCTCCTATTCACTGACTTCTCTACAGATTTTTTTCCCGACACTCCTGAGATAAACTCTTCTTCTGAGTCAACACATTCACCAACACATCCTATCTCTTTTTCAGATATGTCATTGCCCACTAATATGTCTACAAATTCCTCAATTGAGTTATCCACCTTGTCCTCTTCTGAGGAACTTGTCTCTTCCGATGGATCCGCTCCAACAGCTTCTGATCTCCCTCCTCGGCGAAGTGACCGAGTAAAAACTCCTTCTATTAAAATCAGCTCAAGCGCATTGTACCTTTTCCCTATATATATATATATATATATATATATATATATATATATATGGGAAAAGGTACTATGCGCTCGAGCTGATGGGAACGTCCCATGAGGTCGAGCTGTGTGGGCCCCACCGTGATGCCTTTCGAACATCTACCCCATCAGTCAGATGCACCATTCCATCGTGGGTCTAGGCCTCAAAAATCAAGTCAATCCGTGACTTGTGTGGGCCACACCACATACAGAAGTTGAGAGGGGCTGTGCACCATTAAAACATTCATAATCATTTTTGGGCCCACCGAGATGTGTTTTGCAAATCCAGCCCATCCATTATGTGTGTCCCACTTGGATGAGGGTTCGGACCAAGTTTCAAATGACATTCAAAACTCAGGTGGGCCCCACCAAGTGCTTTTATATGTTTTTGGCATGTCTTCACATGTTTTTAGATGGTATGGCCCACCTGAGTTCCATATACAGCTGATTTTTGGGGTATCCCATAATTTAAATGGGACCCATCAAATGCACAGTGTTGATGGTTGACACGCATCACGGTGGGGCCCACACAACTCGACCTCATGGGAGGTTATCATCAGCTCGAGCGCATAGTACCTTTTCCCTATATATATATATGTGTGTGTGTGTGTGTGTGTGTGTGTGTCAGTTGGAACCAAAATAGACTAGGGCACAGGACGACTTGACTCATCCGACTTGACTTGAACCTAATGGGTGAGTCAGTTGGAACTGAGTAGGCTTCGCCCAATTCGAACTCAAACTGGGTCGAGTCCAAGTTACCTAGTAACTCGAACTGACTCAATCCGAAACTCAATCCGATCAGACTTCACTCGGATTTAAGTGTGTGTGTGTGTGTATGTATATGTGTGTGTGTGTGTATATATATATATATATATATATATATATATATATATATATCGGAACACTCACTTGCGAACCAGTTCGCACGGACTACCTACGAACTTTTATGAGAACTCATCATATTTGATGAGTCTCGAAAATTTGAACGGTCCATGTGAAGCATAACCTCATAAAACCCCCTAGTACCAATTTTTACTTTGAACCAAAACTTCGGTGGGCCATAAAAATGCAAACAATTTCTTTCCTTGATTTGAATTTCTCTTTGCTATGGCCCACTAGAATCTTAGATCAGGGTAAAAATTTACCCCCTAAGGTTTCATGGGATTCCACATCTTATGGACAGTTCGGATTCAACACCCATGACATGTGTACGAAGGTGCGCACGTGCGTAGGTGCGTAGGTGAGCATGCCTCTCTCTCTCTCTCTCTCTATATATATATATATATATATATATATATATATATGGGAAAAGGTACAATGCGCTCGAGCTGATTTTAACGTCCCATGAGGTCGAGCTGTGTGGGCCCCATCGTGATGCGTTTCGAACATCTACCCTATCAGTCAGATGTATCATTCCATCGTGGGCCGAGGTCCCAAAAATTAAGTCAATCCGTGACTTGTGTGGGCCACACCACATACAGAAATGGAGAGGGTCCATGCACCATTAAAACATTCATAACCATTTTTGAGGGCCCACCGAGATGTGGTTTGCAAATCCAGCCCATCCATTATGTGTGTCCCACTTGAATGAGGGTTTAGGCCAAGTTTCAGGTGCATGCAAAACTCAGGTGGGCCCCACCAAGTGCTTTTATATGTTTTAATGGTGTCTTCACATAATTTTAGATGGTATGGCCCACCTGAGTTCAGTATACGGCTGATTTTTGGGATATCCCATAATTTAAAGGGGACCCATCAAATGCACGGTGTTGATGGTCGACACGCATCACAATGGGGCCCACACTGCTCGACCTCACGGGAGCTTATCGTCAGCTGGAGCGCATTGTACATTTTCCATATATATATATATATATATATATATATATATATATATATAAATTCTAGTTTTAAAGTATCTCTAATCCTACTTGCCGCACCTGACTCCAATCTGAACCCAAAATCTCTCTCTCTCTCTCTCTCTCTCTCTCTCTCTCTCTCTCGGTGCCAACTCAACTCGACTCGGTACTTTTGATCGATTTGGACTCAGTTGAATCAGTCAAGGGCATTCCAGACTTGGATCGGGTCAGGCATGCTAGACTCGATACCGAGTCAGGTTGAGTTCGGGTTAGGCATATTTCAAAACTAGATCGAGTTGGGCCGGCCCTAATTCGGTCTGACTCGACTCAATGCCCAGCTTTACACTGTCCATCCAATTTCCTGATCATTTAATGCATAGCCCAAAATTGAAACAGATCAAAAGCTCAAGTGGACCACACCGAAGGAAACAATTCTCCATTTAAATCTTCTTATGCCCTATCCTGTTGTTTATTTGTCATATCCAATATGTTCATAACGTCCAACAAACCTGGATGAAGAGAAAATACAAATATTGGCTTAATCGAAAACTCATGTAACCCTGAAAAGAAATTTAATTGTAGTTGATCAAACCCCATTATTTCATTATTTCCTTTGGTGTGGGCCACTTGAGCTTTTGATCTGCTTCATGTTTGAACTCATGTCCAAAAATGAGCGGACAAAACAGATGGATGGCGTAATAAAACATAAACAACACGGTGGACCCCACGTAGTTTGGTAACCATGGATATCCAGGTCAACAGGCAACCCACTTCCCTAAATTCACGGGGTTTTAGAATACTATCATTTTTGGGCAATTCTTTCCGTTCCAACCGTTTTCCATGGCGTGGCCTATCAGAGTTAATTGTCATGGTGATTTTTTTATTTAATGGTCAGCATGGGGCAACGTAATTGATGGATAGACAGGATCCACCAAGGTTAGTAAGCACATGACTCACGCTTTGGGAAAGTAACTCGGCAGACATCTGCCTCAAGGTAGGCCAGCCGGTTCTTCCGTAGTTGCAAGCAAGAGGTGGAAATGGGCCGGACCCCTTGGGCTGGTCAGCCCAGCTGTTACTGCTGCCCCCACCGGTGATACATTCAGCCCATGGATATAAATAAGCAGGTAAGTGATAGGCCTGCTTTGGCTTTGAGAAATAGTCATGTTCCGTTTCCCAAGACCCATCTCAAAATGGTCTGGACTTGATGCAGCCTAGCCAGTTCTCAATCAATTTCCACATATTTCAGCAGTAAAAACAACACCACATTACAACCTGTCTTCTTCTTTAGTTGGCAGCGGGTCCAGTTAGGGTCTAGTTATGATAGCCTGGGATCAAACCATTTACTAAACGGGCCCTAAAGCCCAACCTAAACCCATCCCAATCCACATGTGAAAAGGAGCTTTTCTAGACCCACCCCCAATGGGATATCAACCTCACCGTGGTAGATTCTACTGCCCAAAGATACCAACGGTCCATTCAGTTAGTGTGCCTTGATATTAGAACTAGTGAGCCTAACCCCACCTGAAGGACTCCAGCCCAGCCCCGTATTAATAATTTCCTTTGTAAAAGTGATGAGTGCCATTCAATTATTATCTCTTTCAAACACACCGAAGGCTAAGGGCGTGTTTAGACTGAATTAAAAGTCAAGAAAGTAAAGAAAATAAACTCCTATACCTCGATTGGACTTTTTTCCATGTTTTTAAATGCATTGGATGAAAAGAAATATATTTTCCTTGACTTACTACACTTATTTTCTTTGACTTACTACACCTCACGTTGATTGCTCGTCCGTGAAAACCGTGTACCCCTGTTTGTATACTTTTCCTACTTTTAACATATTCCACTCATTACTTGTACATTCTAAATAATTAAAATGCTAGAGAAAACATGTTTTTATCAAAGTTATAGCAGCCAAACAAGCAACTGAAAAGGTGTTTTCTTTCCACTGTGCTGATGTCAGCTTCACGTTGGCTTATGTAATGATTTTTTTCTTTTTTTTACCCACTCCAATCACGCCCAAACGCAATTTACAGAACCCAGGACGAAATCTACACCCTTTTAATGGTTATATTTTGCCAACTAACACCTAATTTAGGTTACTCTCCACCCAAATTCCAAGAATTTCATAGTCCCACATTATTAAGAACATAATTTTAGTGGTCCGAGTGACTACATGAAATTTAGCACTGTGGCTTCTCCACTATCCATAGGGCCTTTCCTTGTTGACCGAGAGTGATGCGGGAATGAACGTGATGAGGTCGAGAACTGTCTCCCTCAAGAGGATAACTGTTATGAATCCATGGAACTTCTCTAGTCTCCTCATAGAAGCTTCTCGAATCTACGAGAAAGAAAGTAAGTAAAATATAAAATAAATTCTTTAAAATTCAAAATTGATTAATAAATGAAATAAACGAGTTCACAACCCTTGAAATGGGAATATCAAGCAATAAGAGAGAAATTAGAAGCAAATTACAACTAAATCTTCTAGAATTCGCAACTTACTATAAATAGTAAACTTACTATTTATAGACGGTTGTGATGTCTACTAGTGCACAAGGTTTTCGGCCAAAAATAGTAAGCGTCTTATTTGGCTTTACCGAGCTTAAGGAAATGACCGTCAATCTAGGGGTTTTTTTTTTTTGCAAATCTGCCTTGTTCTACTCAAAAATTATATATTTTATGCCCTATAACTCATTCTGGATTGTAAGATATTGATGTAAGGTCTGATGGTCTGAATCACTTCTGTCTTCGATCGGGCCTTTTCTGATTCATCTTGGCCATGAAACTATTCGCAACTCGCTCTACATTAGAGAGTATTCATTTCATAGATCCAATGGTGTAAGAGATGGTCAAAGAAAGAGTTATAAGGTGTCTTATTGGGTTAGGGTTTTGGAATGGAAAACGCTTGTGTCGCCGATTGCCCACTCACACTGGCACTACCAATTTGGCCACTGCTCTGTGGGCCCCACAATGATTTATGTATTTTATCGACATCGTCCATCTATTTTTTAAGATAATTTTAAATACAATATTAAAAATTGAGGAATATATAAATCTCAAGTGGACCACACCACAAGAAAACAGTGGTGATTGAACGCCTGCAATTAAAAAATTCCTATGGCCCACTATAAAGTTTATCTTCCTCCTCCTCCTCTCCTCTCTCTCTCTCTCTCTCTCTCTCTCTCTCTCTCTCTCTCTCTCTCTCTCTCTCTCTCTCTCCTTCCCTCATCTCTTGATCTGACTCGGTGCCAACTCAACTCGACTTAGTACTTTTGACCGATTTAGACTTAGTCTGAATCAATCTAGGGCATACCAGACTTGGATCGGGTCAGGCATGCTGGACTTGATACCAAGTCGGGTTGAGTTCGGGTTAGGCATATTTCAAAACTAGATCGAGTTGGGCCAGCCCTAATTTGGTTTGACTCGACTCAATGCCCAACTCTACACTGTCCATCCAATTTCTTGATCATTTAATGCATAGCCCAAAACTGAAACAGATCAAAAGCTCATGTGGACCATACCAAAGGAAACAATGAGGATAATGATGCTCTCCATTTAAATCTTCTTATGCCTCATGATGTTTATTTGTTATATCCAATATGTTCATAACGTCCAACAAATCTGGATGAAGAGAAAATACAAATATCGGCTTGATTGAAAACTCATGTAACCCTGAAAAGAAATTTAACCGTAGTTGACCAAACCCCATTATTTCATTATTTCCTTTGGTGTGGGGCACTTGAGCTTTCCATCTGTTTGTAATCATGTCCTAAAATGAGCAGACAAAACAGATGGATAGAGTTGGGCCCCACATAGTTTGGTAACCATGGATATCCATGGTCAACAGGCAACCCGCTTCCCTAAATTCTTGGGGTTCTACAATACTATCATTTTTGGCAATTCTTTCCATTCCAACCGTTTTCCATGGCGGGGCCTATTAGAGTTACTTGTCATGGTAATTTTTTTATTGAATGGTCAGCATGGGGCAACGTAATTGATGGATAGACAGGATCCACCAAAGTTAGTAAGCACATGACTCGCGCTTTGGGAAAGTAACTCGGCAGACACCTGCCTCAAGGTAGGCCAGCCCGGTTCTTTTGTAGTTGCAAGCAAGAGGTGGAAATGGGCCGGATCCCTTGGGCTGTTCAGCGCAGCTGTTACTGCTGCCCCCACCGGTAATACTTTCAACCCATGAATATAAATAAGCAGGTAAGGGATAGGCCTGCTTGTGGGCCTTGAGAAATAGTCTGTTCCGTTTCCTAGGACCCATCTCAAAATGGTCTGGACTTGATGCAGCCTAGCCAGTTCTCAATCTATTCCCACGCATTTCAGCAGTAAAAAACAACCCCACATTACAACCTGTCTTCTTCTTTAGTCGGCAGTGGGTCCAGTTAGGGTCTAGTTATGGTAACCTGAGAACAAACCATTTACTAACGGCCCCCTAAAGCCCAACCTAAACCCATCCCAATCCACATGAAAAATAGCTTTTCTAAACCCACCCCCAATGCGTACAAGTCAGGTAATGCATGCACCAGCACACATCCCAGCATTGCAGATGTGAAATATCAACCTCACCGTGGCAGATGTGAAATATCAACCTCACCGTGGTAGATTCTACTGCCCAAAGATGACGACGGTCCATTCAGTGTACCTTGATATTAGAACTAGTGAGCCCAACCCCACACGATGGACTCCAGCTCAGCCCCATATTAGTAATTTCCTTTGTTAAAGTGATGAATACTATTCAATTATTATCTCCTTCAAACATACCGAAGGCTAAGGGGCGTGTCTAGACTGAATTAAAAGTCAAGAAAGTAAAGAAAAGAAACTCCTTTTCCTCGATTAGACTTTTTTTTTTTTTTTTCCATGTTTTTAAATGCATGGGATGAAAGTAAATATGTTTTTCCTTGACTTACTACACCTCGCGTTGATTGCTCGTCCGTGGAAACCGTGTACCCCTGTTTGTATACTTTTCGTACTTTTAACATATTCCACTCATTACTTGTACATTCTAAATAATTCAAATGATAGAGAAAACATGTTTTTAGCAAAGCTATAGCAACCAAACAAGCAACTGAAAGGTGTTTTCTCTACACTGTGTTGATGTCAGCTTCACGTTGGCTTATGTAATGATTTTTTTTTTGGACTCACTCCAATCAGGCCCAAACCAAATTTAGGGTCAGTTTGGGCGGTGGGATTAGAAGGGATTAGGTGGGATAGGATTCATCCGGTCCCGTGCCAATTTCCACTCCATGTTTGGGAAGAATGGAAAAGCGTGGAATTACATTAAATGAAATTGCATGGGATCCTGTGTCAATTTCACTCCATGTTTGGGAAGTTGTGTAGGTCCCACCATGATGTGTGGGCTATATCCACACCGTCTACCCATTTATCAAGATTATTTTAGAGCATGAGCCAAAAAATTAAATAAATCTAAAGCTCAAGTGGACCCCACCATAGAAAGCAACCGGGATTGAATACTTACCGTTGGAAACTTCTTTGGGGCTACATAAGTTTTGGATCTACCTCATTTTTAGGCCCATGCCATAAAATGAGGTTACAAAACAAATGAATGGTTTAGATATAACACACGTGTGTTATTCTCAGTAATTTCAAGTGATGGTGGGTATATCCATTCAATATACCACCGTATTATCAACAAAGCATGGCATTAATTTTATCCATGGCAATAGGGGCAATCCCAGCCATGCGTAATAATTGTGTTTTTTAAATCCCATCCCACCTAATCCCTTCTAATCCCACTGCCCAAACTGACCCTTATAGGACCCAAGATGAAATCTGCACCCTTTTAATGGTTTTATTTTGCCAACTAACACCTAATTTACGTTACTCTCCACCCAAATTCCAAGAATTTCGTAGTCCCACATTATTAAGAACATAGTTTTAGTGGTCCGAGTGACTACATGAAATTTATCAACGTGGCTTCTCGCTAACCATGAGGCCTATCTTTGTTGACCGAGAGCTATTCATTTTATAGGTCCAATGGCTTAAGAGGTTCCCAACGACCTGATCTTGCTAAGATGAACGTTTTCACTAGGATTCATTCGATCATCCAAATGCAGCCTTGGAATGTTTGGTAGTGGTATAAGCTATTTCCCTTGACCATCCAATTTCAGGTCAAGGTGGGGCCCATAAGATCACCCAATCAATTGGATTTATCACCCACATCTAGACGAATGAATGGTTCCGATTACATATTAGTTGGTCGAGATGCAGTAGAGACTACTATTTAAGGTAGTCCTGCGGGTTATTCTTTCGGTTTTGTCTGTTTTTTCGGTGGGTTGTTGGAGCAGCTTTCAATTCTCTATATGCTTTTTCTCAAACTTAGTCTAAAATTCTTCACATTAATTTAAACAGCCCCTTTCCTATTTATGATATCTGTGTGTGTCTCTATCTCCATCTCTTTTTTAATAAGAGAGAGAGAAAGGAAAACTAAGGTTGCGGTCTTTAACCGACTACTCCGAATTTCTCCCACTTCACGAGAGGATTTTCATCTGATTCTTCAACTTCTACTTTTGGGTTTCTTGGTTCTTTATAAGTTGAAGCTGAAGTTGAATTTTCTGTGTGTTTCTCCTTGTTTTGGAATCACAGTTCAAATCTATTCTTTTGTTCTGTTTTTCCATTTTTGTTCTTCTTCTTTCGAATAGTGATGTCTGAGATTTTAAAGTCCAATGGAAATCATGAAATATCAATAGAGGAAAGAGTGAATGGGAATTTAAAAGAAGGTGATGCTGTTCTAAGTAAAGATGGGGATTCTTCTTTCACTGCTTTGAAAAACAGCAGAGGATGGAGTTCTCAGTTCTCCGTGTCATTCCTACAGAAGGTGAGTTCCCTTTCTTACCTTTGTTTCTTTTGCAGGCTTTCTTAGAGAAACTCAATTCCATTTACCTTTTTATGTGTTTTTAACGTTAGATGATGAGTTTATAGGTCTTGAATCTTTCAGATCCACTTGAGTTTTAATCCAAAACATCAGTTTCTTCAATGAAATTAAGTTTTGGATGTAAAACCAATAGTAATTCGAATTCTCTCTTATTGGTGATAGATTATATTGAAGTTTTCTTTGTATCTGAGTAGCTGATTGCAGAAGTATTCGGGACGTATTTTGTGATATTTGCTGGGTGTGCGTCTGTTGTCGTTAACCTCACCAAAGGGTCAATTACATTTCCTGGGATCTGCATCGTGTGGGGCCTTGCTGTCATGGTCATGGTCTACTCAGTCGGCCACATCTCTGGCGCCCATTTCAATCCGGCGGTCACCATTGCATTCGCTACTAGCAGAAGATTTCCATGGAAACAGGTACATGTACTTTAGCAATGAAAGTATTTCCTACTCCCTCCGAGTCGACTCGGACTCAGCCTCAGTTCGATCCAGTTCGGCACCACGAGTCATCATAAAAATTATGCCGGACTTGGTCTGACTCGAACAAGTCATCCCAACTCGGCCCAGTCTCGATTCGACTTAACTCTGAATCGGAAACGGATTGGCTACTCCCCCTGACACTAGCCCGGTGGCTGATGGTCGGTGCTCTGTTGGTTCCACCAAGATGTATGTGTTTCATCCATGCCGTTTATACATTTTTACAGATCATTTTAGCACTTGGTCCCAAAAATGAGAGGTATAAAAATCTCAGGTGGACCACACCACAAGGAAAACAATAGTGATTGGATATCCACCATTAAAATCCTCCTAAGGCCCACTGTAGTGTTTATTTGACATCCAATCTGTTGATTAGGTCACACAGACCTAGATGAAGGGAAAAAACAGAGATCAGATTGATCCAAAACTTTTATAGCCCCCAATTGTTTTTAATGATCGACGTTCGTTCAACACTGTTTTCTGTAATGTGGTCCACTTGAGATTTGAATATACCTTATTTTTGGTCTCATACCTAAAAATGATCTAGAAAAATAGATGGACAGCATGGATGAAACACATACATCATGGTGGGGCCCACAGGGCACCAACAACCAGCCAGTCAGGTCATGTTACCCTGACTGTATGATCAATGGTAATTATTAGTTGGCGCTCTTTCCGGTCAGGTCGAGACACTGCTTCCGAATTGGACGGTGTAGATTGATGGGTACGTGTACTTAGACGGTTCTGCTCATAAGCAAACAGACAGCTTCCCAATGGTCAGGATTCCATGCAATCGTGGCCCTTGGTTCAGTGATCCCAATAATTTTGGTGATTGTTCGTAAATTTGGACTATCGGTTCCTTGGAATATCGATCCCACGTTGGAGGATCACGATACTTTAGTATTTAACCCTTAATCCATGGTACATGGGTTTTCTGTATTCTCTTTTCCTCTTAACCATGTATTTTCAAGCCATCATATTCAACGACTTGGATTTGTTGATCTCTATGATTACTGGGGCTTCTCTATACAAGTTGACCTTAGCAAATTTGACGGTTTAGAGATGAGCTGGTAGACTGAGTGAAAGATACCTCGTTTCAACGCATCTTGCTTACACTTACTTACCTGCCGACAGGGTCCGTGCCTCATATTCCCGCCTAGCAATGCATGCAGAGAGTTTCTAGGGTTCAGCTCAAAACATTCCTGACCGTAGATTTTGTTTTAGTTTGGAATGTTTAGATTGATCAGTATGGTAAATGCTCAAATTCTTGGGATTTTGGGTGGTGTTTTGTAGGTCCCAGCTTATGTATCAGCTCAGATATTGGGAGCGACGCTAGCGAGTGGAACGCTGCGCTTGTTATTCGGAGGCAAGCACGAGCATTTCCCAGGAACGATTCCAACTGGATCTGACTTGCAATCGCTTGTTCTCGAATTCATTATCTCCTTCTACCTTATGTTCGTCATTTCCGGCGTAGCCACCGACAACCGAGCGGTAAGTCTCTTGCGAATTTCGGTGTATAACCGTTTCTACCCTCCACTCGACTCACGTAGCATAATTGACGGGTGTTCCCTTGGATGGGAGTATTGGTCGATTGTTTGGTATACAATACATGCACCTCAATCCAAACCGTCCAACTTATGGGGACCACTTTGAATAGGGAATAACCGAAATACCAGTTGGATCTGATAGTCTTTTGTTCTCCAATTAATGGCATTTGTTTGTTGATTTTGGACCAGTGACTTAATTTCATTGTAGCCGTCCATTTGATGGTCACACATCACAGTCCGGATCATATACACGTGATTTTGGAAACCCATTCCATGGCAACCAAACTCTGTAGGGACCACGATGATGTATGTGTTTCATCCATGCCTTCCATCCATTTTGCGAGCTCATTTTAGCTTATGATGCTTGAAACAAAGCAGATTCAAAGCTCAAGTGTACCACACCACAGGAAACAATGATGCCCACTGTTGAAACCTTCTCAGGCTTCTGGACCCCACCGTGATGTTTATTTGTCATCCCTAAAGAAGTTTTTAACTGTGGATGTTCAATCCCCATTCTTTCCTTTGGTGTGGTCCACTTGAGCTTTGGATTTGCTTCATTTTTTGTCTCATGCCTTGAAATAAGCTTTCAAAATAGATAAACGGCATGGAGGAAACACATACATCACGGTGGGTCCCACGGAGTTTGATCACCCGTTTCCATGTGTTTGGACTTAAGACTCGGCCCAATCGGATAGACCTGTTTGGTCCCTGGGTTGAGTCGTGGCTCAGACGAATTAGCCAAGTCACTCCCTATTTTCAGTTCCAAATCATAGTGCCAAACCGGATTGGACTCAACTGAGTCTAAGATGACTCGGACTAGTCCTCAATACATGGTTTGGGGTTTGTGTTAACCTACATACATGCTACTTGTAGGTTGGCTATGTTCAACCTATCAAATAATCGGTGGACATATGCATTTGATAGATATGGACGGATAAAAAAGGACTGACCAATTGTCCACATTTGATGTACATAAGCAGCCCGCCAAATGACCAGTCAAGTTTGATTTTTTGGACCATTGCAACTACCAAATGGGGCCCATCCGATGCAATGTCTGGATCTCACGCACACAATATTTTTATTTGTTGTTTTTGAAATTGCAGATTGGAGAACTAGCAGGGCTTGCAGTGGGAGCTACTGTCTTATTAAACGTGCTTCTTGCAGGGTATTTATCAATTCCCTTTGGAATATCTGTCATAACACATGGGGTTAATAGCACCTACCTCCCCTTGCTTATTGCTCCATTTTAAATTATTACAGTTACCTCCACCAACTTCATGGTTTTAAGAATTGGATGATCCCCTTGTAACTCATCCGAGTTGATTCAGACTCAGGTGGATCCGATCTGGCTCAACACCATGAGTTGCCCAGATGAACCATCCCCAACTCGGCTGAGTCAGGCCGATTCACCCATGACTCAGGTGCATGTGGACCGCCACATGAATTTTAAGGTTTTTGAGTAGTTATCTATTATTTTCAATAGGTGGCCCACTGAAATTTAATTTGGGCATCCAATTTTTAGTGGAGCCACCTTGTTGGAAGGATTAAATGCCATTTATACATTACTGTGGACCCCACATACAGACAAAACAGACTTCTCATCAAACGGTATTATTATCATTTCTCGTAACAGAGGGGGTAACTGCAATAATCGAATACAGAAGGCAGGTACATATAATTGCCACATAACTGATAGGAGGAAGCTGCAATTAACTATAGTACATAAAGAACCCGGAATACGTTTATTGAAGAAGCTGCCTTTGCACTCATGATACGTTTTATATTTTGACAGGCCCATTTCTGGAGCGTCGATGAATCCAGCAAGGAGCTTGGGACCCGCAATCGTTGCCAACCGTTATGAAAGTTTATGGGTTTATATAGTGGGGACCATATCTGGGACGGTGTTAGGAGCATGGGCCTACAACCTCATCCGTTTCACCAACAAACCCTTGCGTGAGATCACCAAGAGCGGCTCTTTCTTAAAAAGCTTGAGGAGTAACGGCTCCAATTGAAATTATTACAGGAGAAAGGCTACAAGGAGGTCTCCGCATGGGGTACACCCCACTTTTCAATTCTGACAAGTGGGCCCACGATTCTGCAATCCATACCGTCGATTTATTTTCAGTTGAATGCGAACTTTTATTGTATTCCACTTCCTTGATATATATTCGTAGGCCATAGATTGAAAGGTGAATGTACTCATATTGAGGAGGATTTTGGGTCCTTAGTCCATCCATAATGGGATGAAACAGACGATGGTCTAGATAACCTTAGCGTGGGCCCCACTTTTTAGAATTGAAAAACTGGTCTCATGCTTAGATAGGAGGCCGGTCACAAATCACATAATTTATCCACACAGATTTCTGTCGGTTAGGATTCAACTTACATTCAAAAGAGATTAATATATTTTAAACTGCTCTTCTTCTTCTATCCTTTCTTTCTTTCTTTCTTTCTTTCTTTCTATTGGCATGTATTGCATGTGAATTTCAAAGACAAAACTTTTTTTAAAAAAATATATATATTTTTTAATGCATGATTTGTATAATATGATTATTTGAAATTTGGATAACCAGATGTAGGTATGGTTTCCATTTCACATGAAATATCAAACGCTGTGCTCACAATGTTCGCAGTGAGGAGTGAAGAGTAGATCATTATTTTCTGTTAGGATTCCTAATACCATACAAAGGGTGTAGCTAAAAATTGCTACGCACCTCTTTTGATAAACATACATCACGTGAGTTTAAGGAATTTGAAATCACCTTTTTATCGGGCCTAGAAATTATGAAAAATGAGGGAATTATATTGAGGTCTTTTAGCTCCTCTTTCGGGTCTAGAAGTGACCGTGCATCTTACTTGCTAGGGCCTGCTTTGTGAGATAGTCCAATGATTTCACTGATGCCATAAGTTATTGAGGCCGGGATGAACATTTATAATCCAACTAAAACTTATTATTTATAGTAAAAATGGAATTAAACATGGAATTTGGCCATCGATACGATGGAATCTCACAAATTCGGCGTGGGCAACCTGGCATAGCCGGATTGGCTAAAGTAGCTCATCCTACCCCAAAATCATACATGGTAAGTCAAGAAACTGATTCCAGTTTGCAAGATATGCTTGTTTTATGATTCTGACGGTCTTCATGATGACTTCTACCTTTGATCGGCCTTCTCTGATTTATCTTGGACATGAAAATGTCTGCGACCTACTCTACATCAGTTATCTACCTGTGATCATGCTTTAAATATGATACTTACCTTTGATTTTTAGAGTCGAATGAAAGCAATTGAAATTTTCTGTTACATTGTTTTAAATTCATTTATACATAGTGATTTTTGCAATCATTCGTTTAGCACAATGTTCATATGGTGGCCCATATAATGCAACATGGGCCGTCTTGATCAATGGAACAGTCAGCATATCAGCCATAGTGGACCCCAACATACTTTGATATTGACTCTCCACAAAACGAAATAATAATAATAATAATAATAATAATAAAATCCATCTATTTACACTCATTTTCTATTAGTGTTGCCTTGGGTCATTTAGCCCAACCCATTGATAAATGTTACGGGCTGGACAGATCACCTTGTCCCTTTACTTAAATGGGGTTAGAGGTGTGCATTTGTGACCCGATCCGGCGGATCCGAATCGTTCCGAACAGAACCGACGGTTAAGATCGGGTCTGATCGGGTTGTGGTTTCCAAATCCGATTTTTTTCGGGTCAAATTCGGATACACCTCTGTCCGGACAGACTCGACCTGAATACCCGAACCGATGGGACCCGAACCGCACCGAACAGACCCGAACCTATAGGTGGGCAGGTAGTATAAAATATAATTTTTATTTTTTACCCTATTTTTCTTTAAAATGGATGGACGGTGTGGATAAAACACATAAATTGCATAAAATATGTTGATCAAGTCATGAGGACCCGGATGAAGGGAAAAAATAAATATCAGCTTGATCGAAAACTTTTATGGCCTACATAACATTTTTAATGGTCAAAATTCATTCAACACTGTTTTCTATAATGTGGTCCACTTGAAATTTCAATATACTTCATTTTTTTTCTAATGATTTAAAATGATCTATAAAAATAGATAGAGGGCATGGATGAAACACATACATCATGGTGGGGCCCACTGAGCACGGACGTTCGGTGGCAAGGGGAGTAGGCCAATCTGTTTCCTTTCCAGAGTACAGTTGTACTCGTCTACCCTCTCGAGTTGCAGGCGCTCCTCGAGCTCCGTGCCGTACGGACGGTTCAAAGGAGATCAAAGTTATGGCCCCACAGTGATGTATTTATCATATCTACACCGTTCATATACTTTTAGAGATAATTATAGAGTATTATTCGAAAAATAAATAATATCCAAAGATCATGTGACCTATACCACAAATAGTAGCATAGAATGATTTTCACTGTTAAACCATTCGTGTGGTCCACTCGATAGTTAGATCCATCTTATTTTTCGTCTCAAGCCTTAAGACGAGCCTGAAAAATAGATGAACGGTTTTGATATAACACATACCCTATGATTAGATCTGCATGCTCACTTGGATTAAGAAATCACACGTAGAACTCTGCTTGCGTGAAAGGCAAGTTGTTTATTTCGTGCACGGCACGTTAAAGATTATATTCAATATTAAACGCTGTACATAGATCATTAAAAGTTTTCTCATAGCCATGTGGGGCCCACCTTGATGTGTATGTTTTATCATGTTTTATCTAAGCCATTCATCAATTTTTACATATTATTTCAACCATTGAGTACAAAAAGTAAGTATATTAAAGGTTAAAATAGACCACACCACATGAAACAATTTAATTAAATTTATATATCCGAATTCTATCCAATCGGATCTGACTCAGTTTTACTAACCGAGTCGGACACTGTTCGAGTCATAGAAACCATGCATCGGATCTGTTCGAATCATGTGGCCCAGATCCGGGCACGGATCTGATCGGATTCGGGTAAAGCCCGTGAAATTTCGAATTTGGTCGAGTTAAACCTAATCCAATCCGAACAGGACCGATGCCCAGCTCTAAATGGGGTCACATCTTCTAGCTTGATTTAGCTGGCCCAAACCCACCTCAAAAAGCATGTGTGGCTTGGGCTAGAAAATCGGGTTGGTGAGTTTTGTACCATATATTATACTGATTAGGATTGTCTGATGGTTGTCAGTTTTATCTTATTTTCAATTTTTGAGCCTTCTGGTGAATAGACGGAGCAGATCATCAGATACATATACCCCTTGTATGGTATACTCATAGGAAGACGAAATTTTCTTTGGCTGAGGTGCATGGTAGTATAGTGCAATTTCCCAGCTGGAAATTTCTTGGGAGATTTAAATTAGAGTTTTTCCTCAGGATATTATCATAAAAATCTCACTGACGATTGATAAATAGGTCAGGCTCAGGCCTACGTTTTCAATATTTCAAAGAACAGGCTCATTTATGACTATAGCGATTGGTCTTAGGGCCAAAAATAAGGGTTGCATTACTAAATTTGTTGGGCCTTTTGTAGACCCCAATAAAAATCATTTCATTTAGATACCACAACCCGACTTTACATTTGAAAAATCAAAGCTAGGGGGCCTGACTTGACCCATTTGATTGTACTCAAGTGGGTCAACCGATCCAACCAGAACCAGCATGACCACAATCGAGTTTAAGAATAGAACATGAGACTAAAGGAATGCCAACCCTAATAATTTCTGGTTCAATGATAACATGCATACATCAGTTATCTGCTTCTATACTTATCAAATCTATTAATTTGCTTCGGGTTTTGGGCTGGGTCAGCTAGGATCAGTCAGCCCAAGCCATTGTAAGCTATATGGGCGGGTCATGTTGAGTAGGAACCAACATGAGTCCAATCCATTTACTTAGATGGGCCACATTTCATAATCGCTCCCCACCATGCCCATTTAGCTTGGCCCAATCCCACCTCAGAAGCGTGTTGGGCTAGTCGACCTGTGGGCCGAACCGATTCTCCATTGTGCCTATTCAAAGGAATCCATAGCGGCTCAAATCTTTTTTTTTTTTGTTAAGCTGAAGAAATGTTTGTAATTCCTAGACTCTGATTTCTGTTCAAGCTGAAACATTAGTTAGGAATTCGAATTCAATCTGAAAAGCAGGTTTATTTATTTATTCATTAGGCATTCCAAAATCCAGTAATACACAACTGTTCTGTCCATAGATTGTAAGTTGTTTGCTTAGGCATTGTCCAAAATCCAACCAACCAGTAATTCACAAGTGTTCTATCCATAGATTGTTTTTGGACGGTCAAAAATAGTTCAGACCAAGGTGGTCCAGGGGAAAAAGAAATTTAAAAAAACTGGATCAAATGGTTAAAAACACCAGATCACTGCATTGTTTGAGCGTGGGCCCATCAAAGAGCTGGCCTATCAATTGCCCGGCAGAGCCATAAAAGAGGTAGCATTCACCTAACGGAATACCACGTGCACGGGCTTTCAGTTCTGAAAGTGGGGCCCATGATCCACTGGCCCATTGATTTGCTGTACCCCACATTAATGGATAGACCAATCTACTGATTGGTTATATTTATGAAGAGAAATAAAAAATGGTCGACATTCAACTGAAGAAAGGCTGAAAGATAGATGGATAGAATCTTCTAATGAGGGAGAATTTTGATGATTTCCTTCAATGGCCAGCTGCAAACAGACGAATGGCCTGAATCTCTCGACCATGGTCCGTGTGTGAAATGTAAAATAGATTACATATGCCAAAATTCTGGAGGACGGGATGCAATTCCTTCTTTCTTCTTCTTCTTCTTCTTTTTTTTTTTTTAATAAGAAAAATCAATTTTCAGTCTCTTTTAGGAAGGATTGGTCAAACAATTTTTACCATTTGTAAGTTCTGATAATCTCAAGTCCAACTTGAAGCGCATGGAATTGTAATTAAGTGTACTAGAGCCGTTCATAGCCAAATGTCTGACACGTGGCCGGTTGGACTCTGGTCCTGAATCAGTGTGTTTTATCTGTGGATGGTCAATGGTTGAAAATCATCTTTGCTCCCGCGATCCTTCCAATCGCTTGACACTTTGGTAAAAGACTCATCTAAGTAATTTTATTTTATTTTTCTTTAAGAACTCATTTGTTCAGGAGAGCGATTTAGGGGAGATTTCAGCTTCACCAAAGACAATGCAGCTCTTACTGTGGGACTGACATTGATGTATGTTTTATATCCACGCGGGCTGTCCATTTTGCTAGATAATTTTAAGCTACATGTCCAAAATTGAAGCCGATCCAAATCTTGTGTGGACAATACTATAGGAAATAGTAGTCACTAAACATCCCACCATTAACCACTTCCTATGGCCCACCATAATGTTTATGCAATATTTATTTGCCATCCAACTTATTGATGAGGTCACATGAATTTGGATGAAGGAAAAAAAAAAAAACATATGTTAGCTTCATTCAAAACTTTTTTAGTTCATTATAAGTTGTTATGCCCTAAAATGATTTGACAAAAAAAAAATAAAAATAGATGAAGGGCATGAATATAAGATACATGAAACAAAATGGCCCTGCAATAAGTGTGGCACTGTCTTGAGTAAAGCCAAGCCTGCGCCTACTTCACTTCTTTTCATATATTGAAATTTTTAAAAGAAAAACCGAATGGAAATAAAAAAAATTATACAAGTAAAAGAGTTTGTCAAAATCAATGATAAAAAAGGTACTTTTATACAAATATTTTGTAAAAAGTATTTAAAAATAATTCCATCTAAAAATGGACGTAGATTGCACCCTACTCCCGTACGTCTCTAGCCATGAACAAGTAATTTTGTAGGCAGGCGCAGCGTGCGGTATCTGTTTATCCATGCTGTCCATCCCTTTTCTCATATTAGTTTAGCGTGCGAGCACAAAAACGAGTCTATCGAACCCTCAAGTGGATTATACTACAGATGACTCTTGTATTTAATATAACTTGCATTTGGTGTGGTCCGCTTAAGTATTGGATCTGCCTCATTTTTGGGCACATAGATCCGAGAGAAGGGATAGATGGTGTAGATAAACAAATTCATCGGTGTATATATCGCCCACAGAACTGTCCATTCGTCGCTAGAGACCGGCAAGGGTTGGTCCACAGTCGACTTTCCTAAAAAATAAAGTCAGTGTACGGACGTATGAAGAAAATATCATATATTATTTTAAAAGTGATTTCATTCAAGCCCTCTCACAGAACATGCGGATTGTTTTATTATCAGAAAGCCCATTTACCACGTGTAAGATGACCAAGGTCGGAATTGCTTGTGACCAAGTACATAGAATCCTCGTCAACCCTGACGTGGCCAATCAAAAGTTGTTGTACGGGCCTAAAGTAGTAAGGGTAAAATCACCATTTCAGTCAGGAAAATTGAAAATTAAAGAAGTGATTTGTCGGCCTCTCGTTCCATTGGTCGACGTAATTCATGCAATTCGCCTAATCTCCGGACGGTTTAAATAGTAACCATGTAAGTTCACTACCGCTTTAGCAACAGTGGTGAGTGGCCAGTGACTCATCCAATCACCCTCACCAAATGATAGGCACTTCCGTGCATCACGTAACCCAAAGAGAACAAATCATCACCGCACAAATGGCAGTGCATCTGAGATCTGATCTAATGATTCAGTAGTCCAGAGACTACTGAATAGTAGCTAATGGCGTGATTGTCTTGTACAAACTACAAAACCAGTTGCTAGTATTCTATTAATTAATGAGAACTGCTCCAGTGCTCTCAGAGTCCTCTAAATTATAGTGCTCCTAGTTGCATTGTTTAGTTGGACAGTTCAATTGAACCATCCATCTGTCTATCATGTCAACAATACATTTCATGCAAAAACCACTGAAATCAGATAATCTAATTCATCCTTGATTGGATCTTGTTTTTGACAGCCATCCATTTTCTACTCCATGGATGGGATGGTTAAGTTTGTCTAATGAATTTGTTTCCTTAGAATCATAAGAAATCCATGATGAGTCCTAACAAATAAACGGACCAGATTGTTGATTGGTCCTATTTCTGTATAAACGATATTGACCATTCATATTAAAGTTCATGGATCAAATGGTTAATATTTGTCAGATTGGTGGAATGCTTACATGGTAGCCCATGAAATATGCACTGGAACCAATGAACAGTCTAGATAGGTGGATTGCATTATCTAAGTGTCCAAATGCAACTAGAAGCTCTATAACTTATAGTGCTCTTGAGAACACTGGAGCACTTCTCTTAATTAATTTATTTTAAGGCCAACCCGGTTTCAAAATCTCTTGTCGTACGTCGGCGTTGGAAGCACCAGCTATCAAATGCTTGCTTTTAGGGCCGAAAGTTTATTTTAATTACCACTAAATATAATACAATTACAACGTGATATAATTATAATATAATACTTATGAAGAAGAGAGAAGATGACTTAACCTTATTTGCCACTACAAAGAGGGGCTGCGTGATAATAAAATGGTGGTGACCCATCTCCCATGCTCGTGGCTAACATTTAGGGCAATTGAGATGGTCCAAATCATGGGCCCCATTGTGAAGGGAGCGTAGGTTGAAAATCATACAGATTAGACAGTCATAGCTATCTACCTTTGATGATTAATTCGAATTCAAGCCACTTTAATCTTATCTGTCCATTCATAGCCATCAAAATGAGATGTTGGCAATGATTAGATTAGTACAACTTTTGTGATTCTTTGTGTAAGTTATGTCTATGGAAGGCCCAGATCATTTGGACGGTCTGGATTCATGTAAATGCAGTCTAGGTGAAAGCTGGATTAATAAAAATGGTGGTGAACTATCATCTTAATCAACCTCTAATTAGATTCCTTAATAAGAAAGGGTGAGAAAGTGCGGACCTTCCTCCTGTCATATAATGAGATGACAGCCTGCACATTCTCAGAAAGTTTACCACAGACAATTGCCCGATGAGTTATTTGATCCTCTGGCTGCTTATAGCAGTTGATACACAAGCGCTTAGAAAAGGTGCACGTGTCATATATTAACTCAAAATAGACACTGTGGCTAAATTACAGTCCTAAATCGCATTCTGAACAATCCTAATCTCTGATTTGTAGGCACTTTGTCGACTGAAATAAAATCATTAGATAATTTTCATTCATGCTGGAGTATTTAAAGTTTTTTTTTTAAAGGGAAATTTACGACTGTACGACCCATTATGGCGCATTTACGAGATGATAGCCACCTCATTTTACCTTACAAGAATAAGCCCCAGCTGTACGGACGCCTTCCCAAAGGTCGGAAAATGCCCCCTGCTGTTTCCTTAAGCGGGAAGACGGCACTAACACTCGTAAGAACGGTTCAAAAGAGATCAACGTTACATGGGCCCCACGGTTATGCATTTATTATATCCACAACGTTCATTCATATTTCGAGATCATTTCGGAGCATTATCCAAAAAAATCACATCCAAAGATCAGCTGGACCACACCACAAAGAGCAGCGGTAAAATTGATTTTCACCGTTAAAAATTTTGTAGGGCCCACCATAACATTTATTTTCCGACCTGGACGAAGAGGAAAAACAAATTTCATAATGATCCAAAACTTCTATAACCCCTAAAAGGGTTTCAATGGTAGACGTTCAAATCCCCACTACCTTTTATAGTGTGGTCCACTTGATAGTTAGATCTGTCTTATTTTCCGTCACAAGCCTTAAAATGAGCTCGCCAAATAGATGGACGGTTTGGATATAACATAGACCTCATGATGGGACAACAAAAACAACAAAGATTCTACGTTAAAAAAAAAAAAAAAAAAAAAAAAAAAAAAAAAAAAAAAGCAGATTTTTATTGTTTTTTATATTTTTTATTTTTTTATACAAGGAGATTTAGCTATAACCGTAGCCATAGCTACAAAAATCCGTAGCCATAGTGGATTGTCTGGGGTGGGCGCGCCAAACTAGCGCCCCCGCGCCTGTTGCTGACTTATCCGACGGGGCAACGCCCATTTGGTGCCCCTATGGCTACAGATTATAACCATAGCCATATCAGTCTATGCAATTTTTTTTTTTAATTTTTTTTTATTTTATTTTATTTTTTACATGGAGAACTTTATTCTACCTACAATTTTCTCAAACACATATTTATATAAATATGTATATATAAGCATATAAAAATTTTTTCCTCTTTTTTTTTTTAAATTTTATTTCTTTCTTTATTCATTTAAAAAGTATATCTTCTAAACCAAAATTAGTTATGCAATGAACCCTATATGATTTTGAAGTAGGAGAAGCTACTTTAGCCAACCAACCTGGTTATTTTCCAAGATTCCATCAGGTCGATGACCGTGAAATGCATGGAAATGATCGTGAAGTGCATGGAAATGACCATGAAATGTATGGAAATGATCGTGAAATAAAACGGAATCACCGAAAATGACCGTGAAATGCATGAAAATGACTGTGAAGTGAAGTGATTTAACCGTGAAGTGCATGGAAATGACCGTGAAGTGAAGAGAATTGATCATGAAGTGCATGGAAATGACCGTGAAGTGAAACGGAATCGCCGGAAATGACCGTGAAATGAAACGGAATCGCCGGAAATCGCCGGAAATGACCGTGAAATGAAACGGAATCGCCGGAAATGACTGTGAAGGAGAATTCCCTTTCATTTCACGGTCATTTTCATGCATTTCACAGTCAATTCCCTTCACTTCACGGTCATTTCCATGTATTTCACAGTCATTTTCCTACACTTCACGGTCATTTCCATGCATTTCACGGTCAATCCCAGCGATTATGTTTTGATTCAAGGTCATTTTCATGCATTTCACGGTCAATCCGTGCATTCCGTTTTGAAATGCACTGAAATGACCGTGAATCAACACGGAATAGGAGGGAATGACAGTGGTATGCATGGAAATGACTGTGAATCTTGGCGAATGGACCGTGAAATGCACAGAAATGACATTGAAGTGAAGGGGCATGACCGTGAAATACACCGAAATGACCATGAATCAACACGAGAATAGTAAATATGAATCGCGTGAAGTGAGGCGATTGGGCCGTGAAAATCTTAGTTGACCGTGAAGTGAAGGGGCATGGCCGTGAAATGCGCAAATGACCATGAATCAACACGAAATAGGCGGGAATGATTTGATTTCCATACATATCACGGTCATTCCCGCCTATTCCGTGTTGATTCACGGTCATTTCGACACATTTCACGGTCATGCCCCTTCACTTCATGGTCATTTCCACGCATTTCATAGTCCAATCGCCTCACTTCACAGTCATTTTCATGCATATCACGGTCATTCATGCCTATTCCGTGTTGATTCACAGTCATTTCAACGCATTTCACGGTGAAGTGTAACGATTGGACCGTGAAATACGTGGAAATGACCGTAAAGTGAAGTGACATGACTGTGAAATGCGCCGAAATGACCGTGAATAAACACAAAATAGGCGGGAATGACCGTGATATGCATGGAAATGACCGTGAAGTGAGGCGATTGGACCGTGACGTCTTCCCTTTTTACTATTTACGTGATCTTATGCTAAGGGGCATGATCCTGAGGGAATAACCTCGTCTTTGTGTTGAGATTCACCTAATCCCTTTGGTTGGAAATAGTTAGTTGATTGGTGTATTTATTTGAATATTCTTTAACCTGATTATACATGTATCTGGGGTTAGGTTATCACATGTCCCTGCATCACATCGTGACATATATTTGAAATCCACTCCGACGGGGAAATGACCGTGAAGTGAAGGGGCATGACCGTGAAATGCGTTGAAATGACCGTGAATCAACACGGAATAGGCGGGAATGACCGTGATATGCATGAAAATCACGGTTATTCCCGCCTATTCCGTGCTGATTCACAGTCATTTCGGCGCATTTCACTTGTAACGCCCTGAAAATCGGGGGTCGAGTGTAACTCAACTCCCAAGTTCCAACGCATCACTTATGCAACATAATTAATGATGTTTAAATGTTGTCTGTGTTAGAACAATAAACATGAATGAGATTATACCAAAACAGTAATTCATACTCCAGATCAATTGTATAAAAGCAAGCGGAAGACTGAACTATATATATATATGTATGTAAAGAAACAAAATAAACGTTTCATTCTCCAGAGTATGAATCCATCTGAGTTACCATATACATATCTGTTTTATAAATAAAACGTCAAAAATAAAACTAAGTACAATCCCTGTGAAAAAACCCGTCGGTCCTGGCAGCCTAGTCGAAGCTGCCAGAGAACTGCATATACGAGAACTCCTCCTGGTCCTCGTCATAATCAGGCTCCGCCTCCAGAGTAGTCGGCTCGCCTAAACCTGAGACAGAGTCTGGTTGGTGTGCGCAACACCGTCCCGTAACGTGGGAGTGAGTAGCTAACTCAGTGGAACAATAAGGCATAAGTTATCATATTATCAATGCAGTCAAGCAGTAATGATAAAGCAGTAAAATCAAACACTCCTAACTACTCTTATTAATGCAAGTATGGATGCAGGTATGATGGATGCCTTCACCGACATACTCCCCCATGCGACACCATCTCACGCTCGCGGCATGCTTACATCCCACAGTGCTCCACATCTTCCAGGCACATGCGATGCATGATGAGCATGATTACCGAGTTTTTAATTAATCCATTTCAAACAACCCGGATTGGGAAACTAAGGTACCTCCTTGTATCATTCTTAAACATGATCCATTCTAGGGTCGTCATCCTAGTTAATATCGAGCGATGGTGTGTTTTCTAGGTCACTGCAGAGGGCGCTGTGGCATACACACAAAGGTTGCACCGCTCCCCCATCACCCCTTAAACGATTCATCACAATACGAAACAGCCTGTTCATACTCTATATATCGCGGCGAACCCTAAGGCACACCGCGACTTCAAAATATGCTCACGGTCACTACAAAGTATTTGTCAGTATATTACGCACAAAGGTTGCACCACTCCCCATCACCTTATCAATGTAGGCCGACAAATAATATGAATATAGTGTCTCATACCACCATGATCGGCTCACGAGTTAAGTTGTTCACCGGTCACTGGGGAGGCACGTAGCCCCGTAGTGGGCCGACAAACCGACCACGGTGTCCCATACCACCATGCCCGCTTATGAGTCTTAGCGGATCAAGGTGATGGTTAACGGGATTTTCACTTGGTAAGTTTGGTACCCTAGTTCAAACATTAGCGACCAAACATGGTGAACATACATAAGACACACGGGTTACTTGACGTGTTGGTGGCTCGAAGCGCGACAACAAGTTGGGCGATATGAAGCGCAGAAGCACCTCGTGTGGCCAACCACTATCGCCAACCGAAATACGACACGGGTTCGCCAACACATCATGTGTGACGAAACGAATCTCAACCACAACTCCAAGTCTGATACCGGATGCCTGGACTATGGACATAGTCCCAAGCTCAATCAATTCCTAACCATAGCATGTGAAGTACCGCATGATAACATGGTAATTCAAGAACACTAGCAATCATGTTATAAAGCACGTCATAAAGCATGTTAATAAACAAGTTACAAAGCATATTCAAAAGTATGTTGTAAAGCACTATACAAATAGGGATACAAATACATATATTTCATAAGTGAGTGGTCAGAGTAAACAACCACATGGAGGGTATCATACATGACTCTAAGGTAGTTGAGAACCCCATCTCAGTACCTACCTTAGGCACTAACACTTGAGCACTTACACTCACAAGCAATTTCACCAACACTTGGAATGCACTATTTCAACATACATGGCGTATGTTAGAGGAAAGTGCACTAGGGTTGTCCCTTTACCAAACTAGTATTTTATACGTATATATCATATTCATACAACAAATAATCATGATAATTACATCAGCAAAATTTATACGCATGGGGTATTTTCTAGGATACCCAATTTCGACATACATAGTATTTACAAGGGAACTTGTATTACGGCGATTCCTTTCGCCAAGCAATTATTTTATGCGCACATAATATATTTATACAACAATTAATCATGACAAACACCTCGATAAAATATACATGTATACGGTACTTCTTACAATACCGTATTTCTACATACATAGTGTTTATTAGTAAACATGTATTTAGGCGAATCCTTTCGCCAACTAAGTATTTTATCTATACGTCATATATCCATACGACAAATAAACATGTCAAACACATTCCCATAAAAAATACGTATACGGTATTTTATACGAATACCTAGAGTATGTGAAATTCCAAATTCTTAATCGAAACAGAAAACGGAAAGCACTTTGTACATGTGCAATTGCATGCAGATCATGAATCTACCATTATCTGACATTGAAAGCGTTGAAAACCGCAACCTATACACCTAAAGTCCTCACCTTGCCTCTTGGAATCTCAACGGATCAGCAAGGTTTGATGGGCTTCCGTATTCGAGTTTTCAGCCTAAAGAGGGAAATCGGTTAGTTATTTCATAACCTGCACCTACACTCCTCAAAAACAGTCTAGGGTTAGGTTTTATTACCTTAAAACGAGTGGGTGTCGTGGAAAACGTCAAGGAAGGGTGGTGCCGTGGAGTGATTTGCACATGAGAGGAAGATTCTCTCACTTCTCCTAAGCTTTCTCTCTCTTTTTTCTCTCTCTCTGGTTTTATCCCAAATTCGTATGGGCTTGTGAGAGAGGGTCGTTCTAAGGCCCTTATATAGCCTAAAACCTCCCTAATGGACTCAGGTTCAAGAGGTACGACTATTATAAGCAATTCGGCGCTTTTCCAGCTCAAAAGAGTGTTTCTGGCGGCCCCCCTTAAGTCAAATGTCAGACTTAAGCTCACAACTCATGGATCTACGTGAGATTACGTTTTCGACTCGATCGGATTCCCAGATCACACGGAGCGGACCACTTTCAGTTCGACGGTCAGTGGGCCACGATCCGAAATTCCAAGTACATGTAAATGTACCTAAAATTTTTCCTGATCCGAGGGTGTAATTTGGTCTGATTCTGACGATCTGGTTGCTTAATACTGATCTGCAAACAAATGGTGCCAGATCACTATTCAAGATATTTATTTTGTAAAGGAAATGGTGGTTTTCACACTCCCTCGCTCCGGACGCGATCGAATGGCCGTGGGACATTGTCTGGACTTGATTTCCGAGATGGTTGTTGAGCCCAGTGAGGCGGTCCTAGTTCCTTAACTTCGTGTTAATCGGACTTCCGATGTGCGGTATAGACCTAATACAAAGTTCTAAGTCATTCCCGAGAATAGTCGGGTAATGAGTTTAATCCTAAACTTTAGGGTAACCTAGCGTCAATGATTCTATAAGTTTTGGATCTTGCAGATCGTATTTAAAGCGATTCTAACGGATTTCATGGCTAATCTAGTTTAGCACTTAGTTAACTTTGTTAAATTTCTAAAGGATTTAATCCTAAGTGATTTCTGGTCGAGGTGATACTCGAACCCTTGTACGGAAATTTACGGGTCGTTACATTCACGGTCATGCCCTTTCACTTCACGGTCATTTCCACGCATTTCACGGTCCAATCGCCTCACTTCACGGTCATTTCCATGCATATCACGATCATTCCCGCCTATTCCGTGTTGATTCATGATCATTTCGGTGCATTTCACGGTCATGCTCCTTCACTTCACGATCATTTCCGCGCATTTCACGGTCCAATCGCTACACTTTACCGTGAAATGTGTCGAAATGACCGTGAATCAATACGGAATAGGCGGGAATGACTGTGAAATGCATGGATTTGACCGTAAAGTGAAGCGAATTTACCGTGAAATGCGCGGAAATGACCGTGAAGTAAAGGGGCATGACTGTGAAATGCGTCGAAATGACTGTGAATCAACATGGAATAGGCAGGAATGACCGTGATATGCATGGAAATCACGGTCATTCCCGCTATTCCTTGTTGATTCACGGTTGATTTTCGACGCATTTCACGGCATGCCCTTTCACTTCACCTGGCCAATTTTAAAGATTTCACGGTCCAATTGCCTCACTTCATGGTCATTTCATGCATATCACGGTCATTCTCGCTTATTCGTGTTTATTCACTGTCATTTTCGGCATTTCACGGTCATGGCCCTTTAATGCATTTTACGGTCCAATCGCTACAATTCATCATGAAATGCGTCGAAATGGCCGTGAATCAACACGGAATAGGCGGGAATGACCGTGAAATACATGGCAATGACCGTGAAGTGAAGCGAATTGACCGTGAAATGCATGGAAATGACCCTGAAGTGAAGGAAATTGACCGTGAAATGCATGGAAATGACCGTGAATCAAAACAGAATCGCCGAGATTGACCGTGAAATGCATGAAAATGACTGTGAAGTGAAGTGAATTGACCGTGAAATGATGGAAATAACCGTGAAGTGAAGGGAATTGACCGTGAAATGCACAGAAATGACAGTGAATCAAAACGGAATTGTCGAGATTGACTGTGAAATGCATGGAAATGACCGTGAATTAAAACGGAATCGCCGGGATTGACCGTGGAATGCATGAAAATGACTGTGAAGTAAATGAAATGAATGAAATTGACTGCGAACTGATTGAAATTGACCGCAAAGTGAATGAAATGGATTTTCGACCATCGACCTGATGGAATCTTGGAAAATAACTAGGTTAGTTGGCTAAAGTAGCTTCTCCTACCCCAAAATCATATAGGGTACATCAAGTAAATAATTTTGATTTAGAAAATATTCTTGTTAAATGAATAAAGAAAGAAATGAAAAAAAGAGGGGAAAAAATTTTATATGCTTATATATACATATTTAGATAAATGTGTTTGAGAAAATTGTAGGTGGAGTACAGTTCTCCATGTAAAAAATAATTAAAAAAAATTAAAAATAAAATAAAATTGCATAGATTGTTATTGTCTATGGCTACGGTTATAATCCGTAGTTATACGGGTCGCCAGATGGGCGTGGCCCCGCCAGATCAGCACGCCCCTGTCGGATAGGTCAGCGATTAGCGTCGGCGCCACTAGTTCGGCGCGCCCACCTCGGACAGGCACCTTTGGCTACAAATTTTAGTAGATATGGCTAGGGTTATAATCCGTAGCCAAATTTCTTCGTATCAAGTAAAATAAAAATATGTTTTTTTTTTTTTTTTATAACATCGAATCTTTGTTTTTTGGTCCCATCATGAGGTATGTGTTATATCCAAACCGTCCATCTATTTGGTGAACTCGTAATAAGTCTTGAGAAGGAAAATAAGATAGATTTAGCTATCAAGTGGACCACACTGTAAAAGGCAGTGGAGGATTGAACGTCCACCGTTGAAACCCTTTTAGGGGTCACGGAAGCTTTGGATCATTACGAAAGTTGTTTTTACTCTTCATCCAGGTCTTTGTGACCTTATGAATAGATTGGATGGAAAATAAATGTTATGGTGGGCCCTACAAAAGTTTCAACGGTGAAAATCAATTTTCTGCTGCTCTTTGTGGTGTGGTCCAGTTGATCTTTGGATATGATTTTATTTTCGGATAATGCTCCGAAATGATCTCAAAATATGGATGAACGTTGTGGATATAATAAATACATAACTGTGGGGCCCATGTAACGTTGATCTCTTGTGAACCGTTCGTATAACTCGGAGTTCTAGGAGCGTCAGCGCTCGTCTTCGAGCAGCGGCCGATTCGCTCGAAGGAAAAAAAACAGGGGCATTTTCGGCCTTTGGGAAGGCGTCCGTACAGCTGGGGCTTATTCTTGCAAAGTAAAATGAGGTGGGCTTGGTCTCGTAAATGGGCCATAAATGGGTCGTACAGTCGTAAATTTCTCCTTTTTTTAAATTCAAACTATCCCACCTGTTACAGATCTATGGGGATGAACATCCACTCCTTAAATAAGCCCGGTTCAAAACGCAGGAGGTCCACACCATGCACCTCTTGATGACAGTAGATACAACACCTGAGCTCAGTGGGGTCAACATCCCGTCTGTCCATCACGTTCACCTAACATCTCCAAAGGTGCCCCACTCAAGTCATTATCAAAAGCACACATGATGTATAAAGTGTAAGGCTCCTATTAGGTGGGCTACATACGATTAATAGTTTTAACCTGATTATTGAATTATTCAAATTGAGCGATCCAATGGGCCACACTAGTCATGATCATTATAGATAATTAGTTTGGTGTGGTACGTTTGAACAGTAGTTTCCATACATAATTATTAAGAAGGATATAAAATTATATGGTGTGAAGATTCTAGAGGGGGCTGGGGAAGTGTGATGGATAAGCTTTTCAAATTTTATTTTTTTTTTCTATAAATATGTCTTGAATTTTTCACTAACATAAAATGAAACTAATAACATAAGATGTGGAAGATTAGAGTAGTATTCCCTCTCAACAACTTCGTAGCATTGAACCGTTCTCCCACATAGGTACACATTTAGTATTTTTCTTCAGACTGTTCATTATTAATGTATAGATGATTAATTTATTATGCTATTTAATTAAATATAATGGATGGCACAAACAAAGAACAGTGGAACCATAAGGTACAGATGTTGTACCCACTGCCTTACGGGAATATAGTCCTCGATCAAGGTGATAGTAGGTACTTGTATTATATTTTAATCATATTATATTTTGAAATTTGTACATTGCTACATTGGTACTGATTCTACTGAATATTGATAGGGTCCAAAAATCTCATTTTGAAATAAATGTTGGGATTCCTGCAGCTATTTTCAGACGATAGAAAGAAGTGTCTCTGTAGGCACTGGAAATATAGAACCATGGGATATCATTTATTTTGAACCATCCAATAAATTATGTGATGGTCAGATAATCAAATAAGTGTCACTTTTGCTCATGATATATGTGAACCTGGACTTAATTTGCACTGTTTAAACTCAATGACTTGCATGCCACATATGTAATTTCCTAGTAATTTCTAAATGACCGCGTATCGTGCATCACAAGGTCAGAGCATGGATGTTTTCCCCTTCCAGATAAACCTAGCTAGCTAGGATCGGTGGGGCGCCTTTCACGTGCCACAGATCGATCTGCCCCAAAAGTCCTCGTAGGCGGCTGGATGCCTAGTTGCCTTTCAACCTTTCCACGACAACGTCCACAGAATTGTTTGATACTCTGACAGTGATGGATGATACGTGGCTGGATTCGTGCGTATCATCCGTAACAAGGTCATAGTATCAATGTTTTCCCCTTCCACGTAAACCTGAGATCGGGGGGGGCACCTTTCACGTCCCGCTGCTTTTTATAATAACAATCTGCTCCAAAAGCCCTCTTAGGTGGCTGGACGCCTAATTACCTTTTGTATCTTTCCACGACAACATGGTCCACGGAATTGTTTGATACTCTAACAGTATATGGGTTCATATGCAAGCACAAAACTGCTGGTCATGTGGTTGGATGCATCATAATCAAAATCTTTCCAATAGTGTGCATGATATTGTCTTGTTCAATCAAACATAAGGTTACCCGTGTTGACGAATGGCTTATATTCAGTCAAACGTGTACAATTAAAAATAATGTTAGGTGTGCCAAACTCATACTCCTCTCGAATCAATTGAACACTTGTAACCTCAAGCGCAAACTAGATGGATTATTATTAGACCAATAAAGGTTAATTTGAATATTCAACCATCATCATTGCAGCAAACTAGATGGATTATTATTAGACCAATAAAGGTTAATTTGACTATTCAACCATCATCATTGCAACAATAAGACGGATTTGAAAGGAATGGTTAGTCTTTCATTGTGATCTTTTTGCCTTAAGCTAATGACTTTCTTTTTCCAATAGTGATTGTGGTTTTTAGGTTTCTTATTTTTTTAAAAAGGTTTCTTAACAATACAATGATGGATGGAATAAAATTAAAAGTTAAGATTGGATTGTCGATTTTATTGATATATAAGATCGATCAGTAAATCGTTGAAAAAATTAAACTAAGTAGAGAAAAAAAAAAATAAAAAATAATTACTTATGACTGCCTGTATGGACAGAACAACCGTAGTATGCAGTTTGCAGGATGCGACTAGTTATGTCTTTATCTATGATGGACTTGGTGATAAGTAAAATTTGATGACAGAGATCATGAATATTTAATTTACTCCTAAGAGATAGTACAATAATGACACTGGATATTAGTGGATCTAACTTAATTAAGCTAAAAGATTTCAAATTTGCTATAACATAATTGGATTGAAATTGAATATCTAAACTAAAAATAAAATAGGTAAGATTGCATTATAGAGATTGATTTCTTGTATGTGGCGAGGGCATGGAGCGGTCTGTTGAATACAATTTATATAGATTTAAAAGAAGGTTTATAAAGGTTCATTGCCAATACTCAAAGATTATTTGGCTCTACTAACTGAATTCTATCCTTGGAGATTATTCTTTATGCTATCATATTCCGATCTTGTAAGAACTCATTTCTTAATCATCCGTAATCTTTATTAAAATATTGTCTATGAGATTATTATTTTTTCTGACATAATTATACAAGATTGTCTTGCTGTGCATATTTGATTACAAGATGTCAGTATCAACAGAGTTTTATGCAGCTTGCTATATATGCTACTTAGTCACACGTGCCACTTATATGATGATCACGTGTCCTTCAATTAGCTCTCTTTTCTCGATAGTAAACAAGCGTGTGACCCAGAGCTATGTTATTTTTGGCACGCTGTGTTATTGAGAGCATGTATTGACAATTTCTCTAAGCACGGTTACAATCTTACCTCCCATTATTCACAGGTAACTCATGCTACGAAAATGAGTCGGAATGGAAACATATAAATAGCCTGTTTGTCGCTGATCAAAGGGACAATGGTATGTAAAGGTCAGTAGTTACTGCAAAAGAAGTTTGTTATAATACAATGATGAGAGTAGTAGGGTCAATGTAATTTTGGTGCTATGATTTGTAAAAAATGTGGCCTGCAGTTTCTAAGGTATTGATTGAGTTCTACACAATTGCATTCCTCTTTCCTGGAAGACGCTTTGTTGAACAATACCTGTACGATTCACTGATTGCGGCAGCCAAAGTCAGCAAGCATGGTGAGGGATACGGACGCGGATTTGTCTACTGACCCACTGTTGGCGGTGCTCTGTGGGTCCCAAAGTAATGTATTTGTTTTATCCATGTTGTACATCTATTTTGGATCATTGCGGCATGAAAAATTGATGCATATATCCAAATCTCTGGTCAACACACCACGGGAAAACAACAGTGATGATAGTGATTGTAGGCCCATCATCAAAACCTTGCTAGAGCGCCCTCTAATGCTTGTTTGCCATCTAACCTGTTGATCAAAAGAAAAAACAAATATAAGCTTATGGTAAAATTTCACTCTAACTCAGTGTGGCCAGCCTGAGTTTTAGATCAAGCAGATTTTTATATTCCCTTCATCTTGGTAAGTGGTAATTGATTAGCGGGTTTGATGAAATAAATACACCATGGTTGCCCACACATGAACCAATTGTTGGCATCTCATGTTCATTGTTCCATCAGCACCATGTTTCACTCAAGTGGAAGACGGAAGCACCATCGATTGGTGACCAGTCCTGGTGGGCCCACCATGATATATGTGTTTTATCCATGTTGTCCATATGCTTTAGGGCATGAGTAAATAATGAAGCATGTCCAAAAGCTCAAGGGGACTATACCACATGAAATAACGTGAATGAACACCTGTCTATTGTTAAAATCGTCTTCAGGGTCACATGATTTTTGAATCAAGCTTATATTTGTGTTTTCCCTTCATCTGTGTCTATGTAACCTTATGAATAAGTTAGATGACAAATAAACATCACGATAAACCCTACGAAGATTTTAACAATGGACACTGTTTCCCATTATATGGTTAACTTTAACATTGGGTTGATGTCCTAAAATGATTTGACAAAATGGATGAACAATTTCACAAAGTTCCGTCCCAAGGATATTGTTAGTGCTGGGTAGCACCCAATCCGCCCCCTGCTTGAGTTTTGTCTGACAACGAATGTCTTCTTCTTCTCCTTCTCCTTCTTCTTCTTCTTCTTTTTTTTTTTTTTTTTTTTTTTTTTTTTTTTTGTTTTGTTTTTGTTTCTTGTGCTACCCCAGCATAGCGTTGAAGAGTGTGCTTGATGGAAAGAGTGGATGTTATATAGACAACACGCTGGCCATAGAGCTTGGGTGCTCTAAGCTCTGCCTCTCATGGATGTGTCCTGTCCATGTTGTCCATTTATTTTTCCACATTAGGATGAGCCCAAAATTAAGCGTATCCAAGATTCTTGTTTCAAATGGAACACAACACAAAAAAACAATGGGGATAATGACGATCAGGGTTGAAACCTTCCTAAGGCTCACGGTGATACTTATTTATCATCTTCCGGGTTCATAATTTCAATAGACGCTAATTAAACGAAAACATAAATACCAGCTTGATTCAAAATCTTGCTAGCCCCACAAAGTGTTCAAAAGTAAATTTTGAACTCACAATGTTTAATGTGGTGTGATCCACTTGAACTTTCTATGTGCCTCAAAATGAGCTTCTAAAATGGATGGATGACATAGATAAGATACATACATCATGGTGGGTCTCACAGAGTTTACACAATCTGCTTCCCTAAAACAGGTGTTGTAAAAAAGATTTTTGTCCATAAATACTAACGATTAACATAATAATAATAACCAACTGTGCATATTCTGGAATATAAATGTGGCTTTGATGACTATTTCTACTTAGTTTTTGGGCTACTGTCTCTATAAATTGGGCTCACTTGATGAATCATCTAGGCTAGCAAAAGTCTTACCACTTGGAGAGAGTGAGATAATACTGTGTGCACCAGCCTCGAAGCGCTCGTTGTTTGTTGTGTACCGTTGTACGACAGGTGCTGACATGAATAATCCAATCAGTGCTACATGAGTGCAGACCTTCAATCATGATCTTCTGGATATAAGGGGGCCGGGACAAGCCAAATGGGCATGAGATTCGGAAGAGCTTACAATCAAATGGTGGGCCTTTCTCATCATCGGCTTGGATGGACCCTAAGGAAACTTTTTCCCTTTCACTAGGTTGAAAACGTCTTGTGCAGGAAAGGGCGCTACTGTTCACACCCATTCCATTTGCATGCATTTTCTATTTAGGGAATGGAAATACCACACTATTGTGCTATTTCAGTTCCAAAAAGAAAAATAAATGTATGCAAATCAATCTCGGGCGGAAGAAGATATCAGTGACCTAACACTAAATAATATATTCAAATGACACCGTTTGCGTTACTTTATGAAGGAATGGGGTCCAGATCTTCAGATCGTGAATGCTGTATTCGTTGGCTCGTTTTGTACATATAGCACACATGGTTCAGGATCCTGACCGTTGAACTGTAGGAGTGCATAATGGATGGATGATGACTAGATACACCCTGTTTTAGATGATTCTAACCCTTGGATTAGTGGCAAAAAAATAAACGGTTTAGGAAACGTGGAACCAGTCACAAACTGGGTGGGTGGACTCATCCAATCTTAACAAACTTTAGTGTATTATCTATCAACGTGTTGAATCATATAACCGGTCTGGATCACCAAACAGTGGGCCCCTCTTGTTCAAAATGGATGCACGGCCGGGACGATTTAATTTCTCACTTTAGGGAATACATGCAAATTGCAATACTATATATATATATCAAAAAATAATAATTCTCCGTACTGTAGGTTGATAAAAATGGCAACACCGTTTACTAGATCTATTTAATATATGGAAGAAGTCTGTTGAAGCTGGTGGGCCCCACTTCGTACCTACAGAAAAAACCAAAAAACTATAAACAAGAAAAAAGAGAGAATATATATGCACCTTCCACGAAGTTGACATTGTTTGGCAATGACTGGAGCTGCAAGTAGTCAATTATTTGTTTCTACTGTACAGGGGCCCACATGCACCTCTACCTGCAATCACATATGGGGTCCGAGCGGGGCATCATGGTGGACCCCACCATGTGGATGACCTGGCCCAATAAGAAGGCCAGTCAACTTATTGGACCATGCATGCATGTTTGGAAAATAATGGAGTTCTAAAGAAAAAAAAAATCAGCAGGTGTACATGCATTACGTACAGAGGTGGCCCACCTTGATGGGTTGATTGAACTTATGTTGGGCCAGTTCATCTACAAGGTGGAATGATGCATCCACCAGAGCGGTCGAGCTCATGCCTGATGGTAGTAGATTAGATAAGTTGTGTTTTGATGCTTTTGCCGACGAGACCCAAATTTGCAAGTTAGAAATCAGTACTGGATGAAAATTGCTTTAGTTTCAATGATGAGAAAATCGATACTCTAGCAAAGTGTGATAGACGATACACAGGCGCTTATAACTTACTTAGAAATTGTATACATAGGGTAGAAGTTATATTAAACCGTCCAATTGTGGTTCCCAATTTGAATGTATCATGCATGAATGAAGAATCAGGCTTATTTGAATATCTTCTTGTGAGATTGAGCATTTATTGGCAGCCAAGAGTACTAAAAAATATCCAGTGGCCATGTGCCAGCCAACAAGTGTTCACGAATCAATAGTTATAAATAATTGTTCAACCAACTTAAATTTTGGACTGTAACTTAGATATATTGGGTTCCACAATTTACTCAATTTAATTTAAATTAACATCAAGTGTTAAATGCTACCGGATATCAAATAGAAAAAAGACTTCGATGCTCAGACAAAGCGTGATCGATGATGCACGATCCCTTAAAAGTTACCTAAAAATTACATACATGGCAAACAGGCAATTAAATTAAACTGTCCAAATTGAAGGTGTATCATGAACTTAAAACTTACACTTTTAAAAATGGTAACTATCCAATTGTCCTACTTCAATAATAATAAAAAAAATTTGTATGCCCACAAATGTTCAGAGGTTATGATTAATCAACTAATTTACGGACTGTGATGTGTGTAGAGTGACCATCAGTTTCAAATTTTAGTTGGTTTACTTAAATATTTTTGAAAGTTATGCTGAATTGACTTACCAACCCAGGAGGGTGAAAAGCCCAAATAGCCCAAATCAATCCGTAAATGGAGACCAAGATCTGAATAACATATTACAAGCCTAAGGGCATGATCGGAAACAAGGCATCCTGACTTTCTTCAGTCAATTAATATTGAACAAGGACCTTGGCAGTGGTTGATCCGTGTAAAAATGACTCAGCCAGAGAATCTTTTCTTCTTCTCCTTTGAAAAAAAAAGAAATACATATTGCAAGAGTTGCTAAGCTCACATGCGTGTATGAGGAAGAGCATGCAGGTGAATAACCAGTGGCATATATAAGCCTATTCCAGTAGGACGTCTGGGAACCGGCCTCTTATTTTAGAAGAGAAATTTCAAGCAAACCAAATAATAAGAAGCAAAATAACGAATAAGCTACGCGTCAATCAAGATGTGAGAAGAGTACAAATGTCTATGAGCTGATACCTACGGTGCATTTTCCATAGTTCTGAGCTGATTCCTATGGTCCATTTTCCATAGGTTATTAGATAATGACAGCTCATCTCAACCGTACATTCATGATCTCAGTCTCTTACTATAGATAGAGCCTAGAAAACCATATTGTAGAACAATTTTTACCATTTTTTCCATGTTTTTCTCTCTGTTCTTCTTCTTCTTCTTTTTTTATTATTTTTAAAAATCTTTTATACGTTGAGTTTGGAGAACAAAAATTACTTTCATTTCAACCATCCACTATATATAGACTACATTTGGATGGTTAGGATCGTCCGATGAGTGTCATTTTCGGAGAGCACTCTGCAATGGTTTCCATGACTGACAGGTATGGATCGACTTCATGCATGCCACCTAGTCTGACGTCGCCTAGTCCGACCCTGCCAGTTTCACGTCCAAATGGTTGGACCATAATTTACAGTTTACCCAATGAATAACTTCCAATCTATCATGTTTGTTAGATATCCAACCCTTCCAATAGGCTTTCCACACCATGACGATGGAATTATCCGAAAAAAAATCCCATATACTCATTACGTGGGCACACAATAGAAACAATGTTTAATAACTGATAACTAATAAGATACAATTGTGGTTGACCAGGCAAGTTAATGTGGATGATTTTTTTTAAAAATAAGCCAAATGATTTGGTCAATCTATTCGACGGGTTGGATTTCATATAGGGATGAAAGGTTGGGAATTATTTTATCGGTGGACTGTTAATTGTGGGCCAACCGGCTACACTTGAAACCTTATCTTTAAAAAAGTGGTAGTGAATATAGCCCCAGCCCCTCTATTGAATGGACGCGGATTGGCTACTCCCCCTGACACCAGCCCCGGAGCTGGTGGTCGGTGCTCTGTGGGCCCACCATGATGTATGTGTTTCATCCATTCCATTCATCCATTTTTAAAGATCATTTTAGGGCTTGATACCAAAAATGAGGTATATCCCAGTCTCAAGTGGACCACATTACAGGAAACAGTGTTTAATGAACTTCGACCATTAAAAACTTTTTGGGGGCCATAAAAGTATTGGATGAAGTTGATATTTGTTTTATCCCTTCATCTGGGTTTTTATAACCTAATCAACGGATTGGATGTCAAATAAACAGTACATCGGGCCTTAGGAGGATTTAAATGATGGATATCCACTCACTATTTCTTTTCCTATGGTGTGATCCACTTGAGATTTATGTCCCTCCCATTTTTGGTATCAAGCCCTAAAATGATCTTTAAAAATGGATGAACGGAATGGATGAAACACGTACATCATGGTGGGGCCCACAGAGCACCGACCACCAGCTCCGGGGCTGGTGTCAGGGGGAGTAGCCAATCCGCGTCCTGGCAGAGTGCGATGGATGATACACTGGCATTTAGAAGTGAATTAGAAATTGCATTCATGGCATATAATTAGTCAAATCAAACAGTACGAATTATGTTACCTAGAGTAGATGCATCAAGAACCAAAATTTAAGCTTATTCGATCATCGGATTGGTGGACATTTTACTGGACGGTTAAAAATGAAAAATAAACAGCCGTTTTACTTACACAACCAAGTGTCCACTAATGAAGGGTTAGGATTGTTCAACCAATCTGATCTTGGGTTTGGGACTTATAGTTGGTTTTATTCGAGTTAATATTGCTACGTGTATAATTTCTGGGTGCCTACGTATCAAGCGTCCGACGCAACTTGATATCGTAACTCCCATTAATGAGAGGACCGGCCCTTTTGTTTTTTCCTGGATCGGAAAACTACTCATACCAGCTGCCGAGCTGGCTCGTGACAATGGGTTCGGGATGGGTCAAATTCAACGAGGAATTGCCGAATATTTGGTCAAACAACGAGCAATATCTCGACTCTCGAATCTTTGATTCAACCAGCATCATTAAGACGAAGATTGCATTCTGACCGTGCCAGTACCGACGTGGCTACTGGTCAGTGATCTGTAGGCCCACCATGATGTATGGCTTTTATCCTGGCCATCTATCCATTTTCCAGTCCATTTTAGGGTATGAGCTAAGAAAATGAGATAGATCCAACTCTCAAGTGGACCACACCATAGGCAACAATGTTGATGGAGCTCTCACCATTAAAAGCTTCCTTAGGCCACAGGTTTTGGATCAAGTTCACGTATTTTCCCTTCATCAAGGTCTGTATAACCGAATCCATCGGATGACAGATAAACATTACAGTGGGCGTTGAGATGCTTTTAACGAGTGATAAAACAAAAGCAATTGTGTACTCAGTAAACTCGGTGAAGTCATTTATATATTTTATCTACTTCGCCCATCCACTTTTTTTTTTTTTTTTAAGAGCTTGAGCTAAATAACGAAACATGTACAAATCTCAAGTAAAACACATCAAAGGAAAAGTGTGAATTGAAGAGCAGCAGAAGTTTTGGATCTAGCCGATAATTGTGTTTTCCTTTCATCCATGTAAGTTTTGGATCTAGGTGATAATTGTGTTTTCTTTTCATCCATGTTTGTGTGATATTATGAATGGGTTGGATGACAAATAAGCACTATTGTGACCCTAAGAAAGGTTTCAACTATAGAAATCCACTATATCTATGGCATGGTCTACTTGAGTTTTGAATAGGCATCAATTTTGGTATCAATCCCTAAAATGAGCTCGAAAAATGGATGGACAGCGTGGATAAACCACATATATTTATGGTGGGCCCAACGGAGTTTACTCAGTACAATCAATAACTCAGCATGCAATCCGATTTATGATAAAAACACGTAAGTCTTGGTGGTCCATAGAGCACCTAGCCGACGTCGCTACTAGCAGGGTCAGAATACGATCCGCGTCCTCAACGTTCATTCACCGATTAAATGACTTTAGTGCAAGGAGCGGTGCAATGCCTACTCGCGAGAGTAGCCATCCAAATGACACTATTCTCATCCTGGCCATTCATCAGGTGGCACTCACATGTCATGCTCCACGGCCCAAACTCTGGCCGGGACCCGGTCATGATTGGGCCACAAATGTATTTAGAACCTAAGCAATCGGCCAAATTCTTTGAACTGACCATTTCCTTCATACACGTGTGGTCCACCTGATTATCCAGAGGGCCAATATTCTGATGACTTAACATACACTGCGGATCCAACCTGATGAACAATCTGGATCTCCTACATTTGTCAGATATTGATGAATTCGTTTTGTGGGCCCACGTTAGGGCTGTTCACAAACCGAGTTAACTCGGTTAGCCTGTTCGACTTGACTTGAAAAAGTTTGATTCGACTCGATTCGAAGCCGGGTTAGTGCTGAGTCCAGCTGATTTTTTGAGCTCGAAAATATTTCAAACTAAGTTTAAGTTTACCGAGCTCAACGCGACTTAAATTCAACGCGACTTAAATTAAACCTAACTTGAATCAAACTCAAATCAAACCAAATGAGTGACTGGATTACTTTGATATTGATTTTGCTCACTAATTATTTAGTGAAATGGCTTAATAAAGTGTGGCCGGTAGCAAAGAAGATATATATATATATATATATATATATATATATATATATATATATATATATATATATATACTTTTTTAAAAAATGTTGCTTAAAAGGTGTTTTTTTTTTTTTTTTTTTTAAATTTTAAATATTACTTAGAAGGTGTTTGATGAAATACTTATAAAACTATTGGGATTTTAAGATACAGTTCAAATATTTGTGAAAATATTGTACAGGCGAACTCAACTCGATCTCGACTCGAACTGACCCGACCTGCTGACCGAATCGAGCCGAGCCAGCTTGTCAAGCCTGAGGACTGAGCTGAGCCGACTTCAAGCTGAGTTAGCAAGTAGCCGAGCCGAGTCAAGCTATACCAAGCTCAACTTGGTTGGACTCGTGTACACCTCTAGCCCACGTGCCCAGTGACCCGATGATCAGAACCGTCCAAATTGTGGACTCTATGCTACCGGACCACGACAGGAAATTCTACCATTATCGTGGACGTATTTAAAACCATGGTAAAACAATAAAAATTAATGGCTTGCTTTCAACTCTAGAAATCAAAAGAATAGGATCATTACTGAGTATGACTATAGGAACACGGGTTAATGGCTAAATTATGGCTAGTAAAGAAAAAAAAATGGACGGTTCAAATAATCGGACCAACTCCGCAAGTGGGCCCAAGTGAATGGCGACACGCTGGATTCTGAGACGCAGTAGAGGCAAAAACGAACTAGATATTGGCACATGTGGAGGAGGTTGGATTGATTGGGATGGATACTCGCGCACATCGTACACGCATTAACCGCGTATATCTACATCCTTCGAGTCTCCATTGGCTGCTTCTTCTTCTTCTCTCCCATTCCCATTCATTTATAAAGAATTTCCATTAAAATTTCTAGTCTCTTTGTGAAGTGGGAAAAATCGATTCTTTCTACTATCCATTCCGGAGATTTTCCCTCTTCTTCATAGCTCTTTTCTTCTCCAAGAGAGCTTAGGATCTGAAGCAGAAGCAGATCTTCGAAGATGTTTTACGCCGTACGCCTTTTCCTGGTGTCGTTTCTTGTATTGAGTTGCTTTATGACGTTTGGATCTGCAGCTACTCGGCTACCTGATGATGAAGGTATGCTTTTATTTACCTAAAATTCCTCTTATTGGCAATGTCCTTGAATGGTCTGAAATGTCCTGTTTTTGGGGTGTTTGCATAATCAGAACCGTCCATCTTCCAGATGTTAGTTTGAATGTCTATGATACAGTAATGGCAATGAATGCATGACCCCGGTCATTGACTTCGTTTTTAGCTAATGTTCTCCTGAAAGTATTTTTACTCAGTGCTTCAAATTCACTTGGACATGTCGATGTTCAGAAGCATAGGTTCCGTGTATTATTCGAAAGATGGATGGTTCCGATCGTCTGATCATCTCTATATGTGTGCCCCAGTGACTGCTTCTGTAATTTCACCCAAAAATATTGAGCGGCTTCTCTGTTTTAATAAAGGTAGAAATTATATTATCGAGGAAGCATGATCCGGTGCTTATCTTTCACTTTCGATTCAGTACTGAGTCTCACCTTGATCAATCCGGACCGTTGGTTAGGTTGGCGCTTCGTTGTATTGCCTATGTCTCTGCTAATCATTTCGACTGGAATGGACCTATCGAAAGAATGCTAGCTACAGATATGGAAAATTTTCTACATCTGTTTGGCGCGCCCAATTTGCAGCATCCTGACCGAAGGTTAGGATTGTTGGGTCGAGTGGTTGTTCGGACATAGGAGGTACTACGTATCTGACGGTCTGGATCTATCAGGATTCCAGTCCACTTAACCTAGTACAAGTCGGCATGATCATGATCTATCCTTTTTGTAAATAGATGCCAGGTCGTAATAAAAATTGGTGTTTTTTCTTTAAAAAAAAAAAAAAAAAACTCTAAAATCTGTTTTTTCCCTGGTATGACCAAAAGATGGGTTGACCGTTGACTTTCTTGTGTTCATTTATTAGAGACCGGTTAGTGGCCATGGCATCCTGAAATGGAACAAAATTCACTGTGCATGTGCCTTTTTTCCATTTTGGGTAATTGGATACTGTGGTCTAGAGGTGTATACGAGTTGAACCGAGTCCAGCTTCCACTCGAGCTTGACAAAGCTCGACTCGGCTCGGCCACTAGCTGACCCAGCTCGAACTCGGCTCAGCTCGGTTATTGAGCCTGATTGGCCAGCTCGGGTCGGTTCGAGCCGAGTTCAAGCTAAGATCGAACCGAGTTCATCTGCGCAGCATTTTCACAAACACATGGACTGCACTTTCAAAATCTCACAGTATGTAATACCTTCCTTACCACCGGCCACAGTTCGTTGAGTCATTTCATCAAACACTTGGTGAGCAACATTAATATCAAAGTAACCGAGTCACGGAACTGGTTCCATCCGAGTTCAATTCGAGTTTAGTTCGATCCGAGTCAAGTCAAGCTAGAACAAGCTTGAACTCGGTTCGAATTTTTTTCGAGCTAAAAAAATCAGCTTGACTTGGCTTGAACTCAGTTTTAAATCGAGCTTTTTCGAGTTGAGTCAAGCAAGCTAACCAAGCTAACTCAGTTTGTGTACAACCCTACTATGGTCTATTTAATAGGCTGGGCTTTTCTGTTGGGCTTTTGGTCCTGGATAGATTTCAGTTGGGATTGGGTTAAAATGCTCGGTCCAAGGGCGGGTTCAAGCCTAAAATTTAGGCCTAATTAATTACTGGGCTAGGATTGGGCTTCATTTAAGAACCCAACCTGGCCTATATAGTATTTTTAGGGAATTTTTGTCATACATGGCATTCTTAATGAACATCACATATCTTTCACATAAGCCGACTTGGGATGTGAATAATCATCAGGAGCTGGAGTTTGCTTTATTTATATTTGCCTGTTATGGGCCCAGATCAAGTCAGGCCTAAACTTTACTTTGCAGGATGGTCTTGGTCAGCCCAGGCCCAGCCCAAGCTCAGTTCTTGGTAATTTTGCTCCGAAGTAGGTTAACTTGAAGGGAGAAATTATATAATACTTTGTAACTCTATACAGCGCAGACGAGTTTCTCAGGTCTGATGAGGCACATAATCCTAACCGCCTGGATATTATGGATTGAGTAAATGTTAGGCACGTGCATAATGTGAGAAGTGTACTAAGTGCCAAATGCCCCATGGATTGTGCAGTTGGCTCTATTGTGAAAGGATAGTGGCCCCAAATTTACATAGGTTGGACAATTCCATCCGTTGAATGACCTTTGAGTTTTATACATGGATAACAAGGAAAGGTCAACCAATGGACAAGATTCATTCGGTACAACCCTTTTGAACAGCCAGTTAGGATCATCTAACTAGCATGCAGTTCAGGCTATTGTCTTTGGGCAGTATGGCCCATCAGATGAAAGGTCCAGATCTTCCACACTTTCAAATGAGTAAATTATACTCAAGGAATTGATATATGTTCAATCTTGATAATTATTAATGCTTAATCAGCATAGCTGTTAGCCTTTTCTAACCGTTCATTTGTGTCATTTTAAATGTGATTAGTGGAAACACTTAAACAAATCGCAAAGACGTTGGGCAAAAATTGGAACTTCAGCGTGGACCCTTGCAGCGGAGAATTAGGGTGGACTACACGTAACCCCGTGAAAGGGCTGGAGAATAGCGTCACATGCAACTGCTCATTCACCAACAACACCGTCTGCCATGTAGTAAGCATGTATGCCTCGTTCACCTTCTTTCCTGCTTTGTTCAAATGCCTGTGTCTGCACCTTCTGGTTCTATATACTGACAGTGGGTGGGGACATATCTCACACCTGATCCCAGGGATTTTAACACCCATTTCAAGTAGGGGTGGGGTGGGCCTGGGCTTACGCTGATCCTGGGTCAATATTTACGGTTTATGCTCAGCCTAGCGTCAGACTGGCACAGCAGGCCTGGGCCTGAAAATTAATAAGATCCCCACTTCCCACTTGAATCTATCTAATCTATGCATTGATGAAATGGGCCGGATATGCACAGAGGAATAGACAGTTAAGAAGAGCAGAATCAATAGTCCACTTACTTAAGATGCATGGGCAGCCTAGTCAAGGATTAGAATGATATTTGTAGGCCAGGCGGGCTAAAATCCTTGAGGCAAAGCCCGCACCAAAATTGATCGGGCCATTCAAACAGACCCAAGGCCGGCCCATGGGCCAAGCTATGAGGTTCAAGCACTTTCAAAATCTGGATGGGGCTTGTCAGGCCGGACAAGTCACCCGGCCCATTGCCGCCCTTAATTGCAAGATGGGCATTTCAAAATTCAGTAAACGGGTGGGAGATATGACTGTGCGCGTGCTTTTATTTGCATCAGCCCCAATCCATGGTGGCAGCTGTAGATGCACCATACCTTTAAAATCCTCATTGGAAGATCCTAGCCACCAATTCGAGACTTCTCTTACTTGACCATCTACACGAACTTCAGAAATGGAAAGCTAGGATATTCCTAACGCTGACACTTTTGGGGAATGGACATCCGGTCCAAGATACCACTGGTTTGGATCACTGAACTGTTGGAGACCCTTGATTTAAAGGCGGTTCTTACTGTCGCTATTGTCAGCTTCGCTGGGCCCGACATGTGCCCGTCCGGCCCACTACAGCCCTTCCTTGGAGATTGGATTGTATGGTTGAAAATTACAACGGTATTCTAGTCATTACCTATTCTATCTTGGATTGCAGAGTTCTAAAAGGCCAGAATCTTCAAGGTGTGCTTCCACGGGAGCTCGCCAAGCTTCCTTACCTCCAAGAAATGTAACATCTCTCTCTCTCTCTCTCTCTCTCTCTCTCTCTCTCTCTCTCTCTCTGCGCATTTTAGATGCTTCCAGCGTCAATTCCTTAAACTACGCCTCAACTGTAACCTATCATCCTCTCTTCCACAGCGATCTCACACGTAACTTCCTCAACGGTACAATTCCTCCAGAATGGGGAGCCATGCCATTGGTGAACATGTAAGCACTTTCACCACTACGGTTAACTTTAGCAAATGAAAGAATGGTTTTTCTAAAATTAACATTGGGTATGTCATTGCAGTTCTCTTCTTGGGAACCGCCTATCAGGGCAAATCCCAAAGGAGCTCGGAAACATCAGCACTCTCAGGAATCTGTAAGCTTTGAATTTCCTTTGGAAGAAGATTCTAATTCCGGTTATCATTACTTATTTGGGAATTTTAGTGGAATTAAATGAAATTGGATCTTTCAGGACCCTGGAAGCGAACCGCTTTTCCGGTTCTCTTCCTCGAGAGCTTGGGAACATAGTCAACATAGAACGAATGTAAGAGCCTCCTTTCATCTATTAACTCGTTTTAGGCTTCTGTGTGCATTTATAATCAGCATGTTTCTTTTGAATTTTTATGTATTTCAATCATTCACTGATTAATTTGCTAAAAATTACAATGATCAAATAGTCCTAGTTGTCTGACCAAAAGCAGGACCCATGTGATGGATGGTGGTGTGACTGTTTCCATTATAATAAACTCAGATCATCCATTACACTAGCCATTGATTATGGTTAGGATCACCCTACCAAAGTGATTTCTTGAGAGGGATGGGCAATCAAGGTGGGATACATGTGATGGTTGATCTAAATCAATATTCAAACGGTCCAATCAAAATGGATTGCCCATTTTCCTAACCAATGAATGGACAGTTAGATGATCCAATCAAAGTGTTTTTTAGAGGGATGGGCAATCGAGGGAGGGAGGGAGGGAGGGATCCTACCAAAGGTGGGAACCCCGATCCTACCAAAGGTGGGAACCCCGTGAACCCGTGATGGATGATATAGATCAACAATCAGATCATTTCTAGTACAATCAATTTGGATTGGCCATTTCCATAGACAATTAAATCATCCAATTAAAGTGACTTTTGAGAGGGGTGGCCAATCAAAGGTGAGAACACTGGATAGTTGATCTAGAGAAATAACCAGATCATTTTTACTATAATAAATGTATCATCCATTTCCATAATCATTGTTTAGATGGTTAAGATCATCCAACCAAAGTGGCCTGTTGAGAGAGATGTGCAATCAAAGGTCCCAATTGATATGATGCATGATTTAGATCAATGAGAAAACCATTTGTAGTATAATTATCATGAACCATCCATTTCCCATCCAATAAATGGCTGGTTAGATCATCCAGTCAGAGTCATTGAGACGATGGGCTATCAGATGTGGGACCCACATGATGGATGGTCCAATCAAGGGTGGGAGCTTTTCTTTTTATCGCCGCATGGCCCAACTGATGGAACTATTGGATTTTTGACGCAGGGGAGGACGTGAGGTCGAGCACCGTCTTCCTCAAGAGGATAACTATTCCGAATCCACGGAACTTCTCTGGACTCCTCACAGAGACTTCTCGAATCCATGAGAAAAGAGAGCAGAAAATAGAAATAAATTCTAAATAAATTCGAAATAGATTAATGAATGAATAAAAACGAGTTCACAACCCTTTAAATAAGGGTACTAAGCAATGGGAAAGAAATCAAAACTACAACTAAAACTCCTAAAATTACACTTACTATAAATAGTAAACTTACTATTTATGATCGGTCGTGATGTCTACTAGTGCACAAGGTTTTCGGCCAAAAATAGTAAGTGTCCTATTTGGCTTCACCAACCCGTTCTCCTAATTATTCTAAGCTCTTTTCACGTTGGGCTTATCCAACTCCTAAAGCCCGACGATGAAGAGTTATAAGCAAACTAAAACTTACTATTTATAGTAAAAACGAAATTGAAACAGGGACCGTCAAATCGGGGTTTCTCGCAATTCCGATAGCAGGTTGGTTGGCTAAAGTAGCTCGTTCTACCCCAAAATCATATATTTTTCGTCGGCTAACTCATCCCTGGATTGTGAGATACGCCTGATTTAAGGTCTGATGGTCCAGATCACTTCTTTCGCCGACCGGGCCTTTTCTGATCCATCTTTGCCATGTAATTGTCCGCGACCCGCTCTACATCATTAGCTTGATCCAAAACTTTTATGGCCCCCAAAATATTTTTGAACTGAAGGCGTGTATCGAATCGAGCCCACAAAGTCCGCTAAAAGTGGCTTATGAACTTCGTGTCACGGTCAGAAGTAATAGTCTTGGGAACCCGTGTAGCCGCACAATTTCTCTCGAAGAATAGATTCGCCACGTGTGTTGCATCGAGAGTCTTCGCATGGAATAAAGTGCGCCATCTTGGAAAAACGATCTACTACCACGAACACCGAATCCATGCCGCGTTGTGTTCGTGGGAGATGCACAAAGTCCATAGATAAGTCCTCCCAAGGGCCATCGTGCACGGGTACAGGGGTGTAGAGGCCCGTATTATGAGATCCCCTTGAAAGTCCGACAAATATAACGCGTTGATCCGCTTTTCCCACATCACGCACCAATTGTGGCCGTGTAATAACGTTCTTCCACAAGAGCTCGCGTCTTGTCTCGCCCAAGGTGTCCATCCATGTAGCTCTTGATTATCTGTTCCCTTAGCGAACTCCTCGGGATACATAGTCGATTTCCTTAAAAGGGAACCCGTCTTGTATATGTAAGTCACCGGGTGACCTTCCGACATCTAACCCATGCGTCCTCAAGTCGCTGTCGTCGTCGGCATATATATCTTTGAGGCGATCAACCACAACTTCATTGCTCATAGTGACTAACAAAGTCACGACGACTCAGCCAACAGCATCGGCTACTTTGTTCTGTTGCTCGACTTATGCTTTAGCACGAATGTGAATTCCAAAAAAATGAGATCCATCTAGCATGCACACGCTTAATGTTAGCTTGACTATTAATAAATTTGAGGGCTTGATGGTCCGTGTAAAGTATAAATTCCCTTCAATCAAATAATGTCGCTAGTGTCGCAGTGCCTGACCACCGCATCGATCTCATATGTAGACCACTTCTTGCGTGCATCACTAAGTTTCTCACTGAAGGCTACCTACTTACCTTCTTTAGACAAAACTCCCCAATCCCGACATATGAGGCATCACATTCGACTTCAAACAGTTTGTCGAAGTTGGGAAGTACAAGAACGGGGTCGTGGATAATCTGCGCTGATTTCGGCAAAGCTTCGTCGGCCTCGTCGAGTCCACCGAAATCGCCCTTTCTTCATGCAATGGTGGATCGGCGACACAATGCTATTTTTTCACGAACCGACGATAGAATGTTGCTAGTCCATGGAAACTTCGCACTTCGTGAATATTTTTGGGAACCGGCCATTCTCTCGATTGTCTTCACATCCACTGAATGCTCGTGGATGTAACCACAAAACCCGAAAACAATAGGCTATCACCATGAAGCTACACTTTTTTAAATTGAGGTAGTTTATTTTCATGAGCACTTGAAGGACCTTCCCGAGGTGCTCCATATGGGTGGTTTCGTCTTGACGTATATCAAAATATCATCAAAATAAACTACAACGAACCGCCAATAAAAGGTTTCAGAACTTGGTTCATCAACCTCATGAATGTGCTAGCGCATTGTGCTAGAGAGACCAAAAGGCATGACCATCCATTCATACAATCCTTCCTAGACTCATCACCCTACCGTATTCGACTTTGATGGTAGCATTCCTTAAGTCCAATTTAGAGAATATTTTTAGCCTCTAGCATATCCAACATATCATCCAACCGTGGTATAGGAAACCTGTATTTTATAGTGATCTTGTTGATGGCTCGGCTGTCGACACACATGCGCCAACTCCCATCTTTCTTTGGAGTTAGCAGAGCTGGTACAACACATGGGCTCATGCTTTCTCGAATAAGACCCTTACGGATCGCTTCCTCCACTTGTCCCTGCAGAATCTCGACTCATTCTGGCTCATTCGATAATGAGGACGATTAGGTAAACTGGACCTGTGGACAAGGTCGATATGGTGTTGGATATCTCGCATAGGGGGTAACCCATCTGGGAAGATCCTCGTGCCGCATTTCTTGAATTCATGTAACAAGGGCCTTAGCCTTTCGGGATGATGGTAGGCTCGAGTTCTTCCCCTTTACAATTAATGCATAAGTCTGTCTCTGTTTCTTTCGATTCTTCCACGAAGTCCCGAATTGTTAAGAAAACGACCCTCCACTTTAGAAGTTTCTGTGGTCCCTCCGGATCCATAGGGCCAATATAGTCTTCCTGCCGTCCTTGACGAAGATATATATGTTATCTCGCCCTTATGAGTGGCGTCACGGTCGATTGCTGTGGTCGACCGAGTAGTATGTGACATGCTTCCATGTCAACCACATCGCATACTACTTCATCCTTATAATGTTTGCCAATGGAAAAAGATATGGTGCACTTTGTTCGATTACCTTTGTTTCGCCGACCTTCTTGATCCAACCGATTGTATATGGAGAGGATGACGCTCTGTTTTAATTGCAATTTTTCCACCATGACCCTCGGAGACGATGTTTTCGCTACTTCCACCGTCCAATGATCACGTCACAAACCTCTCGATTCACCGTACACCTAGTGCGGAAGATGTTATGCCGTCATGGATGCACTTCTTTTCTTGGCGCATATAACGTTCACGACGAGCGACTCGCCTTGATCTTCTTGAACCCAATCAATCATCTACCTCGTCCTCGGCGATATGCTCTGTTCTTCAACATCCGGATCTTCATAAGCGTTATCGGCACTACCATCATTAATTGCGAGGTTTGCCACTTTTCGCCGGGGACAAGTATATGACAGTGGCTCTGGCCGGCCAAACGATAGCAAATGTCCGGGCCTTGGCCGAGCATAAGGGTTCGAATTCTACTTGGACCAAAGAAGAAGGGATACGCCCTTTGGGGTCTAGCTTGCCCGCTTCCCGATCTCTTCTCGACGTAAGAGGTTGAGTGCGTGCTCCTACGGCTCCTTCCCCTTAGGTTGTGGAGCTCCCGAGGTGGACCCGCCGCGGTAATCCGCGCAGCAGATAGGTCCGTGTGTTAGACGACGTTCAAGTTGCGCTCGCATGAGTAGCTAACTTGATCGCATCATTCATCGTCCGTGACGGACCGCATCTGGACCCGATCTTGAATCGCCATACGCAATCCACCGTTGAATCGGGCGACTTTTTCGGTCTCGACCAAATCGTTACGCGCGCCAGGAGGTAAAATTCTTCTCACAGTACTCTCTCACGATTTTGGTATTGTTGGAATAATACCGATCGTAATCGCTAGGAGAGAATCGGCGCGTAGTAGCCGCTTCATCCGCTCCCATGTGCGGATTGGTGCTTTCATCCGCCGGTTCGTGCGAGTTGCGCAGCTTGTTCCCACCAAGTTTCCTTTCAACTTGTAGGCCACAAGCTTGACCTTCTTTGTTTCAGGGATGTCCATATAGTCAAAAAATCGCTCAACTTCAGAAAGCCAATCGAGAAAATCCTCAATGTGTAGCTGGCCATTGAAGTTAGGAATATCAACTCCTCTTCACTGGAGCCCCCATCCTCAGGGACGGCCCTTGGATGCACTGCTGGTATTATCCTGCGATCAGGGCGATTACGGGTTTCAGCAATTGGTGGTGAAGGATTACCACCAGGAACACGGAGTTGTCCTAGGAAGAGATTCGCTATGCGGTCCATGGAAGCCTCAGGCCCTCGCATGGCTTGCCGATTCTCTTTAGTTGCGCGCTTGGAAAGTCTGCGCCAGTTAAAGGAAAATTTCCTGGAGCACCGCTTATGGGATTGTTGCCCGACCCATCGTTAGAAGCCATCGACCCGAGGAGAAACCTCGCTCTGATACCAAACTGACGCAGGGGAGGACGTGAGGTCGAGCACCGTCTTCCTCAAGAGGATAACTATTCCGAATCCACGAACTTCTCTCTGGACTCCTCACGAGACTTCTCGAATCCACGAGAAAAGAGAGCAGAAAATAGAAATAAATTCTAAATAAATTCAAATAGATTAATGAATGAATAAAAACGAGTTCACAACCCTTTAAATAAGGGTACTAAGCAATGGGAAAGAAATCGAATCAAACTACAACTAAAACTCCTAAAATTACGACTTACTATAAATAGTAAACTTACTATTTATAGACGGTCGTGATGTCTACTAGTGCGCAAGGTTTTCGGCCAAAAATAGTAAGTGTCCTATTTGGCTTCACCAACCCGTTCTCCTAATTATTCTAAGCTCTTTTCACGTTGGGCGCAACTCTAAAGCCCGACGGATGAAGAGTTATAAGCAAACTAAAACTTACTATTTATAGTAAAACGAAATTGAAACAGGGAAACGACCGTCACAAATCAGGGTTTCTCGCAGTTCGAGCGTCGCAACCCCGCGTAGCTAGGTTGGTTGGCTAAAGTAGCTCGCTCTACCCCAAAATCATATATTTTTCGTCGGCTAACTCATCCCGGATTGTGAGATACGCCTGATTTAAGGTCTGATGGTCCAGATCACTTCTTTCGCCGACCGGGCCTTTTCTGATCCATCTTTGCCATGTAATTGTCCGCGACCCGCTCTACATCAATTTTTCACATGTTTAACATACCATTATGTGTGTGGATGGTATGGCCCGACGTGCATGTGGGCTAACATTATTGACAAATTCTAATCTTATGTGTCTATCTAGTTGTTTGATGATAAATTCTAATGTATATAAATCAATTCAATTCCTGAAACAGAGTTCCAGGTCGACTAGACAAAAAAATCTGATCCCAGGAACAGTGTTTAGTTCAACCTAATAGCAAATCTGTGATCTCATTTCATACTTTGTGTTTTCGCATTTAAGTATCTTTAGAATCGGCAACTTGCTGTTGCATTTTTATGTATTTTGGTTATTTGGTGATCATTTTGTGATCGCATTGTACAAAGGTTTTACAAAGAGATCATAAGACCCTTCTTTATATGTGTTTTCAGTTTCTGGATCTTTTTAGATTTGCATCTTTCTTTAGTATTCTAGTGTTCTGATAGTGCAATGCTTGGAATCTGTGACTGCATTGTTGGAAAATCTTACATAGAGAGCACAAAGGCCTCTGTTTTTTCTCTATTAATGTTTTTGGCTTTTCGGTGGTTTTAGAATTTCCATATTCTTTAGAATTTTAGCCGATTTCGATAGTTCTTTGCTTGGTTTTTATGATTATGTTTCAGAAACGTCAAAATGTCTTATATAGAGAATGTGATACCTTTCTTCCTTACGCGTGTTTTGGCCTTCTTGGTCAATCTGGGATTGGCATATTTCTTTAGAATGTTAGCATATTATGATCAATGCTCTGTTTTTGTGATTGCATTGCAGAAATGTCTTACACAAGAGATCCTTTTTATTCTTTAAACATATTTTCCATTCCTAGGTCATCTTGAGAGAACGTTCTTTAATTTTCTTTAAAATCTGAGGTTATTCTGATAGTTTAATGCCTCAATTTTCGCTTTGCAGTCTAATTTCCTCAAATGACTTCACAGGAGAGCTTCCGCGGACACTTGCTAATCTCACGAACTTGAACGATTTGTAAGTTTTTCTAATAATTTTCATATATTTTCTTGTATACATAGTTGAGCAATTGTTCAAGACTAGAATCATCTTTTTCAATTTTCATATTTTTGTTCTCTTTTGGCATACCGCAGTAGGATAAGTGATAACAACTTCACTGGAAAGATCCCTGATTTCATCCAGAACTGGACAAAACTCCAAAAAGTGTAAGCATCTGCTCTTCCAATCCAAGTTTCTGAGTTTCTTCAGAGTGGAAGTTTTGAATTTCATTTGTTATGACTTTATCGTGTTCAAATTTCATAAATCACAGAGCAATACAAGCCAGTGGTTTGGAAGGACCTATTCCTTCTGGTATTTCACTTTTGGAAAACATGTCTGATATGTAAGTAAAGCCTTCTTAATTTGTATTCTGAGTGGCTTCGTGTAACATGGAAATTTGCATTATCACCAGTTAAGTAAAAGGCAATGAAGGGATCTGAATTTGTTGTAATTAGTCCTCTTGGAAATCTTGATATGCAGGAGGATCAGTGACATAAATGGAACAGGCTTTCCACCACTAAGTAGAATGAAAGGAATGAGGACACTGTGAGTCGAATGCTTATCTCTGTCTTCATTATGAAGCTGACATTCCAGTGTTATCAAATTACATAAATGTTTGATTCTATTTTGCAGGATATTGAGGAATTGCAATCTTTCTGGGCCAATCCCTTCATATATTGGGGAAATGATAAAGTTGAAAACCCTGTGAGTCCATCTTTTTCTTGAAATTGTTCTTTGCCAGATTTTAGGCTTCTTATTTGCACTCCTTAGTGATTTTTTTGGGAGGATTTATTTTCACGTTTCAGTTGGTTGATGGGTTATAAGATGACTTTGCCTAGAGGAAAGAAAGCTGTTTTTTTTTTTTTTTTTGCCTGATGATCTTGAGTTCTGAGTCCCTTGATTGGCACCACTAACTGGTTTCCTTAACTGCAACTTCCCTTCCCAAAAGAAACAAGACAAAGGATGGATTATCTCATCATCATCTAAGTCTTATCCCAACTAATTGGGGTCGGCTAAAGGTTGGATTATCTATACCATATATAAAGAAAATACTTGAGTCGCTGCTTTCCAAAATTGTCAATATACAAGTTTCCCACTATTAACTTTCAGCTTCGTTTAATCTGTGGACAGTACTCTAAAAAGGAATTTACAATGGTTTCCTAAAACAGGTGGAAAGCATCTACCAGTAGATTCATTCTTGAGAAGACACGTTTACTGAATGAACAAATGGGAAATAAACAAATTTGAGTATTGCCACTTCTTCTACATTTGTTGGTCCATTTTTATTCTTTTATAACTCAATGAATTGGACTCTGCAACCTTTGAGTGGACTTAGGAATTGGTCCCTTCAGTATCTGTTTACAAGCGCAACTTCTGAAAATATCTGCGTTCTCCATATGTGCCATTCATGGTGATCCTAGCCTTCTACTGCTGGAAAGTGAGCCAATAATATGTGGTGGTGCTTTTTTCCTAACACGTCTTTTATTTCATGAGTGGCTATCCTCATTAACAGCTTTAAGCTGCATGGAAAGGTTTCGCACATGTGACTACTTATGTCTTAACTATTTCTCTGTATTTGTTAGTAGTACATTTCACCAACAATTTGTTTCGGTTGTTCTTATAGTAAAATTCGGTATAGTTGGAAATGCATTTTTTTACTTGCCATCAGCACCACAATCAATTCAAAGCTTTAGTGCTGGAACATAATGACATGTTCATTGTCTTGTGATTTTTCTTGGCAGAGACCTTACCTATAACAAATTATCGGGACCGATTCCACTCACCTTTGATAACCTGGCAAAAACTAAATTCATGTAAGCAACCATGTTTCTCAAAATACTTTTTACTACAGCAGATCTCTATGATAAGTGTTACGGTGCTATTAGAAAAAAACTGTTTAATGACAACATGTTTCCAATGTGGCTTTTGATTAGGTATTTGACTAGCAACTTGCTAACGGGGGATGTGCCAGATTGGATGCTGAAGAAAGGAAAAAACATGTACATTTCTCTTCCTGCACTCTTGACATTGGTTTCCATTCAATTAATCTATTGGGATTTGACATTTGAATGGCATTAGCTATCAGACGTAATAACATGGCATTAGCTATCAGACGTAATAATCAACTCCTAACTGGTCCCCAATCTTTCTTAATGCATCCTGTATCCTTCTGGCTAATTCTGATGCTACTTTTTTGTCTTTAATATTCTTGAAAACTAACTTCTGTAGATCATCTTCGACAGATGTTTCAGACATGCCAGGGAATTGTTATGAAAGGCAAACTAGGGTGTGTTTGGTTGTATCGCCAAATTTAATTTCCATAAAGTGGGACTTAAATTGGAACTTGGAAAGAACAGAACTGCAATTTGAGGGCTACTTCCTCATTATGAATACTAGGAGACATCTGCAATTTTCTGCATTTCCTCTTGATTAAACTGAATATTCACAATTGCTCAACTAACAGAGTTTTATTAGTGAGGTAAATAGTAGCAGAAAATCCTTCCATTAAAAAAAAAAAAGGATTTGAGCTACATGGAGACGTACAAAAGATAAAACCTCTTAATCGTGCCAAAGGAAACATGTGGAACCTAATCTTGATCAATACAAGAAAGGTAGATTTTATGATGAATGTTCCCTGGAAAAAGAAAATGCATGATTTTGGCGTAGTATCAGATTATTGCTTTCATCTTATCACAGCATACAGTTTCTCTTATTGGAATCTAATGTTGGATTGCAGTGATCTTTCTTACAATAATTTCACGGTGGGAGGCTTTGCACCACGTGAATGTCTACAAAGAAATGTGTAAGAATATTTATGTAATTATGGCTTCTTTACGGTCTGTCTTCTCGTGAATTCTTATATTCTGCAGCTGAAATTTTCTCTTTGTATTTCATCAGCAACTTGTTCGGGACCTCATCAATGCTGTACAATTCGTAAGCTTCTGATGTTCTTATTGTAAAATTGCAAAATGAGTTGTTAGAGATGGTCGTCCGTTTTGTTGCTGCTGCTTCTGTTCATCTTAAAATTATGTAAAACACCATTGAATATAATCTTATAATGCTTACTCTTGACCTCATATTGATCTAGGAGTGGAGTTGTTCCGTGCTTGAAGAACTTCGCTTGTCCTAAAAGAGGTATATAATTATGGGAGTACAACATGAGTACCTCGAAATTTGTATTTTGTTCACATTATCTGTCTTTTGATGTTTTCTTATTTCCAAGTTATGTTTTTCTCTTGACTGATGAATTTGATTTATAGAAATGCTTTGATAAAATAAATTGGAAGGATGAAAAAAATTGGTGAAATACATGACGTGGAAATTGCATAACTTCTTCACCCCCCACCCCCCCACCCCCCAAAAAAAAAAAAAAAAAAAAAAAAAAAAAAACTGTCTGGATTTTATGCTTACTTCATTTGAAGTAGCTCCTAATGCAGGGGCATTTTCACTCCAGGTTCAAGTGGGATGGCTTGTGTGAAGCGGGGGCAGACTCAGGGTGGGCAGCCCGTGTGAAGCGGGTGGCTCATGTGAGGCGAGGGGTGCCTGACTTGGGCTATGAGATAAAGGGATTGATTCACTACACTATCAATTCAAGCTTTTAGAGCAAGTGGTTAGTTGTCTTGTGTCAGAAGTGGTATCAGAGCGGGAGGTCCTGGGCTCAAGTGGGGTGGCTTGTGTGAAGCGGGGGCATACTCGGGGTGGGCAACCCATGTGAGGCGAGACCCATATGGAGTGGGGCCCACGAGGGGGTTCGGCTGTGGCCTGTGTGAAGCGGGGGCACACTCGGAATGGGCGGCCTGTGTGAGGTGAGACCCATGTGAAGTGAGGCCCACGAGGGGGGTTCGGCTAAGGGCCTGACCTAAGCTATGAAATAAAGGGACTGATTCGCCACGTTCTATCAATTCGAGCTTTTAGATCAAGTGGTTAGTTGTCCTACATTAGCTCCTTTATGCAAGAAGGTTTGTTGGCTTGGATTTGGATTTGTTTAAACATATCTGGATTTGAAATTTCAATACAAAAAACACAGAAAATGTTGCAAAAAAAGAAAGAAAGAAAAGAAAAGAAAAAAAAAACGAGAGAGGACAAAGTGGAGAATTCCAACGCATCTTCTGGATATGCTAAGTAGAGTTCTCTACAGCTCATCCTAATTCGAATTCCCATCCTAATATCATTCAACAACTCATTAATGTAGGGGCATCACACCGGGCTCGAGTGGGGTAGCCTGTGGGATGCGGGTGGCTCGTGTGAGCGCAGGCCCCACTTGTGAGAGGCGAGTGGCTCGTGTGAGACAGTACCCAATGTACCCATGTGATTTGGGGCTCACAAGGGGGGTTTGGCCAAGGTCATAACCAATGAGATGTGGGGCCTGAGCAATGAGATAAAGGGACTGATTCGCCATGCTCTAACAGTTTGAGCTTTAGAGTAAATGGTTAATTGTCCTGCGTCAAATTGGTATCAGAGCGGGAGGTCTCGTGTTCGAGACTCCTCACCAAGGGTGATTAATGCAGGGGCATTTTCACACTAGGGGATGCAGGGACGTGTTCTCCTCATTATTGATTGCCCGGAAGTTATACTCATTTTATGAGTTTAATAAATTCAAGGTTGCCGACATTTGCCCAAACTAGAGATTTTCACTACAATTCTGAGAATTTGTTAAACTTCTCTTCAGAAATAAAATGCTTAAATATTGAACTAAACCTGGTTAGGCTGTTATAGCAGCCTAATTGAAATAGCTAGCTTTGCTGTTTTTTTCTTGATAGCATTGGATTAACATTAAACTTGTTCTCTCTCTCTCTCTCTCTCTCTCTCTCTCTCTCTCTCTCTCTCTCTCTCTCTCTCTCTCTCTCTCTCTCTCTCTCTCTCTCTATGCATTGCAGGTCGTTTTTCACTGCATATAAACTGTGGAGGAATGCAAGCTACCAACGGGAGCATCACATACGTAGAAGATCAAGACGAAGGTGGCCCTTCAAAATTTTTTATAAGTTCTAGAGACTACTGGGCATTTAGCAGCACAGGGAACTTCTTGGACAATGATGATGACAAAGACAACTACAAAGCATCAAATATATCTGTACTTTCTTTTCCCAACTCAGAGTTGTACATGACGGCCCGGCTCACTCCTCTTTCCCTCACATATTATGGACTATGTCTTATAAACGAGAACTACACTGTGAACCTTCACTTTGCAGAAATAAAGTTCACAGCTGGCAATAATTATAGCAGCCTTGGAAAGCGCATATTTGATGTTTATATTCAGGTAGGTAATCACATTTTTTGAGATACTTTGACGATGAAAACATTGGGTCGAGCTAAGTTTGTTTATTGCAGGGGAAATTGGTTCTGAAGGATTTCAATATCGAAGATGCAGCTGGTGGGCCTAATAAACCCATTGTGAAGTCCTTTCCTGCAGTCGTGACAACCAACACCTTGGAGATCCGTTTCTATTGGGCTGGAAAAGGCACATCAGGCATCCCTGAAAGAGGAATCTATGGTCCTCTCATATCTGCTATTTCTGTTGATCCTAGTATGCTTCTCTTCTTTGTCCTCATGATATCTGTCTTATTTTATTTTTTTTATTGGTAAAATCTGTATCACTTGAGTTATGCAAGTGTATCCAATTGTGTATTTTGGCTTACCACTGTGCTATTGAGTGAATATGGGTTCAGCTCACTATTTTTTATTCTTTCTTTTTATTATTACTATTATTATTATCATCATCTTTACATAATTTACTTCAGTAGTACCATCCATTAAGCCTGGTTGTTCAATATTTTTCTGCATGCAGATTTTGTACCTCCTTCAGAAGGTGGCAAAAAGATATCTGCTGGTGCTGTGGCTGGCATTATAATTTCTGCTTTGTTTCTTACTTTCTTGATTCTTGGTATTCTTTGGTGGAAAGGTTGCCTGAGACAAAAAGACACCATGGACCAAGGTAAGAACAATTTAATTGCAGTCCTAAATCATCATCATCATAGCCTTGTCCTAAAAAAACGTATGTCAACCATGTAAACAAAGAAAAGGAAAAAGAAAAACAGGCATATACTATTCTGTTCTGCTTTACCTTGATTGCTTACAATGAATAAACGCCAATTGTTAAAGGAGGTAGGTGTTTTTGTCTCTCTTTTAAGAAAAATAGAAACCATCTCCCTCCACTTCACCCCTTCCACTTTGCGCACTTATTGACAATGATCAAGATCAACTCTAGTTTTGATCCCTTTCACATGATTTATTTTTAGTAGTGTTTAATTTTATTTTCTATGACTGCAATAAGCAGGCACAAACATGTAAATTAGTGCATTTATCCAGGAATGCAGGAGGAATTGCTAAACGAGAATATAATTTTTAGTGTCAAACTATTTGTAATCTAGTGTTTGAATTAATCAAAAGCCAGGGTCCTGCCATTCCTTGGGAAAAGGATCATTGTAATCATCCGTGGGAAAAAGGATATTTCAGTCAAATAAGTGATAAGATGAGGAAAGTAGAATTAGATGGTTTGGTCATGTGTAACGGAGACCAAGAACTGCATCGGTTAGGTGTGAGTTGGTACAAGTTGAAGACTCTAAAAGGGCAAGGGGAAAGCCTAAAGGACCTGGGTGGAGGTAGTGATAAAAGAGTTGATGACCTATGGTCTAATTGAAGTTATGGCCCTTGGGATACGGAAAAGGATTCATGTAGCCAGCCCTAATTAGTTGGGATTAATGTTTTCAATATTGGTATCGATGGATGTATCACACCCTTGGGATATGAAAACATATCAGTTATTGCATGGGAAATATTGGATGTATCATGCAATTTTTCATTGTTTTTGGGAAACATTGGGAAATCGGTTGAATTTGTCACTGAAACTTCAGGAAATGTTTTGAAAGACATCAATACACACATAGAAATTGAAAAGATCACAAAAAACAAGTGTACATAATAAGTTTCCTTTGTATAATGTCCTAAGCTATCCGTTGTCTGACAGAAGTGATGTAACTATATTGAAAATCAAATGTATCATTTATAAATTGAAGAAATGGATTAGAAGTGGAAGATTTGACAAAAAAAAATGGATTTTGTTAATTTTTTTTATTTTTTTATTATTATTATTTTTTTTTAAATTATTTTATTTTATTTTATTGAAAACCTTTTAAACTACACTCTCTTATCTCTAAGTTTCCTTCTTGGACAGAACTTAGAGGTCTTGATCTGCAAACTGGTTCCTTTACCTTAAGACAAATTAAAGCTGCCACTAACAACTTCGATCCTGCAAACAAGATCGGTGAAGGTGGTTTTGGATCTGTTTACAAGGTAATTCTACATAAACACTAGCTATCTTTGATCTATTGCATTCAAACTGAATGTAGGCATCTTTTCCCTATAAAGGTCATTTAGAGAACTTTATTGCTCTAATGTAGGGTCTACTAGCAGACGGTACTGTAATTGCAGTGAAGCAGCTTTCTTCCAAATCAAAGCAAGGGAACCGTGAGTTTGTGAATGAGATAGGCATGATTTCTGCTTTGCAACACCCCCATCTTGTAAAGCTCTATGGATGCTGTATCGAAGGAAATCAGCTACTGCTTGTATACGAGTATATGGAAAATAACTGTCTTGCCCGTGCTCTGTTTGGTATCATTGCTTCTCCACCTTTTATAATTGATGTCATGATGTGTACTCTGTGTGAATAAAATGCGTAAATGTATTTCTGATTTTTGTTTTTGGATATCTATAGGCCCAGAAGAACGTCAGCTGAAATTGGATTGGTCGACAAGGCAGAAGATATGTGTTGGTATAGCTAGAGGTTTGGCATATCTCCATGAAGAATCAAGATTGAAAATTGTTCATAGAGACATCAAAGCTACCAATGTACTGTTGGATAAGGATCTCAATCCTAAGATATCTGACTTTGGTTTGGCGAAGCTTGATGAAGAGGAGAACACTCACATCAGTACTCGAATAGCTGGAACCTTGTGAGTGGCCACGGTCTATCTTTATTCATGCTGTTTTGATCATTTCTAGTTAATTTAAATTGTACCTTCATACTTTGGATAATTATCTTTTCTTCTTGGTGTAAACCAACAACAATAGCAGCATTTTGGTAAGCCGGTGAAGCTGATTATCTTGGAAGAGTTTCTCCATGGCTGAATTGCTGCAAAATTTTAAGCCCAGATGGGAAACCAATGAATGAAAGATATTAGATGGCGAGGAACATGCAATTTATATATGGATTGCTGATCAATGTGGCCTGGGTTGTCTCGGTACTGTGGCTGAGCCATGGTCCAAAAACCGCATTGATTCAGGCAGCTTACTTGGTGGCCAATTGACCAAGAGTCTGATGGTTAATATTGTCTTGCTGATGTGATTTTTTGTACACTGGCCCAGCTACAGTGGGCTCCCAATTAACGGTGATCTCTTAACCGTGAACAGATGTGCCACTTGTATGCTTGTACCTTAAGGTACAGCAATTTTTATGTACCTCAAGGACACAACAGTCTTTCCTGTTCTATTTCATTTTCGAGTGCTGAGAATCAAGAATGTCTTGTTCATTGTCTGAGAGTTAACCGTCCTTTGCCAAACTCACAAATTTCAAATATATTTTGGGCATTTGATAGTTGATACTTTCAAGCATCGAGATGTCTCCTCGAAACTATCGAGCATGTTGATCCCCTAATGAAGAAACAGTTTCCTGGTTACTTTTAGAAAATAGTTGTTTTTTCAGACATAATAAAGATTACATGTTAGCCTTCTTGGCCTCATTAATTGTATAGAAATGGCAATCTCAAAGTGGGTATTGTTTCAATATAACACTGTAGACTTGGGCAGAAACACACATATCAAACTACCATTGGCTCGATGTGATTCAATACAAGCAAGATGTAATTCAATAATAATTGCTGTTTTGCAGAGGTTACATGGCCCCAGAATATGCGATGCGGGGTTACCTGACTGACAAAGCAGACGTTTACAGCTTTGGAGTTGTCGCTTTGGAAATCGTCAGTGGGAAGAGCAACATCAGTTACAAGGCAAAGGAGGAATGTGTTTATCTTCTCGATTGGGTAATTTGAAAGATAGTTTTAAAATGTGAAAACATGGCTTGATATCCAGCTGGGTCAAGTTGACTTGAAGACTCGATTCAAGTCGACTCAATATTTAATAGTTAATTTGGCAATTTAATTACACTATAATAGAGGTTTAGAATAGTATGAATATAAAAATATGCAGTTTAGAACACAACACAAGTTCATGGTGAGCTGGCAAATGCTGTTTGACAGCTTAGTTGAGTTGGTGGGATTGAATTGCTCCACCAGCAATTTTCTCTGTTTTGTCTTGTTTTTTAATTACAAGTCTCAACTCAGGCAAGTGACTTGGTTGAGTCATTTCGAGTCGACCTAGTAGATGAGCCAACTCAACGAGTCTGAACCAAGTCTGAATCCTTTCACTTTTTAGCAAGTTTCATACTGACTCGGCTTGATTTCTAGTTGAGTTGACTGGGCCGAGTTTCGAGTTGAGTTACTGAGTTTTAGAACTATAATGTGAAACTCCGTCTTGTTCTTTGAATTCCAGATGTCATTATTTTTTAGTATTTTTTTAATATAAATTCATGTGATTAAGGTTGATATAACTTTGATTTTATGTATAGCAACCCATGAACACATTCTTCTTCTTTTTTTTTTCCTGTCCATGTTGTAGGCATATGTTCTGCAAGAGAGAGGAAAGCTGATGGAGCTAGTTGATCCAAAGTTGGGAACGGATTTCAACAAGGAAGAGGCAATGACGATGCTTAATGTGGCAATCTTATGCACCAATTCATCTGCTGTACGCAGGCCCACTATGTCAGCTGTTGTTAGCATGCTTGAGGGTCGAACCGTTGCTCAGGACCTGATCTCGGACCCAAATGTCTCTGAAGATGACATGATGTTCAAGGCCATAAGGAGCAAACAACAGCACGAGATCCATAGCCAGAGTGACAGCCAGAGCCAGAGCTTGTTGATGGATGGGCCATGGACTGGCTCTTCTACATCCACCCCGGATCTCTATCCGATCAATCTGGATTCGCAATATTGGAAGGATAGAGAATAGAAAAGGGTATGTTGTTTTTGGTTACCGTTTATCTTTTAGTCAATAATTTTCTAATTTCCTTGAAACATAGTGGAGAACATGGGTCCACCAATTTGCATAAACATTGTTACACAGTAAAAGTGTGTGTGTGTGTATATATATATATATCATATGAAAAGTCTTTGATTTGAATGAAGAGAATGAGGAAATGCTTCCTATTTTTTACTAGTTTGAAATTTGTTAGAGTTCCGTTGCATGGTTTTTGCTACTCTTTTCCACTTGAGCCTTATATTGTTTCTTTGCATCTCTTTCTGAGATCTGCACTTCGAAAACTATCATCCAAGCTGATCCACAAGCAAAAAAAAGGTGAACTGTGGTTTTGCCTTTTAGAAAACTGTATTTCCTGTTTGAAATTCACATGATTCACTCTGTCATGCTTGTTAGAAATCAAAACCCAAATTTTCTATTTTATGGGACAAATGGTCAACCAGGCATGTGTATCCCTTGGAGTTTTATTTATTTATTTTTTATCTACACCCACCTGAATGATGTTTTTACCATCTTGTAAGAAAGGGTATGGAGTCTTTTGAAGTATTACTAAAGGTGGAAACTATTGATAAGTTGATTGTAAAGCGTGTAGCTTCTTTAAAATATAGTCAATTGAATAATTTTTTGGAAAATTTAAAAAAATGATATTAATGTAATTAAAAGAGTAAGATAAGGATTAAAGAGTTCTTTTTCTTTTGTGCACCCTCACTAGCCTGATAGTGATAATTCAGAAAGTGCTATGTGTTACCTCACATCCAAACTATTCAAATATATGGCCCCAATGTAGGTGGCTCTAAGATCAGATTAATTGGAAGATGTTAAGCTCTAACTAATGGACATTTGTTTGTTGAGTTCTCACTGTTTACTATTTTTCAATTCAACCATCTTTCATGACCCATTTACTGTGAGTTCCACGATTTAGACAGTTCGGATTGAGGATGTACGCCACCTGTGCAATTGCTGTATACATGCATATGGCTTGTCAGTCTTCTTCTTTTCCTCTCTCTCTCTCTCTCTCTCTCTCTCTCTCTCTCTCTCTGTTTTAAGACATCTACATTGTCCATATGGCATGTACACAAGGTGATTAGACTCAATCTAGTGTTTTAAAACCTGGATGAGCCACATCCCAGAAGGCAAAAAGATTATAATTACACAAGTAGCCATTCTGAAAGTGATTGGTGATCTACATATTCATTGCAATTTTTGGCCTATAGCCAATCCGGAGTACATGTAAAGTGTTCGGTGAGGATGAAACTGTATAGAACTATGAGCATCACATGGTTTGCCTTCATCACCATTTTATATATAGATGGTGGCGATTCTTCAATGATTCCATATACAAGTGGCATGACATCAATCCAGACCATACAAGTTTCATGGAGAGCTGTGGTTGGAACCTAGCCTGTAAATCACATTAATGAACAATCCTAAACCATCCGATTGATGGCCAACAAATAAATGTTAAAAGTAAAATTGTTAGATATCCAATTCAAATGGTTAAAAGTTAATTTGATAGTCTGTGATGTTCATCGTATGCTCCATCCATGACCAGACTCACCAACCGTTCAGATGGTCTGCATTACCACACATGTATACCACATGTATGTAAAAATCTATTCCAATCACCAGTTGAGTCACTCCATTTTATCTGTAGGGCCTAAAAATCCACTCGATTCATGATTCCAACTCATTAGAAGAAAAATAGTAATGATTACCCTCCAAACTATTTCCCTTCACGCGGCCCATTTGAATCATTCATGGGCATAATTTTTAGTGCCAAGGATTAAATTTTATCTTAGCATCTAACCGTTGGAATGGAATTCATATAATTATTATAGTGAGCCCTAAAAATATAGGGAGGCGTCCCTCCATCGGGTCATTTCCCTCCATATGCCGGACCTAAATGCAAATACTTCTACTGTTTCGACGAATTAGGGTTATGATTCCAAACGACCCAGGGAAGTTTGCAAGTCCCCACATATGCATCAATTTCTCGAACTTGAATGTTCAGTCTGTAAAACTAGGGTCATGATTCAATAATCCGAACCATTGTTTGCTGGTCTTATTGTGGACAGCCCATCTTCGAATCTCCTATATCTTGGGCCTTTCTGTCGGTTGAGTGCAGAATATTGCTACATTTATCTTCTTAATCTTCTATATTCTGGCCACAATTTGAAATATTAGGATTCGTCAGTATGACTGGATTTTTATGGCATGGTCCATCCATTTTGGCTCATCAAATCAACAGTTCATTTAAACGAATTTTATAAACTACAAACTGATACACCGAGTATAATGTAGATACATTGGCATCATAAAGTGTTTCTCATCTCTACTATATACAACGTGAGAAGCCCATGACATTTTTGCCCATACAATTATTGCGGCTTAGATTTATCTAAGTCAATGGTCTGCTTTGATTATACCTACTCCTCCCTACTCCTTAAGAGGCTTGGATTTTATTCACATCAATGGTTTGGTTGGATTTTCTTACTCTTCCCTTTTTTTTTTTTTTTTTTTTTCATACAATGGTAGCTGATTCTGCCTTTCTTTTTGTGTTTGACTTGCATGACAACCCCATTCAAAAAAGACACCCAGATCCATAACTCAACTGGCAAACTGAGTGGAGATACCTTGTTTCAACACTTTACGTCCTGGTATTGATCCGTAGCAACCCTGAGTGTGTGTACTAATAAGCTAAACCAAGCCCCCCCCGCCACCAAAAAAAAAAAAAAAGAAAAAAGAAAAAAAAAGGGCTACATGGTGTCGTGCAATATCTATTCGTATATCTATTGCACTGCCTTATATTATGAAATCAGCTCAAACAAAATGTAAATTTAAAACTCGAGTACTACGGAGTTATAAAAAGTTTGGATGGGTCGCTCACTATTTGTAGCCTTTTCTTGGTTATCTTTGTGTGTAACCACGTACTTTTTCTTTGATTTTCTCATTCTCTCTCTCACCCTAAAAAGTATTCCTACCCCCTTTTTCTCTCCTTCCCATTCACCCACCACGTCCATTCGGATCCTCTCAGATAATTATCATTTGAAAAGTATGCACGTCCACTTCAGCTATTAATATCTTTGATTGTAGAAATTTCAAACTTGTGATTCTCGTGAGAGACTTTCTAAGGAAGACCACTTTCTGAAAATGATGCGTCGGCAACATGGTTTCACACAAGGGGTCTCAGATCGGTTCACTCGTTACTGAGTCCAGTTGTAGTGGTCGAGACTCGGCTGAGTCACTCTCATTACCAATTCTGGCCGATGGGGCTATTGTGCAGTAATTCAAACCATTAGTCTGTTGATTCCCATCTTGAGCTGAGCATGCCCCGAAATATTCGAAGTCTGGAACCCTTTAGGAAACCTTTGTTCAGACATTTTTCAGCAGGGGTGTAGATTAGGTTTTAGCCGGGTAAGGTTAAACCCCTTGGTGGGCATTACCGTTGCTGCGGGGCCACCGTAATGATGTGTTGTGTATCCAGGCCATCCATCCGTTTTTCCAGCCCAGTGTAGGACCTGTTGCCAAAAATTAAGCAGATCCAAATCACAGGTGGACCACACCAAAGGAAACAGTGGTGATTGAACACCCGCCATTAAAAACTTCATAGGGCTGACAGTAATGCTCACCGTAAAGTTCCATTTTCATCCTACCCATTTGACAAGGTCAACCAGATGAAGGCAAAATATAAAGATCAGCTTGATCCAAAACTTTTATGACTAAAAAAAGCTTGTAATTGTCATTCACCACTGATTCCAGTGGCATGGTCCACATGAGATTTTGATCTGCTTAATTCTTTGGATCACACCCTAAAATGATGTGGGAAAATGGATGGACAACGTGGATATACAAATAATAATAATAATAATAATAAATCATCAAGGTGGGCCCCACACTGTAATAGTAAGGGTGTTACCATATATGAACCATCATATGGAGCCCACCTTTGATGTGGACCATTCATTGAGTGAGCCAAACCTTTAAAGCAGTCATCTATCACACAAGGCCCGTCTTGGATGTGGACCATTCATCATTAGGGACCCACCTTGATACAGGTCATCCATTACGTGAGGCACACCATCAATGCTAACTGTCCTTTATATGGGGCCTTTCATTGTCCACTACCCATCGCCCATCACATGGAGTTCACATTTGATGTGTCCATAGTGTGGGCCCTACCTTCGAAGTGGATTGTCCATCATGTGGGGCCCACTTTTGATATCCATCATTCATTGTGTTGGGCACACCTACATGGATCATCCATCATGTGGCCCACTTTGGATATGGGTCATCCATCATGCGAGACCTTGGATGTGGACCGTCCATTATGAGGAGCCACAACTTGATGTGGGTCCTCCATCATGTAAAGGCCACTCCGTCGATTATGTGGGCCCACCTTGATATTGACTTGGCAAGTGCAAAATAAAAAGCTAAGTGGGTAATGTGCAAGTGCTGAAAACCTACAACTTTGGAAACTCTATTTCTTTTATGGGATTCTTGAGACGTTCTGATAAGATGATCTTCGGTTCTCGATCACCCCTTTTCAACTCCAACTTCTATTTTTCCCCGTTCATCATTTTGTTGATTCTTGCATTGATTTGCTTAGCAAAGGTCCCATGTGTAGGGGCTCAGTTGGACCCTGCTGAAGGTAAAATTTGTTCTTGAAATTTGCTTTAAAGATAATTGGTATTTTCTTATTGATAGATATGTAGATTCTTTTGTTTTTATTTTCGTTTTTGTTTGATTATTATTATTAATGATAGAATAATACACCTTGTGGTTTCTTCATGAGTTCTTCATGGCCCCTCACGTTAGAATTGAGACAGGGTCACTTTTTTCTCTCTCTTTCTTAGACAGCAGGTGCTCAATGGATCCATGTACCATTCGTTAAACTAGAACTCATTAATCCTAACCGCATCATCAACGAGTTTTAAAAATACAAATGGATGGTAGGAGATGGTGTTCAATAAAAAGTCGACACTCAATGACAAAACTTTAATTCATAGTAAACATCATTAACACGCTGGTTTATAGTTTAAGGTGTAGACTGAGTGAAGATAATCACATTTCAACATTGAGGTCTTGGTATCGATTTCCAAAGTGGATTTTCAAGGATTGAGTGTGTAGAGAGTTTGTGATTATTTTTTTTGACCTGCCAATTGGTTTATGTACATTTTTCCTCAGAATATGGATGGTTTGGATCGTGTGATCATCTCTATACGTGGGGCCCAATGGGCTCACTTGTAAACAATTTAAACTCCTGAAAAATAATGGCTTTTTACGTGGAAAATGAGCAGAAATAATCACTTCAGTTGAAATGACCAACGGAAAATATGCTCCCATTTGCAGGATCCTGACCAAAGGTAAGGATTGTTGGGCCATGTGACGGTCTAGATATAGGATTCCAATGCGCTTAACACAGGACAAGTCGGCATGATCATAATCTATCTTTTTGTGTTTTGGGTCTGTACACATGAATCAGTGGTAGACTGTACCTGAGTTTCAACACTGAAGTCATGTGCTCGACTGCTCATGTGGGCTGTGGATGTGAGTGTGTAATTTACATAAATAAATAAATAAATAACTCCATCTTTTCTACCATAAGATTCATTTTATTTTATTTTATTTTTCTTTATGAAATAACTCCAAAATCTAGATGGTGCACGCGGTATCCGCAAATGGAACACAGTACCCTGCGCATGGGCATTTTAACCATTTAAGGAGATTGGGCTGACCTATTGGGCTTCGGTCCTGGACTGGTTTCAGTTGGGCTTTGGGCTGAAATACTAGGTCATCAGTGCTGGGCTCAGGCTAAAAACTTAGACATGCTTAAATACCTGTCTGGGCTTGGCCTTCGTTTTAAGATTTGAGCTTACCCTGTATAGCATTTAAGGGCATTTTTGTCATACATCATTCATTATGGAGCACCCTTAATGAACATCCCAGATCTTTCACATTAGTTGCTGGGTGGACTGGACCTATTTGTATTGGCCCAACATGGACACTGGTTAGGCTTGGGTCTAATTTTTACCTTACAGGCCAGGCTTGGTTAGACCTGGGCTAGCCCAAGCGTTGCCCTGGGTAGTTTCGCTCCAAAGTAAACTTCGAGGGAGGAATTATATGACACGTGGCCTGCACCTTTGGAGTTCTGATAAGTAGGGCCCTTGATCAGGGTGGTTCTTCTTTCCTCAAAGATCCTTTGTTGATAAATCATTCACCAGTATGGAACTTCTGGAGCCAGTACGTAGATAATTTTCAGTTGAATGTGGACTTATTGGTGTGTTAGTCTACGAGTAGCTAAAGGTGATGCAAGATGGATACACGAATCAAATAATATGTGAGATCAAATAATAGAATGAAAACAATTAACAGAAAAAAAAACACAAAATATTGCCATAATCATCACGAATCTAACAAAAACGAGAAGAATATATCATGCATAATCTTAGTCTAAGTTATACATATAGTTACACAAGATCATTAAATAAAATGAAACTTGGACCTAATGGATGCAGGGACATCCAATTAACATAAGGTATAGTCTATTTTAAAGTAGATGGTTTGATACAACCTGAGATAAATTAGGGTTTTAAGAAATTGGGAAAATCTAAGAAAGTTATAGATTTCTAAATTTAGGGTTAGAGTTTTGGCAGGAAGGAAATATGGTTTTGATTTAACAATGAAAGGAAGCTAAAAGGACAAAGTGTAGATGTATGACCAACCCAAAATATTCACACATGTGTTCATACGGTTACACATGTGGCGTGTGATGGATGAGTTAAGTCTCTTAAGATTTAAGATTGTATATAGGTAAAGGAAAGATGAGTTCTGGAGAAGATAAAGACTTATGATGAGAGAATTAAAGAACTTGAAGAAAATACCTTAATGAAGAGAAAAATAAATGATGATGTGGGGATAGATAGAGACCTCGCACATTCATTGATGAATATTAACCTCACACCAATCTCCCTTCCAAATCACATAAAAATATCTTCAAAGACGTACAATTCATCATCCAAGCAATGCTAGGCTATACAAAAACAAATAACTTACTGATATTTACTATATACTAGTAACATACAAGCAATACTTGGGCACCATATCATATACTATAAGAATATCATGTTCTCCTATAAAATGAATCCTCTAAAATAACACACACACACACACACACACATTATTAGTTGATTACTCCATACATCACAATTTCATATATATATATATATATATATATATGGGAACCAAAAAACTGGGCAAAGCCGACGGACTCGGGGTGGTTTTGGCTACGGCTAAAATCCGTCGGCAGAAGGCGAAACCCAATAATCCGTCGGCGTAGCACCGGTTTTGAATGGTGGACGTCCAACCATCCAGCATGTTCTCATTTTGTGGTCCACCTGAGAATTAATTAGGGCTAAGTTTTGGGGATCGATCCCAAAATGATGTGGAGAAATGGATGGACGGCGTGGATGAAACATATCCATCATGGTAGGGCCCATAGAGCCTTCCCATTTCCAAAGCTATGTTTACCGTTTTTTCTTCTTTAAAAAAACTGTGAGTTTTGTACAAAATGTAAAATAGTGGTGACTCGTTCATGAAAATAGTGTTAATGATATAGAGTTATCCAGACCATTCAAATAATCTGTCTACTTGTAAATGTTTAATATTTATAATTTTATTATATAATACAATCTTAACTATCTAGAAAATGGTCCCTCTTGCATGTACGGTTGTTATCAAATTTTTTTGTTATAAACAATGTTAAACTCACACTTGTTCGGATTTGAAATGTTTATGTGATTTAGGAGAGGAATTCCAAAATGTTAAGCGCCGTTTGCTATTTCCGCATTTTCATCGAGCGGGTCCGCAACCTTCCATCGGCCTCTTCCATCGAGCAGCGTCTTCAACCTTCCATCGAGTGGGTCATCTTCCATTGACAGCGTCTTCAACCTTCCATCGAGCAACGTCTTCAAATAGGTAAGCTTCTCTTTTCCCATTCCCTCTCAATCATGCTTTCGTTTGTTGAAGATGAAGAAGAACTTGCCCGGGCAGTCCGTCCACTACGGATGCAGAGTTCTAATTGGATTTTATGCCATATAGCCAATTTCTTAGTAATTTAAACTGCCTGTGTATCATCCATAGCAGTCTGCCAGAGTATCAAAGTATTTCTCTGGATGAAAATACGAGTCCCAAATTCATTAGCAGTGTCTTCCCGCAAGCACGTGGAATGCTGCTGGAAATGACTGCCACTTTTTTTTTTTTTTTAAGGAAAAGCTTCTTAACAGTTGGCAATGCCTCTAAACCTGCAAGGCTACCTGTTTAAGTTAAGTTGTTTAAGGCAGGATGTGTGTATGAGAGAGAGAGAGAGAGAGAGAGAGAGAGAGAGAGAGAGACTATGTAGACATCCTTCTCTCTAGATGGTCCTGCTTTAGTTTTTGGACTGTACCGTAAAATATGCTTCCACAGCGACCACGCCAGTTCCACCATTGGTCATTTTTTCTAACTAGAAGTGTTGATGAGGCACATGTGGCAGACATAATGAGTGGCCGGACTGATCCTCAGGCCAGGCCATTCTAATCGTGGGATCACCTGATGGATGGTCCAGATATTGTGAATGTGTCTCATGGAAGCGGATTAGGTAAGACCTCAGATTCACAGAGGTGGGTGGGACCCCTGACTGTGGGGCCCACTATGATATATGTGATACATACATGCCATTCATCCTTACTGAAAGCTCATCTCATAAAAAAAATAAAATTGAAATATATCCAAATCTCATGTGTACCATGATAGGAACAGTGGTAATTGATTATTAAAAAATTTCCGTCAACCATAAACGTTTTGGATTAAGGGCCTGTTTGATTTTTCGGCTCGTGTAATTACCATGTAAACATGTAGACATGTACTAGTAATGTACAAGGGCTATCATCATGGGTCCTGTTGTGGATGGAACATAACCCATAAATAACACTAGCTCACGATCATAACCATCCGATTGGTGTCTACCAGTCGATGCTTAAGACTATAATGGTCTGCTGTCCAAAATCAATGGCTGAAATTAGATATTGAAGGGTCAATCCACAATGTGAAGGCAACACTTGTGTGGTGTGGGTTGGACGGTGTCTTCTCTACTGGCCCACCTTCTTCTTTTTCTTTTTTTCTTTTTTCTTTTTCTCTGGGTAACTCTGTTTTATTAAATTTTAAAACTAAAAATAGTTTGAAGCAATATGAAAATGCATACATCAAGGTAGGCCCCACAGAGCTCTTCTAGCACAGATGTTGGTGCTGGAGGGGTCTTGAATGCATCCCATCCTTTGAATTCCTATCACCATCCGTGATAGGAATTCAATTTAGAAGCTATTGCTGGATTTTTTAAAAGTAGTCATGTATGATGAAAAGAGCCATATTATTATGTGAAGAAAGATAGTCATTGTTTTGTACATAATTCATTCTTGTGGTATTTTTGTAGCTTGTTGATGCAAGGACCTATTGCTTGTTTGTTTTTATGGAATTCAAAAGAAATCGCAGACCTTGTAACTGTGGAATCACTAGCAATTAGATAAATCTAAAAAGAAAAGATGTTTTAATTTGCTTAAGAAGCAGCACTACTAAAGTGGGTCTCCTTCCTCTTCAAGAAAACCTAATTGATATAGATAACAGGGCTATATTTGGTTAAGTAAAACAGAAGAAAAGAACTGTTAAATAAATTAAAATTTCTATTTTTCTCTTTTTGGTATGAATAAAAGTAATGGATTCTAAAAGGGGGGGCATGATGAGCTAGATCTCATGGTTTTACAGAGGACAACAATCCATGTGTAGGTGATCATGTGGGGTGCTGTTTTGACCAATGACTGAAGGGCAGGCTTGAGAGTTCTGCTCTTTGAAAAATCAGCTGAACCCTGGAAAAAAAAAAACTGGTAAAAACTTTAGTTGGACACGCTTGCCAATGACCAAAAACACAGACTCCAAAGTACCTGAGAGCATCAGGAACATTGACTGTGTTGTTCAATCACATACATGAAAACAAGTACCTAATCTCAATCTCATAATGACCAGATGCATTCAACTTCCAAAACCAACAACCCATATTAAAAGAACAAAGAAAAGAAAGGAGGAGGAGAAAACAAAACCCAAAAGGGGAAAAAAAAAAATAGATAATAAAAAAGTGAAATCAAAGAGCATGTATCATGGTATTATATATTTATATACCCACATACATACCCAAATGCAGAATATTCTTTTCATGATAGACTGGCAATCTTTCTTTTCTGGGTCTTTTAATGGGCTCAAAGGACCATGAGGTGATCAATATCTTGATTTCTCTCTTTTCCAGAAGTACAATAAATTTTCATTTTTTTTTTTGGTTTCCCCCTCTTTTGAGATGGTTCTGATTGTTTATTCTTCATTTCCTTTCTAGGACGTTACACTCCATGATTTGGATGCTGCAAATGCTCGCCCACAAGGAGGACAAGATATATTATCGCTCATGGGCTAGATGATGAGACCTAAGAAGATTGAAATTACTGAAAAGCTATGACAAGAAATTAGCAAGGTTTTGCTACTCGTTCTTTGAATGGAATATGGCCTTTAATGTAAATTCATTATGTTACGGTGCGTTTGGTTGCACAAAATATCATGAAATTTCATGATATTCTGCAACTAATTAGACTGATTAGGCATGGAATTTCATGATATTTGGTGCACTCAAATGCAGCCTTAGATATTTCGTTCATCGTATTTAGTCAATTAGTACAAAGTCTGGTGGAAATATGTGTAGTGGGATGGTGGAAGTGTGTAAGCCTTGCTGAAAAAACCACATGGTTGACAGCTGTTAACAAATGATATATTGATGAGGGGTAGTGGAGCTTGTCCTTGGAGTCCTATTCATTGATGAGGTGCCTTTTTCTTTCAAGTCTCTTTCATTTTCTACATGGGTTGATTTGTTCCTCTGGTTTGACATATCCTATTTGCAGGTTCATATGTTCGATATGGAATTCGTTTCATACCTTAATCGTGCCCTTGAAAGCTCCCTATTACCAATAGTAATTTTTACTTCTAACAGAGGAATATGCAGTGTCAGGTGATGAGAAATTCTAGGCTTTCATGAAATGTGAAGGGTGTGAAAGGGCCTAAACTTGATTCCATGAATAGTCATTCGTTTTCCATGCTTGGTTTTGCTGAATGGATGAGTAAGTTGTCAATCATATGAAAAGTGCCCAAGTCCATCATCAAGTGGGCCTATTTTGAATAATCAAGGGTTTGTTCAAACTTCAAACCAAGTCTGCGGTTTTGTTCTACCAGCTAGTTCATTCTCAAACATTGCTTTCACAAATATCAGCTGCATTGTTATGCTTCCAAGATAGACGTTTGAGAAATAAATACCAACTAGTCGAATTCCAGCTTGTTGCTTTCTGGTATTTCAATTCACTAGTGGGCATGTTTATGGCTTCACATGGTATGTCTGGATACTTCGTCCAAACTAAATGGTATTTACTATACTTTGTAATTTCAGTTTCCAAGATAGAAGGTATGAATACAAAGGTCTTAATAAGGTCTGGAAGGGGAAATTAGTAGAGGCAAAGGCTAGTGGGAATTTTATAAGGATTCATGAAGCACATGTATGGGTGATACAGTTGATCAATCTTTTACAGTTCTTATGTTGATTGTTTTATCTTATTAAATGTCCAGCACGTGCATTACACTCTCTAGTCCGTACGTAATTGTACACATTTCCTTTATGTGTATCATTGCACTTATTTTGATGTCATGTATTGGTTTTACATTCAGGTTTTTCATGTCAATTTGCTGATGTGCATGTAATGTTGCCATGCTATGACTGTATGGCATGCCATGTTCTTTCTCAGGATTGTTGCTAAGGTAAGTTTTAAGAGCAAGAAATGTTGAACAATATTCTCATGAATAGGATTGAGTGTTTTTTCAGTGGTTCACACAGATGCCAATGTGGCATAGGTATGTGGTCTAGGCCATTCATCAGGTAGCGCCCTTCAAAATGTTTGCTTGGAATTTCGTGTTATACCAGTAATGGGTTCATTCGTCTCATTAACTTCTCTAACAGTTGTGCATGTTAGTTTGGACTGATTAACATTTTCATATTACAGAATTGCTTCGTGCCCTCTGCCTTTTATGGACGCCGGTGGCTTGTATTCTTTGGTGAGATCTTTTCTTTCATTAAACTGCTAGTTTTTCTTTGTCATATTGTTATAGAGAAATGCTTGTGCAACGGGTGTTTTCATACAGTTCCATGAAGTGTGCACCATAAGTGTACAACTTCAGTTAGGTCAACTTAAACCTGATTGGCCCAACCTGAACTCTAGGTCGTGTTCGGTTGGGATTGGGTTGCCGACCCTCAACCTCACCTAGGTTGGGTTGAAAATCCTTAAACCCAATCCAACTTGAACCTTACCTTGTATGCAGAACATCTCTTCATAGTGAAGAATCCCTGCCCCAACCTGCGTGCTCAATGTAGGTTTGGCTTATCTGGAGCTAGGAGTGGTAGCTTTGACCACTATACATAAAGCAGTTGTCCCACTGTGGCGTCCAAGTGCAATGTCTAAGCTATTGTTTCATAAACTGTGGCCCACCTGATGAGTGGACCAACTTGATTCTTGGGGAATAGCATCTAGGTAGAGGCTTCACTCTAATGAATAAATTGGATCTCATAGAAAATTTGCCACGCTGGCAGATGTCTGGCATGTACATGAGCTGCCTTGTACATGCCTGTGTTGACCAAAACCCATAGTACCGAAAGGCAAGAAAGAAAAAAGATAAGGATCTTTAGCTTGCTTGCATTTGTCCTTGCTTTGGCAGCGTTTGTTCTTGGGCTATTGGAAAGCTGTAGAAGCTTCACACATTCATATTGGGTCTATGCTCTTGAAAATAAGAGAACAACATTAACTATAGATTATGAAGAGCTTTTGATAGCCATGAATGTTATAAAAATCTAAGAAACAACCCATACAAATTGACCATCACATTCACCTAAACAGCCCCTTACCTCGTATGAAGAGCAGTGTAGCTTTTGACGAGTGATGAGCCGCAAATGTCACATCATTGGTGGCATGAGTAGCCCTGCAAATGATATTAACAAACCATTAAAAAAACAAGGCAGCTTCTACCTAATTACAACCGTATGGATAGATAATAAAGAGAGGTATTTGCCAAAAAAGGTTTGCATTTCTCTTTATTATAATATGGGTAAACAGCATTTTTTTTAAAAAAGATCTGCATGATTATCAAATAGCCATTAATTCAGGGTATTTTAGGTCCAAAAGATTTGTTGAGAATGTGTTGTATGATGATTTTCTATCTTATAATATTGCAAGAATTTTTTACATACACACGTCTTTGCATATATAGCTGTTTTCACCTTTTCAGGTTTCCAACTCTATAAAACCCGACATTTCTATGCGTTTCTGTTTCTTTTACCAAGATTTTAACTGTTTTTTCAAGGATCCAAATGGTATAAAATTCAAACCTTTTCTAAATCCCAACTTTCCTAATACCATTTTTTCAAGACCAGATCCTCTCTTTGTAACTCAAAGAAGCCCAACTCTAGACACTTTCCACAGGTTGCTGCACCATGACTTGTCATGCGGGTCACTCATTCCTACCAACATGCTGCTTGTGTAGGATGTCTGTACCATGCAAATGAGTAATCCTCATCTGGAAAATCAGTCTGATCCACTCAGTAGTGGACCACAACTGATGTTTACACGAGATGACCGTCGAAAGCTTTATTCGAGTTTTGGTTCATTGTAAGCTTTTCAAGTGACCTTTTTCCTGCATTTTTTGGCTTGGAATTACTCAACTAAGTTCCTGCTATAGCTGATAGATGGTGTGTTCATGGCTGTAGCTAATAGATGGTGTGTTTGTGCTTCATAGGTATCCATATGGTCATGAGGAACTTGTTGTTTGTGAGGACATTGATCAGGTAAGTTTCTGTGGAAATTGCATGAAAACATTGTGAGAAAGCACCATTGATTTTCTCATGTGTGGTTTAAGGTCGCAGACATAAACAGAGAACAATGGAATCACTCTACATGGAACCTGCTTATCTGGATTCTCCTCATCTAAATCATTCATAAAATTGTACTTTGAAGGATTTTGTTTCATATTTGTCATTGATGATGCTTCTCTCTGTTTCTTTAGAGACAGCTATTGGGGACATTAGAGGTAATTCATTGCAATTATGCTACAATATTAGATGGTTTTTTTTTTTTTTCCTCGGTAACTGCTTCAGGCATTTTCACAGTTTACACTACTTGATGAATGGTCAGATCTTTGGCATGTGTGCTATCTGATGGTGGGAATCATTTTTGCATTTTGCCATCTGATGAATGGTCAAATTAGAACACAAATTGCATTTTTGCAGGCAATCGAGATTGCTTTCAAAGTTGAAATCATGCAATTTTTAGGTTTTTCATTGTTTTTTATTTTTTTATTTTTATTATAGTTCGGACATGGTGATTATCAATGCTGCTTTAAACTGATCTTTGGTTTCCATAGAAATTACATTTATCAAATGCATATCGTAGCAGAAGAGTGCATTTTTCATGTATTTGGGACTGTTTTTGAGGTTGAATGCTTGTTATTTTTGGTATTTTCTCCAGTTCAATAATCTGTTCCAAGTTTGGGAGTTGTTTAAACTCTAATTCAATAATCTGTTCCAGCATTTGGTGAGTTCCAGCATGAACCCTATCTGAATGAAAGAATCTGTTTGGCTTTGCAGCAGCGAAAAATAGTTGACTGTGCAATAGTTGATTGCAAGTCATTAGATTTTCCTAGATTTGGGGGGTTCCCGCACAGTGACAGTTTGGTAATTTTGGAGTCCTTGGTTAGGGTTTGGGCTGAAAGTATGAGTGTTGGAGCCGAACTCATTCTTTTGAAAAATAGAAAAATGGGAATATTAGTAAATATGGATTTTCTTATTAAGAAGAAAATGGAAGATGGATTGAAAAAACATAAAAGAGATTTATTTTTTTTTTATTATTTTTTTTTTTTCCTTTTTTGCTTCAAGAGAGAGACGGAGAGGTGAGTGGGGAAATCGAGGGAGAGAGTGGGGGAATGAAGTGGCTGCGTGAGATTTTAAAATAGCGAGTGTAGTTTGGTTTGAAAATGATGTTTCACATGCGTGGCGTGCGTGTCTATGAGAGGTGTATACGGACGCGGATTAGCTAATGAACGCGACAATAGCGAGTTTGCAATAGATTTTTGTTTGACGAGTTCATCATTTGAGGTCCCACCAAGAGCCAAATCAGGTAGTGATATGATTAGGAAGGTTTCTTCTCTCATAGCCAGTTTGCAATATCTACTTTTTTTTTTTTTTTGAAAGGTACATATCAACCTTGATGATGACACAGATGTGTATATGCACATATCCGTACTCTCATAGCTCATGTATTCCATATGAATGACTCTTAACTATTATGTATGTAAGCCCATAACCCACTTCCGAGCCTACACAGCCATGGATAAGCCATCTCATCTATGTGCCAATGTCATGTCCTGATTCTTGGAACCCAAAAGCTGCAGGCAGCATTTGTTTGTATGCTAGAAAGCTTTTGACTTTATGATATTTACTTTTGCAGGCAAAGGTCTCTGCTTCCTGCTTTTGAATCTGCAGAAATGCGCACCTTAGCAAAGAGTTTAAGTAGGTAAATTCAGTGCCACTTGGATGGAAACCATAGCTAAGCAGTCCCTAATTCTGGGTTTTACAAAATGCCCTGTTATCCATGGATCAGAATCCATCAGTTGGCATATCTTTACTATTGAGTTGGTACGTGTTAATTTATATTCGGTCTTTGTTACTTGCAGGTATATCATTTGTGGGAATTCAGATGTGAAGTGGGAAAGCATCAAGGGGTTAGATAGTGCAAAGAGCCTTCTCAAGGAAGCAGTTGTGATGCCAATAAAGTATCCCAAGTAGGTCTCATTAAGTCTGGCAATGCCTTATGGATAGTTCTATTAAAATTGTTGAGAATTATTTGAGAAATTTTCTTTTAGATGAATAATTTGTTAGCTTTTGAAGCTCATTACGTTAGGTAAGCTTTGTATTGCATATTGCGCCACTTTTTATCCATTCATTTCTTATATGTCCATTCGGTGAACTTCTCTAATTACACCAATCTACTTCTCAGTACTGCACATTGCGTAATTGCATGAAAGAGAAATTGAAGCTGAAAAGTCTCATTGTTAGATGGATATTAGAGTATTGAGCTTGATTATAAGTTGTTAGATGGAGATTAGAGTTTTGAGCTTGATCAGACTAAGTTGAGAGATTGATTCTGTTCATCAGCTTATTCCATTTGGGCTGCATTAGGAGTTTTGGCCATGTTTGGTTGCAACACTGATATTTGGTGGAAAGTCCAAAGGGATTAAAATAATGCAATTTTGTTAAACTAGTTTTTTTTTTTTTTTTTTTTTTTTTAAAGCATATATCCAATCCAAATATTTAGAATTTGGATGATATATTTGATTTTGATTTCTTCCTTTTCTATTGTGTACACTTACCTTCTCAAATAGGTTGGTTCGTTCAGAGCTTTGGAGAAATGGGTATATCTAGTTTTGGATGTGTGCGTTGATTAATGCACATCCATAACTAGATATATCAATTTCTCGAAAGTCCTAACGAACTAACTTATTTGAGAAGGAAAAGTCTACACAATAGAAAATGAAGAAATCAAAATCAAATATATCATCCAAATTCTTTTTTTTTTTAATTAATGAGAATCGCCGACGGTTTTTAACCGCCGAGAGCGCCGACAGTTTTTAGCCGCCGACAACGCCGACGGATTTTAGCCGGCAATAACGCCGACGGTTTTTAGCCGCCGAGAACGCCGACGGATTTTAGCCGGTGAGAATGCCGACGGATTTTAGCCGCCGAGAACGCCGGCGGTTTTTAGCCGCCGGAAACACCGACGGTTTTTAGCCGTCGGCTAGTAACCCCGACGCACCCTTTACCGACGGACCTTGCGACGGCTAAAAGCCGTCGGGGAAGGTCATTGCCGACGGTTTTTAGCCGTCGGCGTTGCCCTGTTTTTTGGTAGTGTGGGCCCCACCGTGATGCGTTTCGAACATCTACCCCATCAGTCAGATGCACCATTCCATCATGGGCTTAGGTCTCAAAAATCAAGTCAATCCGTGACTTGTGTGAGCCAAACCACATACAAAAGTTCAGAGGGGTTGTGCACCATTAAAACATTCATAATCATTTTTTGGGCCCACCGAGATGTGGTTTGCAAATCCAACCCATCCATTTTGTGTGTCCCAGTTGGATGAGGGTTCAGACTAAGTTTTAGTAGCATTTAAAACTCAGGTAGGCCCCACCAAGTGCTTTTATACGTTTTTGGCATGTCTTCACATGATTTTAGATGGTATGGCTTACCTGAGTTCTGTATACGGCTGATTTTTAGGATATCCCATAATTTAAAGGGGACCCATCAAATGCACAGTGTTGATGGTCGACACGCATCATAGTGGGGCCCACACAGCTCGACCTCATGGGAGCTTATTGTGAGCTCGAGCGCATAGTACATTTTCCCTATATATATATATAAGTAAAATATAAGTAAGTTAGGTTTATAATTATTTAAAGTTACTTATAATCAATTTGGTTTAATAACTAGAAATCAAGATAAGCTACTTAAGGCAAACGTAGTTTATCTTACGTCAACCCCCCCCCCCCCCCCTAGGAACACCAAATACGTAACACCCCTTAAAAATGGATCAACACATGACCAAAGTGGATAAATTTGGCCATCGCCTAGCATGCCAAAGTAAACTAATTGGATCGTAATTCCTAAATCTAAACCATATATCATATGTCTTATCCTAATTCATAAACCTTTAATCCTAACCTTAAACCCTAAACCATCAACCATAATCCTTAAACTCTAAAATTGAACAAACTCATTTGTAAATTTTCACAAGTATAAATCAAATAATCTATACATGCAATATTGGAGCATCATACGAGCTAGAAGAATATTATGTCTCCATACATGCACGCACACACACACACACACACACACACACACACACAAAAACACGTAAGCGCTCACCTGCGAACCAATTCGAACGTACTACATATGAACTTTTTTGAGAACTCATCATATCTGATGAGTCTCAAAAATCTGAACGGTCCACATGAAGCTAAATCTCATGAAACCCCCTGGTACAAAATTTTACTTTGATCCAAAATTTTGGTGGGCCATGAAAAATGCAAATAGTTTCTTCCCTTGATTTGAATTTCTCTTTGCTATGACCCAACAGAATCTTAGATTAGGGTGAAAATTCACCTCATAAGGTTTCATAGGATTCTGCATCTTATGGACCGTTCGGATTCGACACCCATGACACGTGTACAAAGGTGCGCACGTGCATAGGTGCGTAGGTGAGCATGCCTCTCTCTCTCTCTCTCTCTCTCTCTCTCTCTCTCTCTCTCTCTCTATATATATATATATATATATATATATATATATATATATATATATATATATATAAAACCCTAAATCATAAAGTGCAAGCTCTAAATTCTAGACCTTATCCTAAAACTTAAACTCTAAATACAAAATCAAAACTATAATCACCAACTCTCAAACTTTAAACCCGAAACCATTCATCCTAGTCCTAATCCCTAAGCCTACCTTAAGAAGGCCTTACCCTAAACCCTCCCTAAATCTCAAATCCTAAACTCTAATCCTTCATCCTAACCCTAAGCCATTTTTTTAAACCAAATATATATAGTGACTGGGACTCTCAATTTAGTCAAATTAGCACAAAAATAATAACTAAGTAGTTATTATACTTTTGGCCAGATTTTAGACCCTTTTTGTACAATCAAATGTATTAGTTTCATATATAGTTGATTTAGAGATTTTAAAAAATAAATGAACAAGTCTAAAGTTCAATCACATTGTCCAAAATGAATAGATTTCATTTCACGTCCAAATTTGCTATCCATAATATGTTAAATATATGTGTGCGTATGTCCAAATGACACAATTCTAACTCCTATAATTTTTAGCCTTAAAATCACCATAGAACTCAAAGCCCACTTATAGAAAACCATAAAACCAGTCAAATGCTTCTCCCCAAAACTACCAAAGTCAAGTCAAAATGGCACAATTCTAACTTCTATAATTTTTAGCCTTAAAATCACCATAGAACTCAAAGCCCTCACTTATAGAAAACCGTAAAACCAATCAAATGCTTCTCCCCGAAACTACCAAAGTCAAGTCAAAACCACCCAAATACTTCTTCCAAACACCACCTTACCAAACACCCAATTCAACACAAAAGATACAGATTTCAACTCCAAAACCAATATATAAAAAATATTTTTCAATTCAACAGTTATTCATTATTTATTATTTATTATTTATTCATTTTTAACCAATACTAACAACTAAGAAACCTAATCACATAAAATTAAGATGATGAATCTAATTACAGAAATTAAGACGATGAATCAATCTAAAAAATGATTAATTAGAATAAATTTTTATGGTTTGTAGGCAAAAATTTGTAACTAAAATGCATGATTTATAAAATATAATGCACAATTTATGCATGCCTAAATTGGACAGATTGAGTGGTTTGCAAACACAAATATAATAGACAAATTTATATGATCTAAACACAAAAAATGGTGGACAAATGCAAATTTTTGTGTACATAAAATAGTGGACAAATTACATGCTTTGGATGGCTAATCAAAGTTCCAAATTCGAATTATTTTCGATGACCAAATAGTAGTTTAAACTGTCCAAATTTGGACAGCAAAAAAATGATTTAATATTGATAGACTTGGGGGCCAAAATAACGGTATAAATTGGATTGATCTAGATTATTTGTTTACACAAAATAGATCTAATCAACAATTTGATACATCTATCTATCAAGGTCAATCATAGATTGCTTATGATTCCAAAGGATCACTTCTATAGCCAATCATATCCAATAAAAAAAAGCTTGATAATTTTAGAATATAAAAATGAAATCCAAAGAAATAGAAAAGAAACCCCCTCCCATACTCCACCAGTCATCATGGTTTTACCTCGAAAATGAAACAGATCTAAGATTCAAATGGACCCCAACACCTAGGCTAGTAGTGATTGAAAACCTACCATTCAAAACCTACCATGGGTAATGCATGGTTAGGTTTTAACCAGATAGCTGAGAAAGCGCCGAGAAATTGCCGAGGGGAGGGGGTGAGAGAGAGAGAGAGAGAGAGAGAGAGCGTTAGGACCGATTCACCTGAATTTTTTTAATACTAAAATTCAAAATTTCTACAGCATTTTCCGTTGAATAATTAAAACGTAATTAGAAATATTTCTATCATTTTGAGCGCTTTTTCATGCAATGCAGATGCAGTTTACACGTACTAAAGTTTCAATTTCGCTAGTGTGGAACATCTTAACCGTGCATAAGGTAGGCTGTGCAGATGATCCAGCGTATGATCAGTCCAGTGCACTGACTGTACGGGCCTCACCATCCCACGTGTTGGAACAGCTAATTAAGATCATCCAACTAACATGCTGTTCAGGTTACGGTTTTTGAATAGCATGGTCCACCAGATGAAAGGTTCAGATCTTCCACATTTCCAAACGAGCAATTGTAGTCCAGGAATCGGTGTACCCTGAGTGTTCTATCTTGATGATTATTACTGCTTAATAAAAAATGGCCAGTTAGCTTTGTTAAACCGTTCGTTTGTGCCATTTTTTTAAATGTCATTAGTGGAAGCACTAAGACAAATTGCAGATACCTTGCACAAACACGACTGGAACTTCAACGTGGAGCCTTGCAGTGCGTGGACCACACCTTCCCAAGTAGAAGGATTCGAGAATAGCGTGACGTGCAACTGCTCATCAGCCAACAATACCTGTCATGTAACAAGCCTGTATGTCTCGTTCAACTTCTTCCCTGCTTTGTTCAAATGCCTGTGTCCGCACATTTTGTATTGAGACTTGGTGCCCACTAAGGGTGCACATCGAACTGGTAGAACCGTGGAATTGGACCAAAACTGACCAAACCGTATGGTTTCGTCCTGTTCTAGAGTACACTGGTTCATGTTCCGGTTTCAAAAATCAAAGAACTGATTAATTCGGTTCAGTTCTTGGTTTGGGGTATGTAGAATCGAACCGAACCATGAACCGATCCGTAGAACCAAACCGTGGAACCGAACCAGAACCCCGGACCGAAGCATATATTTCAAAAAGAAAAAAACCTAAGTTCGTTCCCTTCACTTCACTCTTCACGCCGCCCCTACTGCGGCTGCCCCCAATCCCCATCCATTCCTCTCTCTCTCTCTCTCTCTCTCTCTCTAACCCATCTGAAACCGAACCGGTTTTAGTGGTCCGGTTCCGATTCTCCTAGAACTGTTAGGAACGGTTCAGTTCCGATTTCACCCAGAACCGGACCAAACCGACCCGTGTGCACCCCTAGTGCCCACATATCTCTGGCCCACCTAATCCCAGGGATTATAACACCCATTTCATATGGGGTTGCGGTGGGCTGGGTTTGGGTGGGGCCAGCTTCGGCCTGGACATGACCTGACATTTAAGGTCTACGCACGAGCCTAACATTGGACTAGCGCAGCAGGCCTGGGACCGATCAAGTCCGGCCTGAAAATTAACAAAATCCCTACTTCCCACTTGAATGTTCCTAATCTATGCGTTGATGAAGTGGGCTGAACATGCACAGAGAAATAGACAGAAGATGCATGTACGTGTTGCCTGAGTCAAAGACTAGAATGGCCATTCATAAAAGGTCCAAGCCCAGTCCGCGGGCCAAGCTATTAGTTCCAAGACCTGTCCAAATCTGGGTGTGGGGCTAGTCAGGCCAGGCAGGTCACCCGCTCATTGCTGCCCTTAATTTCAAGATGGGCTTTTTAAAAATTCACAATTTGAAATTACTTGCTAGGTTTCCCAACCATCTTATCTTTAAATGGGGTGGTAGATATGACTGGGCGCAAGCTTTCATTTTCCTGTATAGCATTTAAGGGCATTTTTGTCATACATCATTCATAATGGAGCACCCTTAATGAACATCCCAGATCTTTCACATTAGTTGCTGGGTGGACTGGCCCTATTTATATTGGCCCAACATGGACATTGGTTAGGCTTGGGTCTAATTTTTACCTTACAGGCCAGGCTTGGTTAGACCCGGGCTAGCCCAAGCGTTGCCCTGGGTAGTTTCGCTCCAAAGTAAACTTCGAGGAAGGAATTATATGACACGTGGCCTGCACCTTTGGAGTTCTGATAAGTAGGGCCCTTGATCAGGATGGTTCTTCTTTCCTCAAAGATCCTTTGTTGATAAATCATTCACCAGAATGGAACTTCTGGAGCCAATACGTAGATAATTTTCAGTTGAATGTGGACTTACTGGTGTGTTAGTCTACGAGTAGCCAAAGGTGATGCAAGATCGATACATAAATCAAATAATATGTGAGATCAAATAATAGAATGAAAACAATTAACAGAAAAAAAAACACAAAATATTGCCATAATCATCACGAATCTAACAAAAATGAGAAGAATATATCATGCATAATCTTAGTCTAAGTTATCAATATAGTCACACAAGATCATTAAATAAAATGAAACTAGAACCTAATGGATGCAGGGATATCCAATTAGCATAGGGTATAGTCTATTTTAAAGTAGATGGTCTGATACAACCTTAAGGTAAATTAGGGTTTTAAGAAATTAGAAAAATCTAGGAAAGTTATAGATTTCTAAATTTAGGGTTAGAGTTTTGGTAGGGAGGAAATAGAGTTTTGATTTAGGAGTGAAAGGAAGCTAAAAGTACAACGTGTGGCCGACGACCAACTCAAAATGTTCACACGTGTGTCCGTACGGTTATACATGTGGCATGGGATTGATGAGTTAGGTCTCTTAGGGTTTGAGATTTTATATAGGTAAAAAAAAGATGAGTGCAGGTGAAGACAAGGACTTATGATGAGAGAAATGAAGAATTTGAAGAAAATATCTTAATGGAGAGAAAAATAGATGATGATGTATGGATAGATGGAGTCCTCGCACATTCGTTGATGAATATTAACCTCACACCAATCTCCCTTCCAAATTATATGAAAATATCTTCAAAGACATATACATTTCATCATCCAAGCAATGCTAGGCTATACAAAAACAAATAACTTACTGATATTTACTACATACTAGTAACATAAAAGCAATACTTGCGCACCTTATCATTTACTACAAGAATATCATGTCCCCTTATAAAATAAATCCTTTGAAATAATACACACACACATTATTAGTTGATTACTCCATATATCACAATTTTCAAATATAGATATAAAAGTAAAATATAAATAAGTTAGGTTTAAGAATAATTATATTTATTTAAAGTTACTTATAATCAATTCAGTTTAATAACTAGAAATCAAGATAAGCTACTTAAGGCATAAGTAATTTATCTTACATAACTTGACATCTAAGCAGTCTTTGGATATTACCAAATAAGTGACACCCATTAAAAATGGTTCAACATATGGCTAAAGTGGATAAATTTAGCCATCGCTTTGCATGCCAAAGTAGACTGATTGGATCATAATTCCTAAATCTAAATCATATATCATATGCCTTACCCTAATTCCTAAACATTTAATCCTAACCTTAAACCCTAAACCCTAAACCATCAACCATAATTCTTAAACTCTAAAATTGAATAAACTCATTTGTAAATTCACAGGTAGAAACCAAATAATCTACTGCATCATACCATAAGCTACAAGAAATATTATATATATATATATATATATATATATATATACACCCTAAATCATAAAGTGCAAACTCTAAAAATCTAAACCTTATCCTAAAACTTAAACTCTAAATCCAAAATCAAAACTATAATCACCAACTCTCAAACTCTAAACCCTAAATCATTCATCCTAGCCCTAATCCCCAAGCCTAACCTTAAGAAGGCCTTACCCTAAATCCTCCCTAAATCTCAAATCCTAAACTCTAATCCTTCATCCTAACCCTAAGCCATTTTTAAAACCAAATATATATAGTGATTGGGACTATAGATTTAGTCAAATTAGCACAAAAATAATAACTAAGTAATTATTATACTTTTGGCCAGATTTTAGACCTTTTTTGTACAATCAAATGAATTAGTATCATGGTTGATTTAGAGATTTTTTTTTTTTTTTTAAATGAATTCAATCACATTGTGCAAAATGGACAAATTTCATTTCACATCCAAATTTGCTAACCCATAATATATATATATATATATATATATATATATATATATATATATATATATATATATGTGTGTGTGTGTGTGTGTGTGTGTGTCCAAATGGCACAATTCTAACTTCTATAATTTTTAGCCTTAAAATCACCATAGAACTCAAAGCCCACTTGTAGAAAACCATAAAACCAATCAAATGCTTCTCCCCAAAACTACCAAAGTCAAGTCAAAACCACCCAAATACTTCTTCCAAACACCCACCTTACCGAACACCCAATTCAACACAAAAGTTATAGATTTCAACTCTAAAACCAATATATAAAAAATAATTTTCAATTCAATAGTTATTCCTATTAAAAATAATAATAATAATAATAATAAATTTAAAAAAAAAAAAAAAAAACCAACACTAACAATTAAGAAACCTGATCACATAAAATTAAGATGATGATTCTAGTTACGGAAAATTAAGACGATGAATCAATCTAAAAAATGATTAATTAGAATAAATTTTTATGGTTTGTAGGCAGAAATTTGTAACTAAAATGCATGATTTATAAAATATAATGCACAATTTATGCATGCCTAAATTGGACAGATTGAGTGGTTTGCAAACACGTACAAATATAATAGACAAATTTATATGATCTAAACACAAAATGGTGGACAAATGCAAAATTTTGTGTACATAAAATAGTGGACAAATTACATGCTTTGGATGGCTAATCAAAGTTCCAAATTTGAATTATTTTCAATGACCAAATGGTAGTTTAAACTGTCCAAATTTGGACAGCAAAAAAATGGTTTAATATAGATTATCTCGATTATTTTTTTACACAAAATGGATCTAATCAACAATTTGATACATCTATCTGTCAAGGTCAATGATAGATTGCTTATGATTCCAAAGGATCACTTCTATAGCCAATCATATCCAATAAAAAAATGCTTGATAATTTTAGAATATAAAAATGAAATCCAAAGAAATAGAAAAGAAACCCTCCTCAAGCTTCCAAATATATTCTATAAGGTTCTATTATATTCCGGAACATTTTAAGAAAATCCAGAAGATTCTAGCATAGTCCGGAATGTTCTAGCATAATCCGGAACATTCCAGAAGAGTAAAGAAAACTCCATCAAACTCTAGAAGTTTCCGGAAGATTCTAGAGAATTCTAGAATTTTTCAGAAATGTCTGGAAGTTTCTGGAAGACTCCGGAATATTCAAGAGAGGTGGTGATGACATTTAACACTCCCCCTCAGCACCAACTCTCACAATTCTACCTTGGTCACCATGTCAAGTTACTTTTTAAATTTTGTGAACTTAGCATTGCTAAATCCTTTCGTGAGTATGTCTGCAACTTGGTCGTCGGTCTTCACATCCTTGGGTTTTGGAACTCGTTCCTAAGTCTGATTTTGGTTTAATGTCTTAATCTCTTCTTCGATTGCCTTTTGCCATTTTATGTCTTGGGATGCTTCTTCAAATGTCGTTGGCTATTTCACGGTCTCTTCTTCTGCTAAGGCAGCATCCACATATCTTGGGTTAGGGTTTCTCTGTCTAGTCGACCTCCTGAGTGGTGGGTTGTCTACCGCAACCTCTTGTTGACTTAGGCGAAGCTCTTCTGGACTGCTTTGATGTTCTCCAGTTTGTCATGGACTCATATATTTATCTGGTGTTCCAGACAAATTAGGCACTTGCTCACCATCTCGTGCTGTAGGTGGCAACTCCTTAGTTGAACTAGGAGATTCTTCTCCTTCCCTTGTCTCCCCCATCTTCTCATGTAATTCATCTTCTAAGTCTTGAGAGTTTGGCAGCTCCTCCTTCAATGGCGACCACCATGATGAGGCTTCATCAAAGACAACATTCCTCGATGTATAGCACCGACCAGTTGTAGGGTTGTAACATTTCCACCCTTTCTTTTCACTCTTATAGCCCAAAAAGATGCAACGAATTGCCTTCTTATCGAACTTGCTACGCAAGTGATCAGGCACAAACACATAGCATACACTTCCGAAGACTCAAAAGTAACTCACCTTGGGCTCTATGTTCCATAGCTTCTCGAAGGGTGAGATAAAGCCTAGTTTTGCTTGTAGTAGCCTATTGATCACATGAGCTACCGTTTGCATGCACTCTGCCCAGAATCGGCTGGACACATTTTTAGCATGTAGCATGTTGCGACATATCTCTGTAAGGTGACGATTTTTTCTTTCAGCAACGCCGTTGTTGTAAAGTGCTCGGACAAGTCAATTGTCGTCAGATTCTACATTCCTTTAGATAATTTGAGAACTCTTTCGACGTATACTCTCCGCCATTATCCTTTCGCAAGCATCGGATCCTTCTATTGAACTCACTTTCGACCTTCTCCCGAAATTCTTTAAATTTTAATAAAGTTTCTGACTTCTCTTTCATGAAGTAAAACCAAACGTACCTTAAGAAGTCGTCAATGAAGGTCACCATGTAATGCATGCTACTAACCGATGCCTGTTTTACCTGTCCGAACATGTCTGAGTGGACAAGCTCCAAGGGTTCTTTAGCTCTAAACTTTGATTCTTCATATGGCAATTGGTGTGCTTTGCCATATTGACACCCTGCACAAATTATATCTTCTCGAATATCCAGCTGGGGAAGACCTTTGAGCATAGCTTTCTTCATCATTATCTTTAGCTTATGATAACTCACGTGCCCTAAACGTGCATGCCAGAGATCTGCGGTCTCATTTTTTTTTTCAGCTGACATTACGTAGATTGACTCCAAGTGTCGTCCTTCCATAATGGGTGTACCTAACGGTTTAAGGTTTCGGTACACCTTAACATCCTCCGGTCCAAATACCACATAATTACCAGAAGATGTCAGTTGTGATACTGACAACATGTTTTTCTTCATCTCTGGCATGTGATAAACATCTTGCAACTTTACTTGATTAGGGCTAAATCGAGATGTGATAGTAGTCGTACCTAGGTGAGTTATCGGTAACCTTGAATTATTAGCTGTTACCACCACCCGATCTCCTTTGTAGGCGGATAAACTTGACAGTTTCTTCTTATCACCTGTCATGTGATTCGAGCACCCTGAATTAACGATCCAATCGTTACTGTAGTTGATAGGTGCTTGATTGGAAACTGCGGGGCTATTTCATCGATCTCATGTCACTATTGAGGAAGCGACTACTTAGTCGATGGTGATGTGTTAGGCTTGCTCGAGTGGTTCATCAAAATTTATCTCATTCTCTGAACAATCTCCTTTGATGGATTCAGACACTGCTAAGGATGCCTGGAAGTCTCAGTCATCTTCAGTGTCTTCTTGGCGATTTCTAGAAGTCACCAAGTTACCTTCGGCTGATTTTTTCTTGAACCAATAATTTTTTGCAAAGTGACATTTCTTACCGCAATTGAAACACTCTATATCATACCTTCGAGATACGGAGGATCGTTGTTTATTTGTGTTGTTGTCGGATTGAACTCCCCCTGTCCGAGGACTTCTTCCTTGCTCTTCTCTCTTCTTGGACTTTCCAAAGTTCTGCTGACTTTGTTCGCTCTTTCTGTTCTGCTGTCGATGTACGCCTTTTTTATTATTGCAGTAGAGTGTTTCCTCTTCCTTGTTTATCGACACTCCAGCCATTTGTTTGCATAAACTTTTTTGATTGGCTAACAAATTCTCCAATTCTATGAGAGTAGGTTGAGTAGGCCAACCTCGTATTGCCGTGATAAAAGCATTATATTCAGGCTTCAACCCGTGTATAATGATCCTCCTCATTCTTTAAATATTAAAATCGAGCATCATTTATTTTTGAAAACAATGATGCAAAGGTGTCCTATTCCATCTTGGGTGTGTCGTCATCCTTGATTCGCCCAAGCAACTCATCCTCGATGGTTGACTTGAGCACGTATATTGCCTTCCCGGCCTTAATCTTCCACTTTCGGAGTGCTTCAACATTTTCCTTGGGAGGTAGGGTAATCTCATCCCCATTAACAACCTCCCACAAGTCCTGCCCTTCAAGGTAGGACTTAATGCGACTCTTCCAACTTTGGTAGCTGTGGTTGTTAAACCTCGTAACTCCACTCGTTGTGTTCATAAGATTCGCCATCGTGACTTGGTGTGATTATTACTCCCTTTACCAAGCAAGCCAACAAATTTCACAGTCTCCAAACTGTACACGATCTCCTTAGAAAACGGATCCCGACCAAATCTCGCTCTGATACCAAATTGAAGAGTTGAACACGACAAGTAAATGTAATTTATATTTATTACAAATACTTGTACACAACAAGCATATGCTTTACAACACTCGCAAACTATCACTCTTGAATGACAACTCACACACACAAGGAAAAAACTCTTTTTGAACTCTTTAATACTTGGACACTTTGCTTTCACTCTTCAACTCACTCTTTGTTGTTTATTGTTTTTGTGTGTATATAATGAGACTCTTCCCATATTTATAAAGAGCCATGGAAGATTCTAGAATCAATATAATTCTAAAGAGTTATAGAAGCTTCCAAATATATCCTATAAGGTTCTATTATATTCCGGAACATTCTAAGAGAATCCGGAAGGTTCTAGCATAGTCCGGAATGTTCTAGCATAATCCGGAACATTCCAAAAGAGTAAAGAAAACTCCATCAAACTCTAAAAGTTTCCAGAAGATTCTAGATAATTCTAGAATTTTCCAGAAATGTCTGAAAGTTTCCAGAAGACTCCAGAATATTCAAGAGAGGTGGTGATGACATTTAACATGCGCAAGCTTTCATTTTCCATCAGCCCCACCCCACGGTATCAGATGTAGATGAACCACAACCCCAAATCCTCATTGGAAGATCCTAATCATCAATTCCAGACATCTTTTAACTTGACCACTTTTGGGGAATGGTCATCCATGGCCGGGCCCAAGAGACCATTGGTCTGGATAACTGAACCATTGGAGACCCCGATTCCAAGGCCGTTCTAACTTAAGCTATGGTGGGCTAGCCGGGCTTTGCCCCAACATTTCTTTAAAAAATACACACTCATATCCACACACCACATGGGCACCCTAACCCCATATCAAAGGGGACTTGATTTGGTGAGACCCCGGAACCACCGTGGTGCGGGGGGACCCTCGACTGTGGGGCCCACCTTGATGTATGTGATTACATCCACGCCATTCATCTGTATTAAAAAGTCATTTAAGGCATGATCCAAAAAAAATGAAGCAGATCCAAATATCCAAATCTCAGATGGACCATAGTACAGGAAATAGTAGTAATTGACCAGTAAAAACTTCTAGTGGGCCACAAAAGCTTTGGAACAAGATGATATTTGTGTGGTCTCTTCATATAGTTCTTTGTGACCTTATCAACAGGTTGGATGGCAAGTAAACATACCGGTGGACTGCATGAAGTTTTTAATGGTGGGGATTCAATCACAACTGTTTCCTGTGGTGTTGTCCACCTAAGATTTGGGCTGCTTCATTTTTGGGATCATCTCCTAAAATGAGCTTTGAAAATGGTTGGACGGTACATCACTATGAGCCCGAACCACTGTAGCCCTACGGTGGCTGTTGGATGGTAGGGTACTGTCAGTTAAAATTACAAGAGTATTCTTGCCATTACCTGTTCTATCTTGGATTGCAGAGTTCTAAAAGGCCAGAATCTTCAAGGTGTTCTTCCACGGGAGCTCGCCAAGCTTCCTTACCTCCAAGAAATGTAACATCTCTCTCTCTCTCTCTCTCTCTCTCTCTCTCTCTCTGCGCATTTTAGATGCTTCCAGCGTCAATTCCTTAAACTACGCCTCAACTGTAACCTATAATCCTCTCTTCCACAGCGATCTCACACGTAACTTCCTCAACGGTACAATTCCTCCAGAATGGGGAGCCATGCCATTGGTGAACATGTACGCACTTTCACCACCACGGTTTACTTTAGCAAATCAAAGCATGGTTTTTCTAAAATTAACATTGGGTATGTCATTGCAGCTCTCTTCTTGGAAACCGCCTATCAGGGCCAATCCCAAAGGAGCTTGGAAACAGCTCCACTCTCAAGACTACGTAAGCTTCGAATTTCCTTTGGAAGAAGATTCTAATTCCAGTTATCATTACTTATTTGGGAATTTTAGCGGAATTAAATGAAATTGGATTTTTTTCAGACCTACACCTAAAATTAGCTCACACAACTGGTGGTCGGTGCGGATTTCATAAACACATCACAGTGGAGCCCACATAGCTTGACAGCGTGACAAATGTGTAATCTCCAAGCATTTTCTCAGGAGGAATTTTCAGGTAAAAATCCTTTTTGTGATTGGATTGTGCAAAGGTTCTACAAAGAGAACGTAAGATCCTTCTTTATACGTGTTTTCAGTTTATGGGTCTTTTTAGATTTGCATGTTTCTTTAGAATTCTCTCGTATTCTGTTCATGCAATGCTCGGATTCTGTGACTGCAGCGTTGGAAGGTCTTACACAGAGAGGACGAAGGGCTCTGTTTATGCTCTATTGATGTTTTTTCGCCTTTATGTGGTTTTAGAATTTCCATATTCTTTAGAATTCTAGTTGATTTTGATAGTTCTCTGCTTGGTTTTTATGATTGCGTTTCAGAAAGGTCTTATGTAGAGAATGGAAGAACTTTCTTTCTTCCTCATGCGTTTCTTCCTCATGCGTGTTTTGGCCTTCTAGGTCCTTTTAGGATTGGCATCTTTCTTTAATACATTTACATATTATGATCAATGCTCTGTTTCTGGGATTGCATTGCAGGAAGGTCTTACATGAGAGATCCTCTTTATTATTTAAATGTATTTTCTGTTACTGGGTCCTCTTGAAAGAACATTTCTTTATAATCTGAAGTTATTCTGATAGTTTAATGCTCAATTTTTGGTTCGCAGTGTAATTTCTTCAAATGAGTTCACGGGAATGCTTCCGGGAACACTTGCTAATCTCAAGAACTTGAAGGATTTGTAAATTTTTCTCTCCAGTTTCATATAGTTTCTTGTATACAAAGTCGAGCAATTATTCAAGACTAGAATCACCCTATATATATTTTTATTTATTTTTTCTGGCGTAACGCAGTAGGATAAGATATAACAACTTCACTGGAAAGATACCTGATTTCATCCAGAACTGGACACAACTCAAGAGATTGTATGCATCTGCTCTTCCAATTCCAAGTTTCTGAGTTTCTTCAGGATGGAAGTTCTGAATTTCGTTTGTTACAACTTTATTATGTTCAAAATTTCATCAATCACAGAGCAATACAAGCGAGCAGTTTGGAAGGGCCTATTCCTTCTAATATTTCACTTTTGGAAAACATAACTGACATGTAAGTAAAGCCTTCTTATTTCCTACTCTTTAAATTACTGTGTGTAATATGACAATTTGCATTATTACCAATTGTAAAAAGTAATGAAAATATCTGAATTTGTTGTAATTAGTGCTTTTGAAAATCTTGATATGCAGGAGGATCAGTGATATAAATGGATCAGGCTCACCTTTTCCAACACTGGGTAGAATGAAAGGAACGAGGACACTGTGAGTCAAATGCTTATCTTTCTTTATGACGCTACCATTCCAATGTTATCAAAGTATAAAACGTTTGATTCTATTTTGCAGGATATTGAGAAGTTGCAATCTTTCCAGACGAATCCCTCAAGATGTTGGGCAAATGACAAGACTGAAAACCTTGTTAGTTATCTTTTTCTTTAAAGATTAGATGAAATTGTTCTTTGCTAGATTTTGGGCTTCTTATTTGCACTCTTCAGTGGGTTTTTTTTTTGGAAGGATTTAATTTCACATTTCAGTTGGTTATATGGATGACTTTGCAGATCCGGTCTAGTGGAAAGAGTGCTGTTTTTGTTGCCTGATGATCTTGAGTTTTGAGTCCCTTGATTGGCACCACTAACTGGTTTCCTAAACTTCAACTTCCCTTCCCAAAAGAAACACGAGAAAGGATGGATAATCCCAATATTTTTTGTGGTGTGGTTCACGTGAGCTTTGGATCTTCCTCATTTTTGGTGACATGCCCTAAAATGATACTACAAAATGGATGAACGGTGTGAATATAACACGTATTGATAAAATTACATCCAAGTACATCTAATCAGGGAAAGTACTTTACATGTTTGGATGCAAAGCCACGAGAGGCCTATTGAGTATCGCAGTAAAACTAGATAATTATACTCATTTACTATACATTACACTACTTTACCATGGAACTTAAACAAACAGGCCCTACAATAAAATAGTTTTAAAAAGGACAAGACATACAAGCTGTTATGTGCTAGCTATCTCATGACTAAGTTGAACCTCAGTAACGTCTCTGCAGGTGTAACATAATTTCAGGCACATTATTTGGTATAGTGCTCTATAAATGTACTCAAGTCTATAATCACTATCACATTTCAACAACAATTTGTTTCAGTTGTTCTTATTGTAAAAATTGGTTATACTTGGAATTTCATTTTTTTTCCTTACTATCTGTGCCACAATCGATTAAAAGCTTTAGTGATGGAATATAATGATTTGTCCATTGCCTTGTAATTTTTCTTGGCAGAGACCTTAGCTATAACCAATTATCAGGATCGATTCTACCCACCTTTGAAGTTAAGAGGGGAGACTTTGAATTTATGTAAGCGATCCTGTTTCTGAAAATAATTTTCACTACAGCACAGATCTCCATGATAAGTGTTATGGTGATGTTAGCAACAACTGTTTATTGACAACAGGTTTCCAATGTGGCCTTTCATTAGATATTTGACTGGCAACTTGCTAACGGGGGACGTACCGGTTTGGATGCTGGAGAGAGGATCAAACATGTACATTTCTCGTCCTGCACTCTTGACATTTGTTTCCATTCGATTAATCGATTGGAATTTCACATTTTCATGGCATAAGCTATCAGACGTAATAATCAACTCCTAACTTCTCACCAATCTTTCTTTATATCATGTATCCTTCTGGCTAATTCTGATGTTACTTTTTCGTCTTTAGCTAGCATGCTTGAAAACTAAATTGATCATCTTTGACAGATGTTTCAGACATGCTGGGGAACTTTAAAGAAAGGCAAACTAGGGTGCGTTTGCTCGTATTGCCAAATTTAATTTCCATAAAATGGAATTGACCAAATTCAAATTTCTCCAGCATTCTTATTGAGGTTCAGGGCTCAAACTCACAGTTGCATCAGTTTAATTCTAAATTAAAAAAATTAAAATTAAAATTAAAAAAACAGTTACAGGACTTAAAATTGGAACTCTGAAAGAATGTAACTGCTATTTAAGGGCTACTTCCTATGTGTGAATACTATGAGAAATGCACAATTTTCTGCATTTCGTCTTGATTAGACTGAATATTTAGAATTCCTCAACTAATAGAGTTTTATTACTGAGATAAATAGTAGCAGAAAATCATGCCATAAAAAAAAAAGGATTTGGCTACATGGAGATGTACAAAAGATAAAACTCTGAATCATGCCAAAGGAAAAATATGAAACCTAATCTTGATCAATACAAGAAAGGTGGATATGTTACCCACCATGCAATTTACAATTATAATTTGTTTCCAATGAACCATTTCTTATGATGAATGTTTCCTTGAAAAAGAAAATGCATGATTTTGGCATAGTATCAGATTATTGATTTGTGGGGTGTACTAACAAGCTAAAAACAACAAAAAAAAAAGATTATTGATTTCATCTTATCACAGCATACAGCTTCTCATATTGGAATCTAATGTTGGGTTGCAGTGATCTTTCTTACAATAATTTCACAGTGGGAGGCTCCGCCCCAATTGAATGTCTACAAAGAAATGTGTAAGAATATTTATGTAATTATGGCTTCTTTACAGTCCATCTTCACATGGTTTCTTATATTCTGCAGCTGAAATTTTCTCTTTGTATTTCCAGCAACTTGTTTGGGACCTCTTCAATGCTAAACAATTCGTAAGCTTCTAATGTTCTTATTGTAAAATTGCACAATGAGTTGTTAGAGATGGTCGTCTGTTTTGTTGCATCTGGTTTTGTTCATCTTAAAATTATATAAAACACCTTTGAATATAATCTTATAATGCTTACTCTTGACCCCATATTGATCTAGGAGTGGAGTTGTTCCGTGCTTGAAGAACTTCTGTTGTCCTAAAAGAGGTATATAAAATTACAACATGAGTACCTTGAAATTCGTATTTTGTTCGCTTTTTCTGTCTTTGGTGGTTTTTCTTTGATGTTTTCTTATTTCCAAATTATGCAACTTCTGTCATCTACGACTGGATCACCAACATGAATGGATTGCTTTGCAGAAATGCAAGATGACAAAATTAAGGGCAGATTTGATAAAATGAATCTGGAAGATGGGAAACCCTCCCCCCCCCCCCCCCAAAAAAAAAAAAAAAAAAAAAAAAAAAAGCGGATTTGTGCATACTTCTCCTTCTTTTGAAGTGGCTCCTTGACACAGGAAGTTCTTTTGGCTTGGATCTGGTTCTATTTAAACAGATCCAGATTTGAAATTTCAGTACAGAAAATACTATGCGTAAGTTCAATCATGGTTTGGAACAAAATTGAACCAATTAATTGGGATAAGGCTTTGATGATGATGATGAAATGAGGATATAAAAGAATGGAACTACAACGATTTCTAACGTAGAAGGCCCATCTAGTACCTATCTAGGACCAACCCAATGGATGGATGGTCCGGAAGTTTCACTTCCTTATAAGTTCAATAAATTTTAAGGTGGCTTAAGTCTGCCCAAATTAGAGGTTTTCTCTCTGCGAACTCTGAGAAATTGTTAAACTTCTCTTCAAAAATAACTAAGTGAAAATAGAACTATGTAAACATTATTAGGCTTGTTTAAAATTAGATATGGAACTAAACTTGGTTAGGCCAATATAGAAGCCTAATGGAAATAGAAAGTGTTGTGATAAACCAGGTTCGGCTTTGATACAACTTTGTTGTAATCCTGAAACCCAATAAACCTGAATCTACCCTAGGTATTAGAAATTTGGATCTAATACCACCGGTCCACCGTTAATCCGTGCGCTTTGTGGAAGCACATTCAACAAAAATAAAACAATCAAAATAACTAGAATAACCAAAACAATCAAGTAAGTAAATACAAAACATACTGATTTTACATGGAAAACCCTTGCAGGAAAAAACCATGGCACAAAGTGACAAATCTCCACAATAATCAAAAGTTCTAGAGTTTACACCACTCACCTTCTACGATTATAGGATCACCCGATCTTTCCTTGTGATGCTTACCTAGGAAAACCGTATCCCCTTGAGAAATCCCTTCCCAAGCCCTTACCAGTGTAAAAAACCTCACACCTCGCAAAACCCTTGTCCATCGGTTGGACCGACAACGTCCTGCTCTGCTCCATCCAAGGAATCCCTCACTACACTTTTGGTCAGACTGACAGTGTCCTGTTTCGACTTCCTGATTTCGCAGAATCCAAGGCATTTCGCACAATAGAAAGATTTGCTGTTTTTTCTTGATTGCATTGCATTAACATTAAACTCTCTCTCTCTCTCTCTCTCTCTCTCTCTCTCTCACATTTCATTACAGATTGTTTTTCATTATATATAAACTGTGGAGGAACGCAAGTCACCGACGGGAGCATCACATTCGTAGAAGATCAAGACGAAGGTGGCCCTTCAACATTTTTTTTGCAAATTCTAGAGACTACTGGGCATTTAGCAGCACAGGGAACTTCTTGGACAATGACGATGACAAAGACAACTACAAAGCATCAAATATATCCATACTTTCTTTTCCCAACTCAGCGTTGTACACGACGGCCCAGATCTCTCCTCTTTCCCTCACTTATTATGGAGTATGGACCATGTCTTATAAACGAAAAGTACACTGTGAACCTTCACTTTGCAGAGATAAAGTTCACGGCTGGCAATAATTATAGCAGGCTTGGAAAGCGCATATTTGATATTTATATTCAGGTAGGTAATCACATTATTTGAGATACTTTGACGATGAAAACATTGGATCGAGTTAAATTTGTTTATTGCAGGGAAAATTAGTTTGGAAGGATTTCAATATTGCACATGAAGCTGATGGGCCTAATAAACCCACTGTGAAGAATTTTACTGCAGTTGTGACAACCAACTCCTTGGAGATCCCTCTCTATTGGGCTGGAAAAGGCACAACAGTCATCCCTGAAAGAGGAATCTATGGTCCTCTCATATCAGCTATTTCTGTCATTCCTAGTATGTTTCTCTTCTGTCTTCATGATATCTGTGCTTTTTTTCTTATAGGTAAAATCTGTATCACTCGAGTTAGGCAAGTGTATGCAATTGTGCATTTTGGTTTAACCCTGTGCTATTGAGTGAACATGGGTTTTGCTATTTTTTATTTTTATTTTATAATTATGATTTTTTATTTTTACATAAATTGCTTTGGTAGTCCCATCCGTTAAACATGGTTGTTCAATATTTTTCTTCATGCAGATTTTGTTCCTCCATCAGAAGGTGGCAAAAAGATATCTGCTGGTGCTGTGGCGGGCATTATAGCTTCCGCTTTGTTTCTTACTTTCTTGATTCTGGGTATTCTTTGGTTGAAAGGCTGCCTGAGATGAAAAGACACCATGGACCGAGGTAAGAAGAATTTAATTGCAGAGTCCTAAATCATCATCATCACAGCCTTGTCCTTAAAAAAGTATGTCAACCATATAAACAAAGAAAAAGAAAAAGAAAAACAAGCATATACTATTCTGTTCTGCTTTACCTTGATTGCTTACAATGAATAAATGTCAATTGTTTAAGGAGGTCGGTATTTTCGTCTCTCTTTTAAGAAAAACAGAAACCATCTTCTCTAACACCAATAAATAGGATTTTTTTTGGAAAGATCTTCACTTCACTACTTCCACTTTGAGCACTAATTGACAATGATCAACTCTAGATTTCATCCCTTTGACATGATTTATTTTATATTAGTGTTTGACTTTTATTCTCTATGACTACACATGACTACAATATGCGTGCATAAGCAACAAAGCACGTGCTTTAAATTGGCAACTTGGTCAGATGAGGTATTCCGTTATGCCAGAGTGTCATCAGACATTTGGAGATTGGAAATCAATAAGCTTGAAGGCCCCACATGAAAATCTTCAAGAAGGGCACATGCCTCTGCTTTAGAAAATAATCTGCTACGACCTTCTGCCATTATTGAAAGCAAAGGGAGATTATAGATCATGTTGTCTAAGACACCCTGAGCTACCAAAGTATCTATAGGGGGAGTCATTGAGAGTACAAAAAACAAATGTTACATAGGTCTATATGCTTGCACTTGAAGAAGAAGATTGTTAAATACCTGATTCAGTCTTTTCTGTGATTATTTTTCTTTTCTCAATTGAGGGACATAAAAACCAAATTCATGAAAAAATCCACAATGGAACTCATGGTTTTTTAAAATATCAAAATTAAAGATTTTTTTTTCTTAAAAGAATTTTATTTCATAACACAAACAGGATATTTTGGCATTTCTTGAATACCAATTTTGATGGGAAATCATGGTTGCTATGGTATGATCTGAAGGTGAAGGCTCAGTTATGTACACAAGCCACATTCTGTGACATGCTTCGCAAACTGAGTACATCAGAAATTTCTGAAAAGATTGGATTGTTACCAAATAATATATGTAGTGTGGATTTACCTTATTTCATCGATCAATATCGAAATACAGTATGCCACAGAAGTTACACTTTGAAAAAATTTCTTGCTCATTGTGGGATGATGAACTACATACAGAGTGCAAGTACTAGGCAAAAGAGACCAAAACATCCATTTCTTATGACATTCCTTTTTTCCCACTTTGCTTAACGGACAGATCTTAGGGGCCTGGACCCGCAAAGTGGTTCCTTTACCTTACGACAGATTAAGGCTGCCACTAACAACTTTGATCCTGCAAACAAAATTGGAGAAGGTGGTTTTGGGTCCGTTTAGATTCTAAACAAACACTGGTTTATTGTGATTGATCATCATTTTGACACGTATGCATTCAGCCTTCTCAAATTAAGCTTGCATATATATGTCATACTTTTTAATTGTTACTCCAATCAGGGTCTATTACCTGATGGTACCATAATTGCAGCGAAGCAACTTTCTTCCAATTCAAGGCAAGGGAACCGTGAATTTTTGAACGAGATAGGCATGATTTCTGCATTGCGACATCCCAACCTTGTGCAGATTTGTGGATGCTGTATTGAAGCAAAGCAGTTACTGGTGATATACGAGTACATGGAAAATAATAGCATTGCTCACGCTCTGTTTGGTGAGCTTGTCAGTTGGTTCATGGCATTTTTATGTTGTCACATAAATCAAGAAGTATTACGACTCAGTTTTGTCAACTGGATGAATTGCAGGTCCCCGAAGAATGCAAATTGCAGCTTGATTGGCCAACTAGGCATAGGATTTTGTATTGGAATAGCAAGAGGTTTGGCGTATCTCATTGAAAGTTGTTCATAGGGACATTAAAGCCACCAATGTATTGCTTGATGGGGATCTTAAGCCCAAGATATCCGACTTTGGTTTGGCAAGGCTTAATGAAGAGGAGGACACCCACATTAGCACTCGAGTAGCTGGAACTTTGTGAGCCACTGTTCTTTGATTTGTCACTCATTTCTATAATTTCTAGTAAATAATTGATCTATGGATCATGTGGGATTCACCATCTAACATATGACTTGTTCTTTATCTTCATAACACCCATCGTCTCTTTATGGTATATCCATTAGTTTATCATTGTCTGGGTGTGACTGACTGCAGGGAAATGTAATTCGGTAATAATGTTGATTTTGCAGAGGATATATGGCACCAGAATATGCAATGCATGGTTACCTGACGGATAAAGCAGATGTTTATAGCTTTGGAGTGGTGACTTTGGAAATTGTCAGTGGGAAGAGCATCATTGGTTACAGGCCAAAGGGGGACCATGTTCATATGGTGGATTGGGTATGTTTGAATCTCCCCTTACTTTTCATTTCCACCATTACGATTGTGATCATTTTTCTGTTATTATAATTTACTGGGACGAGGTTTGCTTGGGAGGCACACAAGACCATCTTGGACATGGATCTTCGCTAACCAATTGCATTCCATTGATCTAGACTGTTCGCTAGGTCCAACCCATATTTCATGGGCAACCATGCAAGCATAACACTAATTTGACAAGTGACAAACATTAACCATTCAATCAAGGGTCTTTAATATGGACAGTCAAGATCATGTACACAAGAATAGATCTAATCAACAATTTGATCCCCCTCTTTTTTAGCGACCATCATGGATTGTTTATGGTTCTAAAGAATCAGTTTTGTTAGGCAACCGTAGCCATCCCATCTGTCGCTTGGAAAATGGATGGATATAGAAAATAAGGCCAAACCAAGGGTAAATTGGATCATTGTGTTAGGGCGATTATTGCATGATAGCCTTAGAAATGTGTTCTAGACTTAACAACTGAACTGATGCAACTAGGAGCTCTAATAGTGCTCTGAGAGCACTGGAGCATTTCTCATGTGACATATCTGTGCATGTGGACTATCTTATCTATTGCATGAGTGGTCAGAAAATGGGTGGCTGAGTTACAAGATTTAAAAAAGGAAAAAGAAAAAAAAAAAAAGAAAAGAAGAGAGAGAGCAAAGGCCCCACATTCAGTGGGTGAAGTTTACACCAATCAGGTTGCTAAGATAATCAATGGACCCTGAATTTTTAGCCTTTGGTTTGTCTGAGTGGTGGTCCACTGGAACAGTAGTGGTGATTGCCTTAGATATTTGTACATGTACAGTGGAGATGCTTTTAAGATCAAGTCTCAAATCTCCAAGAAACTTTCACAACCCTCTCAAGCTTTCATAATGGGTTGGTTGTTCACTATATTATGTTTCTATGGATATTGCAGGCATATGTTCTGCAACAGCAAAGAAATCAACTAGAGTTGGTCGATCCGAAGTTGGGATTAGAATTCAACAAGGAAGAGGCAATAACAATGATTGATGTGGCCCTCTTATGCACCAGTGCATCTCCCACACTTAGGCCTAACATATCTGCTGTGGTGAAGATGCTCAGAGGCATTAAGGATCCAGTTTCTGACCTGAATTTATTCAGTGATGATTCCAATGCTAAAGCTGTTGAAAACTTGCCTCATGAGATCCAAAGCATGCACTCAAGTCCAAGCAATAGCCTGATTGCGTCGACAGATCAGCCCTGGACTGAATCTTCTGTGTCCGGCCCTGATCTCTAACCAATCAATCTGGATTTGCAGAGTTGGAGTAACATAAATTAGTGAACTTTAATTTCTACATATGCAGCATTTGGAATCTATTACGGCTTGCCTTTTCCTTTTTGTTGTGATAAATTAGAGATATGGAGTTTCATAGGAGCAATATTAGAAGAAGAAGATGAAAATATGGATTGATTTGTCATAATTCATCATGGTTAATAACAAAACTAGCATGGACGGAGAATTTAATTAAGAAAACTTGTTATATCAGGGCATGACACATTTTCTAGTGAATTCATACAAGTGCAAACATGGTTAGATAATGAAGGTTTGTTTGATAAGAGGGACTTTACAGAATTTATAGTTCTTATTATCTTCATAATTGATGCATAGGTGATTTTTTATTCTACAATTTAGTTTAACGGTTGATATCATAGAGGGTTATGCATTGATTAGGACACTTTAGGATAATTTAGATTAGCATTTAGTGTTTGAGCCCAAAATCAGTTTGTGGGCCCACCTACTCATGCATATGAGGACAGAATCTTCTCCATATAAAAGTTACACAGACAATACTTACTAGATTCAAATATAATTTGACTAATTTACATGTCTACAACATTAATTTTTGTATGAAAACGTGGGCAATATTAAGCAAAGCTAGAGAATGAAAATTTCTCCTTACTATAGCACATATAATTAGACAATATCTCTCATGAGATGATAGAAAAGCTTATGCAAGAAAGAATCTTTGTCTTTAGTCTTTACAATTTTTGGGGTTTGTGCTGATCGCATTAAGCACGAGTAAATCAAACATTATAAAAATGCTACTAGAAGCATGGAACTCTTAGAAGTGATACACAAACATTTGTGGACCATTCCTTAATACATTTTGGAACGAGTAGAAGTCTTTTGTGAGCTTTAAATAACCATTATTGTTATACCTACGCATACATTACATATGACGAATAAGTTATCTTAAATGGATTTAAATTCTATAAAATACATATTAAATTGTGGCATCGTCACTTAATACACTGCATATCTTTAATTGAGTCTCAAAAGAGGTTGTGTCAAAAATCCCTGTTTACGACACCTTCATGTATAGGGTTGTAATATATGTTGATGTTGAGATCTGATCGTCCCTGTTAAACCGCCGTATACCTGCAAAACCAAATAACAATGGACACCTTGGCTATAGCAGGGGACCCTCCGATGCCAAAGTTAGAACATGCAATATAGGTCTAATAGAATTAAGGTTTTTGTGCATACCTGCTACTATATGCGGGGTTCTTATTTATAGCCCTTTGGTGCTAATTATGTATATGGCAGTGAATCCGCCATACAATCATGTATCATGCAAGGGATCGCCCTCGAGATACAAGGCGTTATCCTCGGCGCGATTCTCGGTGAAGATATCGGGGAATAAATCCCCCTCGTACATAAAGGAGATCTCTTGGTGATCGGCTTCTGAGGAGGTCGTGGTCGACAGCCGATGCTGACCTTTAAGACGGGTTGGCTGAGTTCCTGCAGACCGAGCTGAATTGTTGACTATGGTCGTGCCCTATCTTCGAGGTCAAGTTAGTACTTATAGTCGTTTGTTGGTTGCGATAGTGAGATGTCAACCAGAGCCAAGGCCGCTGCTCGTGGTTAGTGCTCGAGCTTGTCGAGGAGGTCGTGCTTGGTAGTTTAGACCGAGCTCTTACCCGATCTCCTTTTTTGAGCTACATGCCTTCTGTTTTCTATCTCATTCTGGTTGCTTGGTCAGTCCAATTTTACCTATAACAATAGCCCCTTTACTTTTGAGTGCTTTTCAGAAGCTCAGGAAGTAAATGGATTCGGACTGACACCTAAGTGCGAGGCTTCACGCGCAGGTTGGGACCACTCATCATTATGGTGGAAGCAGCAAGCACGAGAATCAAGGAGGATTCATTAATGATTAGGACAGGTCGTGTGAGGAGACATGTGCTGAAGCGGCGCATTTTCGTCTTTCGGCGAATAACATGAGAACACATGGCTTTGCCTTGGTAATCGAGTCTGTCCGTAAACCAGTAGCTGCTACGTGGAGGGAGGCATGAGCTGTAGCGCTGTGGAGGGAGGCGTGAGCTGTAGCGCCTCTTCTGATCGCGGCATTGAATGCGGGAAATCAATGCTGCAGCTGAGGAGATTATAAATAGGGAGGGGGATCCCCTGAACCCATTTCATTTACTTCTCTCTGCCTCTGCTACTCTCTCTGACTACCAGACTAGGTGATTTGCGGTAAGTCGGAAACCCTGCCCATTCTTTGCTTTTCGGCCAATCTCTTCCTTCCCTAGCCCTCTGTTTTCCCTTTGTTCTCTCTTCATTTCTTTTCTTTATCTTGGTCGGGATGTCGGACAGTTCCGACAGACTCTCTATATCTGGGGCATTCCACGGGAAGTCCATCCCGGAAAGTATGGACTCCCGGTTGGGCGCACCCTCAGGTGCATCATCTCCGGTGCCGAAAGGCCGAGAGCATGCGGTGACATCTGCCCCGATAAGGTCGGTAGCTCAGTCTACCGCGAGGTCATCTTGCGGGGTTAGCATTTATAGTTGTTTGTTGGTCGCGATAGTGAGATGTCAGCCAAAACCGAGGTCACTGCTTGTGGTTGGTGCTCAAGCTAGTCGTGGAGGTTGTACTCATTAGTTTAGACCGAGTTCTTACCCGATCTCCTTTTCCGAGCTACATGTCTTCTGTTTTCTATCTCATTCTGGTTGCTTGGTCAGTCCAATTTTATCCATAACAATATAAAAGTCAAGATTTTTAACCCGCAAGAAAGAAAACTTAACTCAAGACAGTTAATTGTTGGATACCCAAAAAAGATTAATTAAAATGTTTCATATTCTATTATCTTTTACATACAATTAAGATTGTAGTTACTGAAAACTCTTAGTTTATCAAGGATTTTTAAAATAATGAGAGTGATTCCTATCAATATTAATGTCATAAATGACAATTTTAAAAATTATAAGAAAAAAAATATTCTTGAATTATCAAAAGGAATTAAGTCGATTGCTAATAAATGGATATTAAAATCGAACATGACTTTATGAGTAATATTGAAATATATGAAGCCAAAATAATTGCTTGGGGATTTTAATGAGTACAGGCATTGATTTTATAAAACTCTCTTCGATATAAAAGAAAGTGTTATGGAGTTTACAAACAGACAAAAGACTTCGCAGGAATTCGACCATTTGAAATCAATTGATTAATATATGGATGTAGATTCTGTTGGTTGTTTTAATAGTAAGAATTCCATATCTGGCTATATTTCCATAACGAAACTGTATAAAAAAAAAGTGTGAAATAGCATGGATTCATTTACTATGGAAGCGGAATATGCAACTTATCTTAAAGCCACACATTAGCAATATAGCTTCAAGTCCTTAATATAGAATTATCAAGTGTTTGTAGAACTCATCTGCAAGAAGAGATGATGGCAGATTCACTCTCTAAAATCCGCTTTATCATGCTATTTATGAGGCATTATCTTGCATGGGAGTTGTCGAACCTGTGAAAATATTGGATTAGTATGAGTTTTAGTATGATCTAATTCATGCACAAACATTTAGAGATCTCATTTATTTTTATGATTATGTTATTTAGTTTTTCTTTTCTTTTCTTTTCTTTTCTTTTCTTTTCATTCAGTATGCACATTTATTTCAAGTAAGAAGAATTTTTGGTTTCATCGGAGACATAAAGCTCTTAACGGAGATAGTTGGACCACTTAGGCACATGTGATCACGTTAAACGTGTAATCTTCATACCATACTTTCATGTCTTGATTTTTTGTCGTTGTGATTTCTAACATTTATGACCATAATACGTCTCACTTCGAAAAAGGTTAAATGTTTTGATGACTACCATGATCCAAAAACATTAATCTTTAATGGACTAGATCTAATAAGCATTGCTCATATCATTTATTAATGGTAATAATTTTTAAATATAATGGGTATTTATTAGGAGATTTCAAATAAATATATTCTACAAAACATCTAAAAAAATTTTCAACATTAATCGGTGTGGCCTGAGTGAGAGAATATAAGACTTTTATTAGGTGGGCCTCACGTGATCAATGGTTTGGATGATATGACCGCTGGGTTATTAGGATTGAGCATACGAGAATTTACATAAGTTGTGATCAACTCAAATATGTAGAGGTGTGATGAGCTTAGATTGTGCCACATATGCATATGTTTCAGATAGACATGATTTCTAGAATATTTTAGTGAAACATGGTCTCATGCACATATATGAACTCTATCTAGTATGGAGATTCATGGAGGAGGGAATAGTTGTGACAAGTTGAACTTATATAACTCTTTTTTCTATAAATACAAGTTTTATTCCCCTCACCTACACATGTGGGTGGATATTCATGGTGAATGATTATTAGCTCAAAATTCATATTAGTTCATTTATTAGGTGTAAATACGTAGAGGGTGGAAATGACAACTTTTAATGTGCAAACATGCTCACTTGTTGGGTGGGCCAACCTGATTCTTATGGTAGAGAACACCTACTGTGCATACCTCTTAAGAATGTCCTTAGCTCATGCACATATTGTTAGACTTAATTTACATAATAAAGGATTGCATTATACATTAATTATAAAGAGTTTATAAACTTAACCAGAAACTCATACTTGCATGGGAAACCATCCTTGTTGATGTCGACGAATGATGGTGTAACTTGATCTTCTGTAAGTTACACCATTTTATAAACTTGAGATGGGAGAAGAGGTTATATATATAGTGTAGATGAAGTGACTAAGATCTGTATTTATCAAAAAGAGGGCTATGCTGTAGAGGAAACAACACATTTTCTAAATATGTGTAAATCACTGAGATTTACAATACAGAGAGATTTGATGAGTAATAATCAATTCCAACTTAAACAACCATATCATAGAACATAGAATGAAAGGGAAGCATCAAGATTTTTATTTTTTATTATTTTTTTTCACGTTTCTTTGTATAGCAACACGATAGGGGGCCCGTTCCCCTTTTTGTTACCGGCCCACCCTGAATTTGTGCATGTAAGCCGTCCGTGGCCCCTTTTTCTCAACAATACAATTTTGATCTTTTGTTAAAAAAAAAACAAAAAAACAAAAGAAAAAAAAGAAGAAGATTTTCAACATGGAAGAAATACCCAATATATATGGTAGTTCAACTCATCAATTATTCCTCAGAGAGTCTCCACACTATAAGAGTTTATTTCTCTAAAGGAATTTATATTTCATTGTAATACTCTAGATTCAATGTTTATCTAAATTACTATGTATACATAGCAGACTCCAAGTGTATCACCCTTGCGTATTTAGACTGATCACAACTTCTATAGAGCCCACTACCCACCGGTATGCTCAATCCAAATGTCCTATGGTCAATTTGTTTGATCAATCTCAACCATTAATAAGGTAATCTTATCACATGTAACCCATCAAACATGTATCATGCATCCCAATGGAATATCACCCAGAAATAACCATGATCAACGATGCAAGTCAAATTGGGCAAAGTGGATATAGGAGTAGAAATGGTCTCATTAAAAATTTTCAAGGCCTTTTTTCTTTACATTTTGCATGGCCTTATTTTAATGGTTGTTATCTTCCCCTACCTGGGAGATGTGAATTTGAATTTTAAAACATTCTTTTTTTTATTCACACGTGTACTCACCCCACATGCTCTCACACACTTGCACCACAAGGTATGCTTGAACTTGTGACCTCATGTTGAAACTCCAAAGAGTCTGCCACTGAATCACTGCAACAAGTGCATTTTAAAACACAATCCAATTATACAGTGTTCCGCCATGATCATAGATCACTCAAAGGGCCCTACATATAGATTTCCACCGTGACTTTTTATTTTTTTTTAAAACACACACACACACGCCCCACACACTGACTCCTTAGTGGGATTTCACCACCTATAGATACTCGAACCCTTGACCGGGTGTTGAAACTCCTAAGAGTCTACCACCGGAGCAGGAGTAAGGATCCTTTCTACTGTGACTACCTCACAAGAATTTGCACTGATCATAGCTTTATTTTGATATGCATGGATGCATTCTCACCTTTTGGTCAGACACCTCTTTTTCTACATTTTATGATGCGACACTACACTAGTACTTTTAAATAGAGTAATATGTTCCATTTTATTTTTTTGCCATTCATATTCCATGTTGGTAGAGCTTATCTCTATTGCACTCAAAAAATAAATAAATTATATTGGTAGCACACACCCTATATATTGTTAGTAGGGTATCTCTACTGTACATGACCTGTAAGCAAAAGATCAACTGGCAGACTGAGTGGATATACCTAGTTTCAACACTTGAGGTCTTGGTATCGATCCCCAGCGGGGGTGGCTAACATGGAGTGTCTGTACTGACATGGGTGTGTACTAACAAGCTAACCCAAAAAAAAAAAAAAAAAAACGAGCTCTTCTAGGTTCACACGTCATGTGCAATACAGCTTGGGTACATACCACAAATATGCCAGCAAACACATACGTGTGAAATCTTATTCACCCGTCAGATTGGTTCTATCTTATACATATTTTCCCAGAAATAAAATATAGTCCAGATCAGCATAGCCCCAATATTAGAAACACGTGGATGAGTTTTTTTTTTTTTTTTTTTTTTTTTTTTTTTAAGCTTCAGCCAACTTTTTCAGAGAAGTACATTTCTTTTGCAAACTGACTAGGGGATCAATACAGTGGTACTCTTTTGATCGATGCGCTGGATCTGACCTATGGACCTATCATGTCATGGTGGCACATGGGTAGCTAGCCTGTACGTGAGCTGAGCTTTATTACACAGACGTGTAGACTTAGCAAAGCTCTAGTCAATAAGACCATAGACTGTAATATGAATGAGGATGGCAACGTTTTGATGCATCAGGGTGTATTCAGCGCGTCTTGATGCACCAGTCAGAGCTTGAGGGAAATATGTTTAGGTGAGCAAACCTGTGGATGGGTTTGTCCCATAAATTTCCCATTGAAGATCTTAACCATCCAATCTTTGGCTATCTTCCCAGACGATTGTACTGATGCAAGCTTCAAGAACCATCAGATGATGTAGTACACTTCACCTTCAAGTGGTCTCACTTGTAGACACTGGCGTATTTAGTTTTGATACAACCTAACCACCAATTGCTCGTCTCTTTCGCAAAGGAGTTTCTTGGAATTTTCAAAGATGAGGGAACCACTTAGCCATCTAACCGCTTGCGTGGCTACTTTGAATACCATTTGTGTAGTGGAGAACACAGCACCTTCCATTCATTTTTCTAAATCACTTTAGGGTATTAGTCAAAAAACGAGGCAGAGCAAAAGCTCAAGTGGACCCCACCACAGGAAAAGTAAGGATCGAATGCTTATCATTGAAAACTATTTTTGGATCTGCCTTGAAATGATCCGACAAAATGAATAGATGGCCTGGATAAAACACATGCATGATGGGACACAATTTTTCCATGATCCGTGTTGTGTTCTACACAATAGGCAATCCGAGTCCGGCTAAATAATGATAAATTACATTACCTGTCGGCCGACATCCACGTTTGGAAAACTCTTTATTTCGAGAAGATTAGGTGCGGCCCCGGCCTTACCAAATTCGGTTCAGTCCTTACACTGAGGCCCACCTTGATGTACGTATTCTACATATATGCCGTCCATCCATTTTTTTCAGATTATTTTATGGTACGATTCTAAAAATAAAGCAGATCCAATTCAAAGGTGGACCATACCATATGAAATAGTGGTGATTGTCCATTAATAATGGGTCACCTAAGCTTTGGATCAAGCTGAATTTTTTTTTTTTTCCCTTCATCCATATTTGTGTGACTTTATCAACGGATTGGATGGAAAATAAACATTACGGCTGGCCTTAGGAAGTTTTTTTCTTTTTTTAATCATCACCGTTGTTTCATATGATACTGTATACTTGAGTTTCGGATCTGCTTCATTTTTGTTCTCGTGCCCTAAAATGATCCGCACCGTTGGTGAGGTCCGGGGCTGCACATAATCCGCTCCCCAGCACTCCAGCAGGCAATTGTGTTGGATTGAATCCTACATTTGGTTAAGACGGACTGAAACGGCTAATCAGAGAGACTGAAAAGCACAGAGAGTAAAATGCGACGGCGACTAGTCAAATACGCAAATGCAAAATAAAAAGGGTAGCGGGTAATCTCCAAACATTGAAACTCCACTACTGGAAACTCTAAATCTTTTCTCGAATTCTTGAGATGTTCTCTGGTAGGATGATCTTCCGTTCTCGATCACACCTTTTCAACTCCAACATCTATTTCTGGCCGTTCATCCTTTTCTTGATTTTTGCATTGAGTTGCTTAGCAAAGGTCTCATATGCAGTAGCTCAGTTGGACCCTGAAGAAGGTAAAATTGGTCTTGAAATTGCTTAAAAGAGAATTGATATCTTCTGATTGATACATTGAACTTTTTTTTTTTTGGAGTTTTATTATATAATAATACACCTTGTAGTTTCTTTATGTGGTCTTTCATGTTCGAGTTAGACAGTGTAACTTTGTTTATTTATTTATTTATTTATTTTTAACACACCACCACACACTCACACCATGGTGGGATTTCACCACCTGTGGGTACTCACCCTCAACCAGGTGTTGAAACTCCTAAGAGTCTACCAGCGGAGTAAGAGTAAGGACCCTCCTTTCTCAGACAGCGGGTGCTCAATGGATGTTCATCTATATTAAAATAGAACTAATTAATCCTAACCGCATCATCAATGATTTTTTTATTTTTTATTTTAATTACTTATGGATGGTTGGAGAAGGTGTATCCAATAAAAGGTTGGCACTTAATGAACAAAACTCCAATTCATATATAGTAAGGTTCATTTGACCAGAATGTGTTTTGATGTGTGGCCCAACATTAGAGTGATGTGAATCTTTTAACGGTCTACCCATCCACTAGATATCAACATTTGATGTCTTTTCTTTAATAGTTCTGGTTTTAGTAGTTTTTGTGGCCATCAAGCAGGTTTTCGGTTCTGGATCAATCGACGTGAGCTGCTTGCTCCAACATTTTCAAGGATTGACGGTGTATAGAGTTTGTGAAGGTTTAAATTTAAAAAAAAAAAAACAAAAAAAAAAAAAAGAACAACCTGCCAAATGGTTTTTGTACAATTTTCCCTACCGCTGAACTCCAGTTCTGATAAGCTGATGTGGAAATCCCACGATACACTTGTCAGGTGGCCTGCATGAATGCTAGTTTGTCATGTCTGGTCCTGAAGCCTACACACAGGTATTATTAGGAAGATGGATGGTTCCGATCGTCTAATCATCTCTATATGTGATGCCTAATGGGATAATTTAGAGTCTTAGACTCCTAAAAAATTATGGCTTTTTACGTGGAAAATGAGTAGAAATAACTGGAGGAAGAGGAGGGGTGTTTCTGTAATTTCAACCAGAAATAACTGTGTCCTTACTCGTACTCCGGTGGTTGACTCTCAGGCGTTTCAATACCAGGTCAAGGGTTCGAGTACCAAAGGTGGTGAGTGTGTGTGCGTGCGTTAAAAAAAAAAAAAAAAACCGAAAAGTAAGTGGCGGACTCTCCAAGAAGAGTGTGTCCACCTTTTATTCATTGGATATTCTTGAAGTGTTGGTGGTCTGTGGGCCCCACTATGATGTATGCTTTCATCCATGCCGTCCGTATATTTTTCCAGATAATTTTATGGTATGAGACCAAAAGTGAGGTATATCCAAATCTCAAGTGTACCACATTACAGGAAACAGTGTTGAATGAGCATCAACCATTAGAAATCCTCCCCCGCCTAAGTTGGGGCCCACTGTGATGTTTGTAAGAAATCCTCCCCTTCTAAGTATTCATTCATAGGGTCACAAAGACATGGATGAAGAGGAAAAACAAATTTCAAAATGATCCAAAACTTCTGTAACCCCTAAAAGGGTTTCAATGGTAGACGTTCAATTCCCCATTGCCTTTTACAGTGTGGTCCACTTGATAGCTAGATCTGTCTTATTTTTCATCTCAAGCCTCAATACAAGTTCGCCAAATAGATGGACGGTTTGGATATAACACATATCTCATAATGGGACCCACATAAATAGGTGGGGATTACACCTGGAAAAAAAAAAAAAACCAGCGAGTTGGAGTCGATCGGGTTTAGACACTGTCGCACTGGGTCAGAGGTGGGCCTATGGCGACGGATTATAACAGTAGCCATAACTGTAATGCTATGCACTTTTTTTTTTTTTTTTTTTTCTCTCTCTCTCTCTCTCTTTTCATGGAGAAGTTTATTCTACCTTCATTTTTCTCATATACACACACACACACACACACACACACAGAAATGCTCACCTGTGAACCAGTTTGTACGTATTACATACGAACTTTTACTTTGATCTAAAACTTTGATGGGCCATGAAAAATGAAAACAATTTCCTCCCTTGATTTGCATTTCTCTTTTCTATGGCCCACCAGAATTTTAGATCGGGGTGAAAATTTGTCACATGGGATTTCATGGGATTTCGCATCACATGTACTGTTCAGATTAGACACCCATGACACGTGTGCAAAGGTGCGCACGTGCGTAGGTGCTTGTGAGGAGCATGACTCTCTCTCTCTCTCTTTATATATATATATATATATATATATATATATATATATATATATATATATATATATATATATATATATATCTTTTCTTTTTCATTTATTTCTTTATTCATTTAACAAGAATATCTTCTAAACCAAAATTAGTTACTTAACGTACCACATATGATTTTGGGCAGGAGAAGTTACTTTAGCCAACCTACCTAGTTATTTTTCAAGATTCCATCAGGTCAATGGTCGAAAATCCATTTCATTCACTTCACGGTCAATTTCAATCAGTTCGCAGTCAAACTGAAAATTCAGCGGGGCAAATATAAAATTGAGCGGGGCAAACATGAAATTGAGCGAGACAAACTAGAAATTCAACGGGGCAAACATGAAAATTGAGCGGGGCAAACTAGAAATTGAGCAGGACAAACCGAAAATTAAGCAGGGCGAACCAGAAATTGAGCGGGGCAAACTGAAAATCGAGCGGGGCAAACTAGAGATTGAGTTGGGCAAACTAAAAATGAGTGGGGTAAACTATAAATTGAGCGGGGCAAACTGGAAATTGAGTGGGGCAAACTAGAAATTGAGCGGGGCAAACTGAAAATTGAGCGAGGCAAACTAGAAATTGAGCGGGGCAAACTGAAAATTGGAGGACTACTTCATTATGAACACAAGGAAAACATCATTAGTTTCACAATTTCTTCTTAATTAAACTAATGCTTGCAATTCAATCTATTTCCATTTTGCATCCAAACACAGCTCATGTGTTAACTCGAACTATTTCTAGGAAGAACAGTTCTTAAGCTCCAACGATTACAGAATAAGACACATACCAGAATATAGATTCCTCTATCCTTGAGCATCCAGGCATTTTGATTGAAATGGCTCAATATATGATGTATCAAAAGAGACAAGGATCAAAATGTGGTTGATATTTATCCGTACCTCCCAACCTCCTCAAGCATCTTAGCAGTATTTTGTTGTGCATTATGTCCACACTAAGCATCAATAATTGCTGTAAGTAATTTTGGTTCTTCAATGAGAGGAGATATCTAAAGTACACAATACTCACCATTAGAGAGTCTAGAGTTCCTGAATACACAAGGTGTCATCAGAAAACAATATTTCAACAACGAATTTCCCATACGTCATTAGACCTTCAATTGCATAGGACTCATTGTATCAATGCACAGATGAATTGAATTGTAAACATTCGCAAGATAATGACGTTTCCTAGAAGTAATGCTGAGGAACCAGCATTCAAACCACAGTTATGCTTCTTTCAAGTCACCTTGAAAGCTGTGACATTACAATTGGATCCCACACACTCAATTTCTAGTTTGCCCCGCTCAATTTTCAGTATGTCCCGCTCAAATTGTAGTTTGCCCCGCTCAATTTTCAGTATGTCCCGCTCAAATTGTAGTTTGCCCCGCTCAATTTCTAGTTTAAGCCGGGCAAACATGAAATTCAGCGGGGTAAACTAGAAATTGAGCGGGGCAAACTAAAAATTCAGCGGGGCAAACCGAAAATTGAGTGGGGCAAACATGAAATTCAGCGAGGCAAACATGAAGGTTGAAGGTTATCAAGGAAATTTAAATTTTTGACAAAAAAATTTAGATAATTTTTGGAGTTTTCGACATATCGAAAACTTTAGTTAACATGTCAACCTGATCGATCAAAGCGTTTCGACCAGTTGACTCGATGGATAGATAGGTTACACAGTTTTGAGTGTTTTTATGCAATTTGTTTCTATTCTAGTTTTGATTATATATACTGATGTAATCGATATTAAGGTTACTGCTAGACATTGAAAATGCCAAGCTATATGTCCTAGAGGGTGGGGAGGGGTGAATAGGACTATGCCAAATTAAAATGATAACATTGAAATTTAAACAATTATAGGAAAGATAACACTTTAAACAATTCACAATACGAAAATGTAAAGCAACCTCAAAATTCTAGTATTGAGAGGTTGATACAGATGTTGTTCTAAGGACAACTTTATACCATAAAAACCAAGGGTTTATGGTAGGACAACCTTACTGGAACAGTTTGTGTATTAAAAACTCAAACTGAAGAGGAATAAAAAGGAAATAGCTAGAAAGGAAATCTAAACTATTACAACATTCCCCACAATGCTTGAAATGTAAAAATTACAACATTCACATCCACAAATACATCCCACAATATTGAATGATAAAAGATATAGAAAATAAACCACACATCCACAAAACACGAAGAATTATAGTGGTTCGCCTGTGTGTACACTAACTGTTAAACAACAGCCACACAGCTACTCCACTCCTAATATCCTCACACAGTAGATATTAGCGTTCACTATGAAAATAGGTTTTTCCAGGTTCACCGAAAACCCTCACAATTGTGTCTTTCAAGTGGGCTTACACAATTCAAAAACCCCACACTTTGAGTTCTCTGAATCTCCTCAAATAACCAAAAGAATGAGATTTTTCTAGCTTAATCTCAAAAGAAACCAATATAATGGAAATCACAATAATGTAAAATACCTGAATTTCTCCTTTTGTTGTAGCTCGGAAGAACCAAATCGGAGTAGAAGTTCGAATATAGAAGTTCAATGTCCACACTCACTTTGAAATGGTTCTAGGTTCTAATTGATTTTAAATTAAATCAAGTTGGGCTAGCTCTATTTGATTTTGATTCCAAGAAGTGGAAATATTACAATTCCTCTTTCAAATCAGTTTGGAATGCAGAATACAAAATCAAATATAAAAAGTTAATAAAAGATAATATTAAATATGCACAATATAGCTTAAGAAGTTTACAAACTTATCTCTTAGAGAGATGCCTTGATTTTTCTTGAATTGAATATCAAACTCTAAAATCGTGCTCTATTTATAAGTGCGGAAGATGCACCTTCGATTGGTCCTATGGACATTACGACTGGTCGTAGGACCAACAAATTTTTGAAATTTTGAGCGCGATCGGATAAAACCGTTCCACGACTAGTCGTGAGGAGCCAGGAGTAGTTGCTAGAGTTTGAGTCGTAGCTGCATGACTGGTCGTGAACAAGTCGTGCACTATTCACACGACCAGTCGAGCAGTCTCCAGGACTGGTTGTGGCTTAACAAAAAATTTCAACAAATTTAAGACTGGTCCTAGAATTTCTTGGATTGGTCGAGCCAGTGCTAGGATTAGTCGAACAAGGTTCAGGACTAGTCGAATAACAATTCAAATACTTATAAAATGATTCAATTTGAATTATGTGTTCAAAATGACCTACCCTAAGGTCAATCTAAGGTCTTCCATATCTTGGACATGATGTATGAACATTGAACCTTCTTTTCTTCAGATGATAGATGGTCTTTGAAGTTCATGAAGTTTGAGATCTCGACACATGACGAAGCTTGTATTTGAGGTCTTTTGAAGCTTGAATTTGTAGTACATGAGTTGTACTTCACCTTGAGTCTTGAACAAGATCTCGTCTTTCGATGTAGCTTTAAAACTCTGAAGCTTAGAGAAGATGACAATGTACTTGATCTTGCATTTCTTGAAGTAGATCTTTGTTCTTGATTTGAAGCATTGACTTGAACAATATATATATATATATATATATATATATATATATATATATATATATAGGGAAAAGGTACTATGCGCTCGAGCGTAAAGCGGTCGTCCGTGAGGTCAAGCTGGGTGGGCCCCACCGTGATGCCTTTCGAACATCAACATCGTCCACCAGATGCACCATTTCATGGTGGGACTGGATGACCCAAAATCAGGTCAATCTGTGACTCAGGTGGGCCACACCATCTAAAACCATAAGTATACATGCCAAAAACATATAAAAGCACTGGTGGGACCCACCTGAGTTTTCCATGCACCTGAAACTTGGTTTGAACCCTCATTCAAGTGGGACACACATAATGGATGGGCTGGATTTGCAAAACACATCTCGGTGGGCCCTTAAAAATGGTTATGAATGTTTTAATGGTGCACGGCCCCTCTGCACTTCTGTATGTGGTGTGGTCCACTAAAGTCACGGATTGACTTAATTTTGGGCCATCCAGGCCGACCATGGAATGGTGCATCTGGTGGACGGTGTTGATGTTCAAAAGGCATCACGGTGGGGCCCACCCAGCTCGACCTCACGGACGACCGCTTTACGCTCGAGCGCATAGTACCTTTTCCCATATATATATATATATATATATATATATATATATATATATATATATAAGACACAAACTGTGGTTTTGGCACAACAAAATTTGATAATCAAAGGAGCAATAACCATATATATATGTGCTACACAAGACACAGACTGTGGTTTTGACACAACAAAATTTGATAATCAAAGGAGCAATAACCATAGCCCTTACAGACATGCTTAAGGGTTTGAAAGGATTACACCCTGGACCATATCTCAAGTGGTAGACTAAGTGAAGATACCTCGTTTTAACATTGAGGTCTTGGTATCGATTCCCTAGTGGGGGTGACTAATAGTAGAGTGTGCACTGACAATGGATTATACTAACAAGCTAAGATTCTTTTGAAGAAAGAAAAAGATAAGGTTTTTCTCATGGGTCTTCAAATCGGTAATGCAGTGTAAATGAGCATACACTAAGGTTCTTTTAAAGAAAGATGATCTGTAATCGTCAAATATTGGAAATGCAGTGCAAATGAGCATACACAATGTTTTCAGTATTTATGTGGTTGGAAATGTTGACATTGTGATCACGCATAGTCCCACTTTGATAAATGTGGTGATGATTGTCGTGGTCTAGTGTCGATAGTTCCAATCGACCAAATAATTCAGGATACTCTATAAGATCCATTAAAATATCTAGTAGAATCTCGATCGTTAATGAATTACCATATAATACATTGCTTATTGAAGAATGGTAGTTTCTAGTTTGCCCCGCTAAATTTCATGTTTGCCCCACTGAATTTCATGTTTGCCCCGCTGAATTTCTAGTTTGCCCCACTCAATTTCATGTTTGCCCCGCTCAATTTCATGTTTGCCCTGCTGAATTTCATGTTTGCCCTGCTGAATTTCATTTTTGTCCCGTTGAATTTTTAGTTTGCCCCGCTGAATTTCATGTTTGCCCCGCTGAATTTCTAGTTTGCCCTGCTCAATTTCTAGTTTGCCCCGCTAAATTTCATGTTTGCCCCGCTGAATGTCTAGTTTGCCCCACTCAATTTCATGTTTGCCCCACTGAATTTTATGTTTGCCCCGCTGAATCTCTAGTTTGCCCCACTGAATTTCATGTTTGTCTCGCTGAATTTCTAGTTTGCCCCGCTCAATTTCATGTTTGCCCCGCTTAATTTCATGTTTGCCCCGCTCAATTTTATGTTTGTCCCGTTGAATTTCTAGTTTGCCCCGCTCAATTTCATGTTTACCTGTAAAGTGAAGAGAATTGATCGTAAAATGAATTGAATTGACAGTGAAGTGAAGGGAATTAACCGTGAAATGCATGAAATGAATTGGATATAGCACATATATTTGATTAACAAATTTTACTTAATTTTCCATGTTGCAAAACCTACTAAATTCCAGTGTTTAAATTATACTATGTACGTCAAATGAGTCCTTATGTTATTTTCAAGTTGGATTTGCAAAATTGTAATTTGAGGGCCACTTCCTGTCATTCCCTCTTGGTTAAAATGATTGTTCTCAATTGAATTCACTTGTAAGTAGAGCTGGGCATCGGACCAAGTCGGATCGGATTCGGTCCAACTCGATCAGATTCGAAATTTACAGGGTGTGACCCGAACTCGATCAGAACCGGTACTGGATCCGGGTCATCGGACTCGAACAGATCCGAACTCTGCTGACTTTGAACCGATCCGCATCCGACCAGGTCAGGAAACCCGAGTCGGATCGGACTAGGAAAGGTTCGGATTTATTCTCATTGTTTACTGTGGTGTGATGTACTTAAAATTTAGTACCAACCCCTAAAATGATATGGAAAAACTGATGGATGGTGTGGATGAACCAAAAAATTCAATACGGACCCACACAAGCTCACACCACCTTGTAGCTTCGTGAAGAAGCTACACGTGACCACGTTTCATGGCTTCCTGGAGAAGCTTCACGTCTCACACCATATTCAGGTACGATGCTATTGAATAGGGTGTACTAACAAGCTAACAAAAGATATATATATATATATATATATATATATATATATATATATATATATATATATATATATATATATATATATAGTGCTTTGTTGACTCTAGCTACAAGCTGGTCTAGGTACGTGTCGTGCGCAAACGAGCACTGATGCTCCTTGAGCTCCGAGTTGTAAGAACGGGTGGGCCACGAGTTAGGCTACTGACGTGGCGTCACCAAGTTTTGTGGGCCCCACTATGATGTATGTGTTGTATCCACACCGTCCATCCATTTTGAGATATCATTTTAGAACATGAACCAAAGATGGAAGCAAATAAAAATTTGTAGTGGACCCACCACAGAAAATAGTGGGGAGAGTGATTCCCACTGTTGAAACTATCCTACGGCCCACCATAATGTTTATTTGAAATCTAACCTGTTCAAAAGTTAAAAATGACGTGAAAGAAGGGAAAACACAAATATCAGGTTGATTTAAAACCCTCATGGCTTTTAGAAGTTTTTAATGGTGGGCGTCACTGCCCCACTGTTTTCTCTGCTAGGGTCCACTAGAGCTTTGGATTTAACTCATTCTTTGGATCTTGCCCTAAAATGATCTCTCTAAATGGATGAACGGCGTGGATATAAAACATACATCATGGTGGGGTCCACAAAATTTAGTGACGTCACTTCGGTAGTGACTCTGGCTACTAACCTGTCAGTAGCTAATCCGCACTCGATTGGAGAGAGAGAGAGAGAGAGAGAGAGAGAGAGAGAGAGAGAGAGAGAGAGAGAGAGAGAGAGAGAGAGATATTTAAATAAACCCGAGGATCAACCGCAATGTATCCATGAGAAGCAACGTGTTGAAGGGATGGCAGAGTAGCAAATTGGTGAGACAAAAGCCATGAAAGAAAACCACCACCGGATATTCTCCTTTCGTTGGAGTCTTGATTAATAGAGGCTTTGGAGGTGATGAGCTTTCAGGAGCCTCCACAACCTTTACACTCGCCTTACCTACTTCAAACACATTTCTCTCTCTCTCTCTCTCTCTCTCTCTCTCTCTCTCTCTCTCTCTCTCTCGTGGGAGAGCTTTAGGGGAAAAAAAAGGTATTTATACATATACCCCTCCGGGTCGAGTCTGTTCGGGTCGGGTCAGAATCATTTGGTCCGGGTATTCGGACCGGATCTGACCGGGTACAGTGCTATCCGAACCTGTCTCAAAATTAAATCGGATCTGGCTGATCAGAATCGATCAGGCCCGATCAAACCGTCGGTTCTGTTCGGAACGGTACCGAGTCGGGTCTGATCGGGTCAGATCCACCGGATCGGGCCCAAGTTGCCCACCTCTACTTGTAAGTCCAAACACAATTCAATCATTTGCCGTAGAACTTGTTGCTAAACCCATGGTCATGATCATTATAACATGATGAATTACCAATAGCTAATCAAAATGCTTATTTGCTCTTAAATTCTAAATGTTTTTTTTTTTTGCAAAAAATAGAATCAGTGGACACATGTTGTTTGAGCAGTGTGGTGGGATCCATGACATTAAGGTGGGTGGGACCTAACTGTAGGGCCCACTATGATGTATGTGACTATATTCACGCCTTCCATCGATAAAACAGCCTGATCCGGTCGACTGGATCCTAACCTGGTCGACCGCGACTCACTGTCCCACTTCCCACTTACACAGTCAATGGCTACGGTTATAGCTACGGTTATAATCCGTAGCTATAGGGAGCCTCCTGTTTTGCAGCCATCGCCTTTTTGAAAAGCAGGGTCATTTTCACTTTTTTTATTTTTTTATTATACTGTGTTACTTTTGTGGGTCCCATCATAAGGTCTGTGTTATATCTAAACCGTCCATTTATTTGGCGAGCTCATATTAAGGCTCAAGACGAAAAATAAGACAGATCTAACTATCAAGTGGACCACACTGTAAAAGACAGTGGGAATTGAACGTCTACCATTGAAAGTTTTGGATCAGCATGAAATTTGTTTTTCCTCTTCATCCAGGTATTTGTGACCCTAGGTCTTTGTGACCCTATGAACGAACTTAGATGGGGAGGATTTCTCACAAACATCACAGCGGGCCCCGCTTGAGTTCCCAGCGCAGGGACGTCGTCGGCGCTCATCTCTGCACGCCAGCGAATCCGCAGCCAGGGGTATTTTCGTCCTGAAATTTGTTATCCGTACGAGGAGGTCTAAGTGGGTAGGTTAAGTTTGTTTGGAAACGGCCCCTGACACCAGCCCCGGAGCCGATGGTCGGTGCTCTGTGAGCCCATCATGATGTATGTGTTTCATCCATTTCGTCCATCTATTTTTCTAGATCAATTTATGGTAACATGCAAAACGTGAGGTATATCCCAGTCTCGAGTGGATCACGTTACAAGAAACAGTGTTGAATGCACTTCGACCATTAAAAACTTTTTGGGAGCATAAAAGTATTGGATCAAGTTGATCTTTGTTTTTTCTCTTCATCTGGGCCTTTATGACCTAATTAACAGATTGGATGTCAAATAAACAGTACAGTGGGCCTTAGGAGGATTTAAATAATGGATATCCAATCACTCTTGTTTTCCTGTAGTGTGGTCCCCCTGAGATTTATATCCCTCTCATTTTTAAGATAAATTCCTAAATGATATTTAAAAATGGATTAACGGAATGGATGAAACAAGTACATCATGGTGGGGCCCACAGAGCACCGACCATCAGCTCCGGGGCTGGTGTCAGGGGCTCGAGAATATCCAATGGATAAAAGGTGGGGTCCACGGCCGTAAATTTCTCTAATATCTATTGGAGGAAGCATGATCCGGTGCTCGCCTTTCGGTATCGTGTAGTAAGATCACCTTGATCGATCGATCTGTACCGTTGGTTAAGTTGGGCCTCGTTGGATTGTTTATGTCCCGATTAATAATTTCAATTGGAATGGATCCTAACAGAAGATTAGGATTGTCGGGTCGATTGGATGTTCGGCCATGGAGGCACTACGAATTGGTGTCGATCTCTAGTGGGAGTGGCTAAAAGTGAAGCGTAAACTGACACGGATTGCGAGGGCCATGAATAAAAAATTAAAAAAAAAAGAGCATGATTTTTATTTTCTTTTTTTCTTTTTCTTTTTTGTGAATAACCGCCGGGCCATAAGATTTTGTTTTTGTTTTTTAACCTGAAATCTTGACACGGACTAAGCTGCGTGGCGTTGGGTTCACCATGCAATTTCTGATTATTATTATTATTATTATTTTTTCCGTGGTACGACGAAAAGATGGGTGAACTTCACCAGTAGTGTTAATCCATGAGGGGCGGCTTCCGTGAATCCACGGAGGTGTGTGGGGATCCCTAGCTGTAGGACCCACCTTTCCGTTTTTACAGTTCATTTTAATATGCTACAAAAAAAATGAAGAAGATCAAAATCTCAAGTGGACCACATCACAGGAAACGATGGTGATTTTCTATTGAAAGCTTGAGTGGGCCACATACTTTTTGGAACAAGCTGATATTTGTTTGGTCCCTTTGTCTATATCTTTGTAACCTTATCAATAGGTTGGATGGAAAATAAATATTTCAATGGCCCTAAAGTGTTTTTAATGGTAGGTATTCAATTACCACTAGCTATTTCTTATAATATTCTCCACTTAATAGTTGGATCTTCTTCATATTTAGAATCATCATCTAAAATGATCTTTCAAGACAGATGAATTATGTGGATGTAAGAAATATACATCAAGGCTTACCTTAGAGTCAGGGATACACTGAACTTGGTGTATATGAGTATATAACAAAGCCGTACCCTAATTTATGAGAGACGAGAGAATGCCCATCATATCCCAAATGAAACACTTCTATGAGTAGGATCATTTTAGCACTTTTGGAAGACCTATGGATTTAGGGTCTGGTTGGATACCAACAAATAAATTAATTATAAGTAAAATTTTTACTTAAAATTATTTAATAACTTTAGTTTTTTTTCTTTTTTTAAAAAAAACCTTTTTATTTTTCACAAGTTCCTGAAGAGAGGTAACACGAGAAACGAAGGCGAGGAAAAGCTGATTAGTATATGTGTGTTCATGTACTTGGATAGGTAGAAATTAAGATAAGCTACCTAGGTCATAAATTGTTAGGCCGACCAGTTGAGCGTGGGCTGATATACTATGTCGAAGGGCTGGGCTCATGGCAAATCCTTAGGCCTGCTTAAGTACTGGTCTCCTCTTGGGCTTAGTTTAAGATTCCAGCCTGGCCTATATAACATTAAACATGAGTTGCTGCCAGGACACGGGCAGACTTGGTCCTATTTACATGGGTCCTTCATAGCCGTAGGATAAGCTTGGATCTAAGTTTTAGATTGCAGGCCGAGCTTTGTCAGGTCTGATCTGGCCGAACCATGCCGTGGGTAGGTTTGCTCCAAAATAGGGCAACTTTGATGGAGAAATAAAGAGTCGGGATCCTACGTTATCTTGTCAACAGAATTTCCAGTTACCCTAATGGCTTGGCGTCCGAAGCTTTTTTTTTTTTTAATTTTTTATATTTTTTTAGTGAGTAGTGACGTGCACCAATGAGAATTAGAGTATCAAGAAATCTCTGTTGACCAGATAACGGAGGATCCGGACACAGAAATTAAATGACACGTGGCCTGCACCTTTGGAGTTCGGACAGTGCGGACGGGTTCTCCGTTCTGATAAATAGGGCTATTTGTTTTTTTTATTTAAATTTATTTACACGCATACATACACCGCCACTCACGACGTAGTGGGATTTCACGAGGTGCTCGAACGCTTTACCAGGTGTTGAAACTCCCTGGAGCCCTGTTGCGGTCACCTGTGCCATCTCTCTTTCGGGCGCGGATTAGCTACTGAACTTGAGAGCAGCGATCTCTATTTAGGTGAGGCTACCATGTTCTTTGGGCCTCACCACGACGTGTGTTGTATCCACACCATTCATCCATTTGGAGAGATCATTTTAGGTCATGAGACAAAGAATGAAGCCGATCCAAAGTTCAAGTGGACCCACCACAGAAATCAGTGGAGACGGTGATGTCCACCATTGAAACCTTCCTAGGGCCCACTACGATGTTTATTTGAGATCCAACCTGTTTATAAGTTAACACAGACACGGAATAAGAGAAAACAAAAATATGAGCTTGATCGAAAAAATTTGTGGCCTTAAGAAGTTTTTAATGGTAGGTATTTGTCTCCACTGTTTTCTGTGGTGGGGTTTACTTGAGCTTTTGATCTGCCTCATTCTTTATATAATGGTCAAAATGATCTCTCCAAATGGTTGGACCGTGCGGATGCAACACACACATCATAGTCGGGCCCACAAAATGTGGTGAGGAGACTTCAGTAGTGAGCAGCGAGACTCGCTACCGTCCCTCTTTTTATTATTATTATTATTATTATTATTATATTTTTTTATTTCTTAAATCATTCACCGAAATTATTCTTCAGAGCCAATATTTGGATCATTTTCGGTTGATTCTAGACTATTAGTGTATTAGTCTAAGCGTAGACACAAATAGAAAGGTCTATATTATCTAACGTAGGATTAATTCATCGGCCCATCAGCCGAATGGTCTGGATTACAATATTACGGTCTCACTTCCTCTTGTCAGAATTGAAAACAAGTGTATAGTGTATACTCGGCAAAGATAGCAGCGACGTATCATACAGCTCCGGAATTCGGTTATCTTCGATTCATATCAGGTCCGTATTTAGGGGTACAGTGGCTGGTCCGGAACATCTGAACCGTGCATAAGGTGGACTGTGCAGATGATTCAGAATATGATTTATCCAGTGCACTAACTGTTCGGACCCCACCGCCCCATCATTGAATATTTCATTGTCATTTTTTATTTTACATCCGCTGCTATTTTCGTACGGTAGCACACCCGATTTCAGCTGCCTGAGCGCTACGTTAGGTAGCCCATGGGGTGATTCTGCCTCAGGCATGGCTTAGATGTTCCGCACACATGCTGTGTTAGCAGGGTATGGCAGGTCGTAGTAATGCAACGATCCACCATAAGTTTGACAAAAAAATAAGACAAATGGGACAGTCTAAATCATGGTTTGCACTGTTGATGAGTCATATAATCCTAACTATTTGAATAGTATGGATGAAACATATGTTAGGCAGTTGCAACATAAAAACCTCTGCCTAATTATTACGGAAACTGAGGGATCTATTCACCCATTTAATTTTGCAGTTAAGATGGTTCTGAATTACGATCAATAGCTTGAATTACATAAGAGCGGATGAATTAATTGGATATGAAATTCAATTTCTTCCTTGACTCAATAATATCCAAAGTTGAAAATTCTAGATAACATGTTATAAAAAATATATAATAAATGGTTGAGACATAATGTATAATATTGTAGGCCGATAAGAGCTCCACACCAAGTGTCACAACTTATATTAATTCCATGTCTAACCTGCGAAGTAATTTCAGGATAATAGACTCATGATTCCAAATAGTCTTATGCCTATTGGGGATCGTGACCGACTAGTGTGTGCACCAAGATTAAATTTACACAATCAATCTCTGATATAAGAGAGCAATAAATTGACATTAACATCCCATAACAACAATTAAAATTACCACAATAAAATAAACTTAAATAAAATAAATTATTCTTAATCCTTCTAAAACAACCATAAAATTATATTGATCTTTTCAGGACAAAGTGTTCTAACATAAATAATCACACTTGTCCATGTAAAGAATCATTCAAGGCAGTGCACTAATCAAGACAATTTTAGTTCGATCACTTGGCATCTAAGACCGTGCACGGACTAAGTCTTAGGAGCTCATACGATACACATCAAAGATATCCCTTGATAGTGCACTACTATGAGAAATCTCATCAGAGATTAAGAGAGTTATTCCATCTTATATAATTTCACCTTATCTCAATTTTATCAAGTGTTAAATTTAATTTTGAATTTATTTCTATATTTAAAGGTTAGAATTTAAATATCAAATTTAACTATATAAAAAAATATAGTGAAAATTTGTGTGGACCCACCCACTAATGTTTACTAATAAGTAGCCTCGCGGGCTCATGTCCAACAGAAAAAGCATAATATGAAAAGTATACGTGGTGCTCGAAACTGTTTTAGGCGATCCACACTTGATTATGCAGAAGGCAATACTGTGAAAGGATAATAACACTAAATTTACATGGGATGGACAATCCCATGTGTTGAATGGCATTTGAGTTTTATACATTCAGTTGGTGCAAGTCCTTGGAACATATTACGATCATCCAACTTGCAAGCTGTTCAGGTTGGTCTATGGGCAGCATGGCCCACCAGATGAAAGGTCCATATCTTCCACACTTCCAAATGATCAATTATAATAAAGGAATTGGTGTACGTTGGGTTTTCTATCCAGATGATTACTAATGCTTAATCAAAACGGCCTGTAGCCTCGTTTAATCGCTCGTTTGTGTCATTTTTTAATGCAATTAGTGGAAATACTTGGACAAATCGCAAATACCTTGGGCATACACAACCGGGACTTCAAAGTCGCCCCTTGCAGCCGCCAAATATCAGGGTGGACACCTAGCGCGACGGAAGAACTTGAGAATGACGTCACCTGCGACTGCTCATTCGCCAACAACGCCACCTGTCATGTAGCAAGCATGTATGTCTTCGTACAGCTTCTTTCCTACTTTGTTCAAATACCTGTGTGTGCACGTTCTGTACTGAGAGTTGGTGTGCACATACTCCCACTTCAAGTAGGGCCATAGTGGGCCGGCTTTTGGCTGGGCTAGCTTATGCCTGGGCCTGGCCCGCATTTTATGTCTAGGCCCATGACTAACATTGGACTAGCACAGCAAGCCCGGGACCAACCCGGCCTGAAAATTAATAAGATTCCTCCTTTCTAGTACAATGTTGCTTACTAATGCGTTGATGAAGTGGGCGACAGTACAGAGAAATAGACAGCTGTGAGGAACAGCATCAATAGTCAAAATTGAAGATGAATGTGTAAATTACTCTGGTTCGGGCTTGTTAGGCCGGGCAGGTCAACTGGCCCATTGCCACACCTAATTTTAAGATGGGCTTTTGAAAATTCACAATGTGAAATTGCCTACTAGGTTCCCCAACCATCTTTAAACGGTTGGGAAATATGACTGTGCGCACTGCTTTTATTTTGGATCAGCCCCAATCCACGGTATCAGCTGTAGATGGACCATCCTCAATGGAAGATCCCAGCCACCAATTCGTAACTTCTCTTAACTTGACCATCTACATGAGGTCGGAAATGGAAAGATTGGATTTTCTTAACACTGAAGCTTTTAGAGAATGTTCATCCATGGCCGGGCCCAAGAGACCACTGGTCTGGATCACTGAATTGTTCGAGACCCTGATTTCAAAGGCGGTTCTAACTTTTGCCATTGTGGGCTGGGTCGGGCCTAAAACCCAGTCCAGACTCCAGAGCATAAATGGTGCAGGCTTGGGCGGACTCAAGCCCAGCCCAGGTCCGTCCCACTACAGCCCTACCGTGGTGATTGGATTGTATGGGGTCAGTTAAAATGACTAGTGTATTCTTGTCACTACATATTCTTAACTTGCATTGCAGAGTTCTGCAAGCTCAGAATCTTCAAGGTGTGCTTCCACCAGAACTCGCCAAGCTTCCTCACCTCAAAGAAATGTAACCTCTCTCTCTCTCTCTCTCTCTCTCTCTCTCTCTCAGCATCAATTCCTTAAACTACGCCTCGAGTGTAACCTATCCTCCTCTCTGCCACAGCGATCTCTCACGTAACTTCCTCAGCGGAACAATTCCTCCAGGATGGGGTTCCATCTCATTGGAGATCATGTAAGCACTGACATTAACAAATCAAAGCATGGTTTGTCTAGAATTAACAACTAACAAGGGAGGTATATCATTGCAGCGCTCTTCTTGGAAACCGCCTATCAGGGCCAATCCCAAGGGGGCTTGGAAAAAGCGTCACTCTCAAGCAACTGTAAGCTTCCAATTTCCTTTGGAAGAAGATTCTAATTCCACTTATCAGTACTTATCATTACTTATTTGGGAATTTTAGCGGAATTAAATGAAATTGGATCTTTCAGGGTACTCGAAGTCAACCGCTTTAACGGCACTCTTCCTGAAGAGATTGGGAACATAGTCACCCTAGAACGATTGTAAGACCTTCCTCTCATCTTTTAACTCGTTTTACGCTTCTGGGTGTTTCTATAATCAACATGTTTCTTTTTAATTTTTATGTACTTCGATCATTCAGTGATTGATTTATAATAATAATAATAATAATAATAATCGCATGATCCTAGTTGTCCGGGCAAAAGCAGGACCCATTTGATGGATGATCTAGATAAGTGGTCGGACTTTCCAGTATAATTAATATAGATCCTCCATTACACTAGCCATTGATTGAATGGTTAGGACCATCCCATCAAATTGATTTCTTGAGAGGGATGGGCGGTCAAGGTGGGTTGCATGTGATGGCTTAAAAATCAATAATCAGATAATTTCTACACGTGACGGTTTAAAATTCAATAATCAGATAATTTCTACTGGTATAATCAATATGGATCCTCCATTTCTCTAACCAATGAATGGATGATTATACTATCCGATCTAAGTGTTTTTTAGATCGAGGATGGGTAATAAAAGGTGGGACCCACTTGATGGATCATCAATGATTGGACTGTTTGTAATCTAATCAATATGGATCATCCATTTCCTTAGCCATTATAACTGGGCAGTTAGGATTATTTGATCAAAGTGATTTTTTTAGAGAGAGATGCATCGAAATGCCGGAACCATATGATTGATGATCTAGATCAATGATTATACCGTTTTTAGTACAATCAATATGGATCATCCATTTTCCTAGGCATTGAATGAACAATATTTAAATCATCCCCATTAAACTAATTTTTGAGAGGGATGGGTGATCAAAAGGGCGACAATGTGATGGATGATCTAGATCAATGACCAGTCCATTGTTACTATAATAAATATGTATCACCCACTTCCATAGCCATCAACTAGACGATTAAGATCATCCAACTAAAGTAGCCTTTTGAGAGGGATGTTGATGTAAAGCAGGTTGCAGACTTATTCCTTGCCTATATGAATTTAAAAAAAAAACCCAAATGAAAGTAGATGTAATCCATCATATATGGGCCTAGTCTTACATAATACATTATGTAACTAGGCTTCAGGTGTGTCCGGATCATAGAAATTCATTTCGGATTGAAAAAAAAATAAATTGTCGTTCGAAAGTGCGAACCATAAATTATAATAACTTCTGATTTGTAAAGAGTTACGAGATGCATGACCTATAAATTTCGACTTACATTTCATTTTGGATGTTTAATTCAGACATAACTTTTTATTCTTAGAATTTTAGTATTTTGTGTTTTCTTAAGGTTTGTTTCTTATTATGTCAGGAATCATTCTGCGTATTTAGATTAAGGTTTTCTATTTTTAGTAAGTTTTACCATTTTAGAAAAGTTCCAGTTTATTTGCATTAGGACTATTAATTAGGATTTCATTTTATTATTTAAAGCTTTATAATCTTATTTGAAAGAAAGATTTCAATAAAATATTTTCAAATTTTCTTGTTTCTTATGGATTCGAGAGTCATTACATCTTATGGATTCGAGGTCTTACTCACTCGAGGAAGGTAGTGAACTTTCTCTTTATCCCTTCACACCCTTCCTTGCTCATATATATGTGCAATGGAAGATTGTATTCTATATTATGAATGACCTAGATGAATGATTAGACCATCTTTAGTAAAACTAATATGGATAGTCCAATTAAGAATGGGAGCTTTTCTTTTTTATCACAGCATGGCTCATCATCGCCCATCAAATATGATTTTTCACGTGTTTAACATACCATTATGTGCATGGATGGGACGACTACAAGTGGGATAATGTCCTGATAAATTCTAATTTGGATTTTCTGAAAATAGTACCCTATTATTTACATCTTGATACCTTTTGAAATTAAGTTTTCATTAAAATATCTCATTAATCTTTTTCTAAATTAATCAATTTTTATTAAAATTGATTGATCAAATTTAAATTAAGCTATACCTCATTAATCTATTTAAAGTATAATTTTTACTAAAATTACAAAAATGCTCACCAATTAATAAATAAGTTATGCAAAATATCATCAATGAGGTATTATTATAAAAAAATCCTAAAAATCAAAAGTTTTGTCAAGGCAAGTGACCACCGATGGTGCTCTGTGGGCCTCATCATGATGCATGTGTTCTATCCATGCCATTCATCCATCTTTTCCAATCATTTTAGGGCGTGAGCCCAAAAATGAGGCAGATCTAAATCTTAGGTGGACCACACCAGAGGAAATAGTAGTGAATGAACGACCACCATAAAGAAACTTCCTGGGGCCCACCGTAATACACACTGTAATGTTTATTTTCCATCCAACAAGTTGATTAGGTCACATGGACCTAGATGAATAGAAAACACAAATATTAGCTTAATTCAAAGTTTTTGTAGCCAACACGAAGTTTTTAATGGTTGGCATAGGGCTGTACATGAGCCAAGCTAGCTCGAAAAGCTCGTTCGGCTCGACTCGATCTAGCTCAGCTTGACTCTCGAACGACGACTCGAGGCAAGCTAAGCTTCACAGTACCTAGCTCGTTTTGAAAATGAGCCGAGTTTGAATATAGTAGAGCTTGACTTGGTTCGGCTCGAATCACGAACTTAACTCAACTCGAATATATACATATAATAATAATAATAATAATAATAATAATAATAATAATAAATATTTGATTTGGGGGTTGGGTTGAGTCGGGTGCGGGTTGGGTCGGGTTGCTAAGTTGAGTCAAGTGCAAGTTGACTGTTGGGTTTGGTCAGGTTAGGAGCAGGCTCAACTCGACTCCAGATAAGCTTGCCTCGTCTTGATCTACTAGCTTTCCTCGATCTTGACTCGAAAAGTTTGGCAAACAAGCCAAGCTCCAATTGTAAGCTCGAGCCCGAGCCCGAGCTCGAACTCAAGGAAAGCAAGGATGAGTCAAGCCAAGCTTGGCCCACCTTGACTCGACTCTATTCAATGTACAGCCCTAGGTGGGCATTCCATCACCACTACTTTGTGTACTGTGGTCCACTTGACATTTGGATTTGCCTCAGTTTTGGCATCATGTTGCAAAATGAGCAAGAGAAATGGATGGACACTACGTACATCAAGGTGGTACCTACGGTCAGAGAGAGGGAGAGGGAGATGGAGACGTTGAGAGATAGAGAGGCGTGAAAGATAACAGATAACAGAGCGGCGAGAAAGAGAAAACAGGGCGGAAGCAAGCGCTACTAGTCGGTGCTCCATGGGTCCACCATGTTGTATGTATTTAATCCATGGCGTCCTTCCATTTTTCCATATCATTTCAGGGCTTGACTCAAAAAATGAGCCATATCCAAATCTCAGATGGACCACACCTTATTAAACAGGATGTTGAACATTCACCGTTAAAAACTTTTTGTGGGTTACAAAAGTTTTGGATGAAGCTAATATTTGTGTTTTCCCCTTCATCCAGGTCCATGTGTCCTTATCAATTGTTTGGATGGCAAATAAACATTATGCTGGCCTGAGATTTGGATCTATTTCATTTTTTGGCACATGTCTCAAAATGATTTGGAAAAATGGATGGACACGGTGGATAAAACACATACATCATGGTGGGCCCATAGAGCACACACAAGTAGCCATGTTGTAAGAGAATGCTCCTGATTTTTTTTTTTTTAAAGGAAATTTTTTGATAATAATACCTTATCAATGATATTTATATGTTATCCAGCCTTTTGACAATAACTTGATTAATGAGGTAGCTTAATGAAAACTAAATTTAAGAAGTTACCGGGATGTAAAAATCATATTAATGAGATACTAATTTCTAAAGTTCCCATTCTAATTTTATGTGTCTATCTAGTTTATTTTGGAATAAATGTATACAAATCAATTCAAATCTGGAAACAGAGTTCCAGGTCCACTGGACAAAAGAACTCTGATTCTAGAAACAAGGTTTAGTTTAACTAAACAGCAAAACTGTGGTCTCAGAACTTCCGAGGAAGTTATAGCTTCAGGATCAGATCAATTCCAAGAACGATTGATTCTAATACCAAACGGGTCCTTTAGGCCGGTTTAGGATGCGGGATTAAAGGGTATTGAATTGCATTAGGTGGAATTAACATCGTTATTGCATAACAGTTATATGTACAGAAATACCATTAGTATTTCGATCTTTCAATCCCACATTCAGGATGAAATTCTTCTTTTTGGAAAAATACTGTATTAAGTGAAACAGTTGTTTGGTGGACAATGGAATCGTAATCAATATACCAGATTTCACAATTGATGTCAGTTTCCTTTATGCATATGCAACTCAATTGTCATTTGTAAACATCACATATGGATAGACGGCATGGATAAAACACATGCATCAACGTGGGCCCCACAGATGCAATGGATCTTGAAATCCATCAGAAATCGAGAAATCCCACCTTATCTCCTGCTAGGACTGGATGATATGATACCTGAATTAATATAATCCTACCCTTTTTTTCCAAACGCCGAATGGAATTTACACCAAATGCAAATCCATACCACCGAATCCCACGTTCCAAACGAGCCTAATTTGGCATCTTTCGTTTCCATTTTATTATATTTTGATTATTCAATGAAGTTTTGCGACTACACTGAGAAAAGGTCAGACGTAAGGAGAACATGGGACTTTCATTTCGTTCTCTGTGTTTTTCACATTTGAGTATCTTTAGAATCAGCACATTCCGTTGGATTTTTATGTATTTTGGTTATCTGGAGTTCATTTTATGATTGCATTCCGTTGGATTTTTGTTCAATGAAGTTTTGCGACTACACTGAGAAAAGGTCCGACGTAAGGAGAACATGGGACTTTCATTTCGTACTCTGTGTTTTTCACATTTGAGTATCTTTAGAATCAGCACATTCCGTTGGATTTTTATGTATTTTGGTTATCTGGAGTTCATTTTATGATTGCATTGTGCAAAGGTTTTACAAAGAGTGTGAGACCCATCTTTATACGTGTTTTCAGTTTCTGGGTCTTTTCAGATTTGCATATTTCTTTAGAATTCACTCGTATTCTGGTCATGTAATGCAATGCACGGATTCTGTTACTGCATCGTTGGAATGTCTTACATAGAGAGCACAAAGGCCTCTGTTAATGCTTTATTAATTTAGGGCCTTTGTGTGAATTTCCATATTCTTTAGAATTTTTGCTGATTTTGATAGTTCTCTGCTTGATTTTTACGATTTTGTTTCAGAAACGTCTTATATAGAGAATGGAAGACCTTTCTTTCTTCTTTATGCCTATTTTGTCCTTCTTGGTCCTTTTAGGATTGGCATCTTTCTTCAGAGCATTAGAATATTGTGATCACCACTCTGTTTCTGTGATTGCATTGCAGAAAGGTTTTACACGAGAGATCCTCTTTATAATCTGAGGTTATTGTGATAGTTTAATGCTCGATTTTCGGTTTGCAGTCTAATTTCCTCAAATGAGTTCACAGGACAGCTTCCGGGGACACTTGCTAAGCTCACAAACATGACGGACTTGTAAGTTTTTCTCTTCATTTGCATTTTTGTTTGTCTACAAAGTTGTGCAATTATTGAAGACTAGAATCACAATTTTTTCTGGCATAATGCAGTAGGATAAGTGATAACAAATTTACTGGAAAGATACCCAATTTCATCCAGAACTGGACAAAACTCGAAAAAGTGTAAGCATCCAATCTTCTAATTCCAAGGTTATGAGTTTCTGCAGAGTGGACATTCTAAATTTCATTTCTTATTACTTTATTGGGTTCAAATTTCATCAATCACAGAGCAATACAAGCCAGTGGTTTGGAAGGACCTGTTCCCTCTGAGAATTTTCTTTTGGAAAAGATGACTGACATGTAAGAAAAGCCTTCTTAGTTCGTTTTCTTAGTTGCTTCATGTAGCATGGCAATTTGCATTATCATCAATTAAGTAAAAAGTAGTAGAGGGATCTGAATTTGTTGTAACTAGAGCTTTTGGAAATCTTGATATGCAGGAGGATCAGTGACATAAATGGAACAGAATGGCGTTTCCCCCCAGAGAGTAGGATGAAAGAAATGAAGAGACTGTGAGTCAAATGCTTATCTGTCTTCTTTATGAGGCTACCATCCCAGTGTTATAGAAGTATATACACGTTTGTTTCTATGTTGCAGGATATTGAGGAATTGCAATCTTTCTGGACCAATCCATCCATATGTTGGCAACATGACATCTCTCAGAAACTTGTTAGTCCCATCTTTTTCTTTAAAAATTAGATGAAATTGTTCTTTGCCAGATTTTAGGCTTCTTATTTCCACTCTTCAGTGGTTTTTTGGAAGGATTTATTTTCACGTTTCAGTTGGTTTATGGGTTATATGGATGGTCTTGCCAATCCACTCTAGTGGAAGGAGAGTTGTTTTTGTCACCGGATGATCTTGAGTTCTGAGTCCCTTGATTGGCACCACTAACCAGTTTCCTTAACTGCAACTTCCCTTCCCAAAAGACAAAAGGGAAAATGCTGGATCCATCCATCCATCCATCCATCAAACCATCAATCTATGCATGCACATACATACAAACAGACATGCATGATCCATCCATCCGTACATGCATGCGTGCACACAAACACATCTATCTGTCCATCAAACCATCCATCCATCCATTCATCCATGCATACATATACATGCATACAAACATGCATTTCATCATATAACCATGCGCCCAAAAAAATTTGAAATGATTTTTTTTTTTTTAATAAATAAATGTGGCAATATCGATACATTGGCGAATTATTGAAATATCGCTGATACACCGGTGATACAAACAACACATGGAATTTACACAATCGAAAATATGAGTGATAGATTGGCGATATTGATACATTGGTGATAGAAGAGACATTTGGAATTTACACAATCGAAAATATTGACGATACATTGGCAATATTGATACATTGGCAACACTTGGTGATATATCGTCAATACCTAGAATTTCTGATGCTACCAGTGTTATCGGTATCGCCAAGCTTGAGATACAGATAATATTGGGAATACTTTGAACAATAATCCCAACTAATTGAGGTCGGCTAAAGGATGGATTATCTATACTATATATAAAGAAAATATTTGAGTTGCTGCTTTCCAAAAATATCCTTGTACAAATTTCTCACCATTAACTTTCAGTTCTGTTTAACCTGTGGAGAGTATTCTAAAAGGGGCTTTACTATAATTTCCTAAAACTGGTTGAAAGCATCTCCCAGTAGATTCATTTTTGAGAAGACATGCTTACTGAATGAACAAATAGGAAATTATATATATATATAGCCACTTATTCTACATTTGCTGGTCCATTTTTTATTTTCAACAACTCAATGAATTAGACTCTGCAACCTCTGAGCGGACTTAGGAAGTGGTCAGTATCTGTTTCCAAGTGAAGCTTCTGAAAATATCTGCCTTCTCCATACATGCCTTTCATGCTGAGACTAGACTTCTACCACTGGAAAGTGAGCCAAGTGACGATTTTTCTAACACATTTTTTTATTTCTTGAGTGGCTATCCTCATTGATGGCTTTAAGCTGCATGGAAAGGTTTTGCACAAACTAACTACTTATCTCTAACTTTTTACTTTGCTATATTTGTTAGTAGTACATTTCGCCAGCAATTTTTCTGTTGTTATTATTGTAAAATTTCGGTATAGTTCGGAAATGTATTTTTTCCTCACTATCGACACCGCAGTCGATTAAAAGCTTTGGGGACAGAACATAATGATAGGTCCATTTTCACGTTTCAGTTGGTTAATGGGTTATAAGATGACTTTGCCTAGGGGAAAGAAAGCTGTTTTTTTTTTTTTTTTTGCCTGATGATCTTGAGTTCTGAGTCCCTTGATTGGCACCACTAAGTGGTTTCCTTAACTGCAACTTCCCTTCCCAAAAGAAACAAGACAAAGGATGGATTATCTCATCATCATCTAAGTCTTATCCCAACTAATTGGGGTCGGCTAAAGGTTGGATTATCTATACCATATATAAAGAAAATACTTGAGTCGCTGCTTTCCAAAATTGTCAATATACAAATTTCCCACTATTAACTTTCAGCTTCGTTTAACCTGTGGACAGTATTCTAAAAAGGAATTTACAATGGTTTCCTAAAACAGGTGGAAAGCATCTACCAGTAGATTCATTTTTGAGAAGACACGTTTACTGAATGAACAAATGGGAAAAAAACAAATTTGAGTATTGCCACTTATTCTACATTTGTTGGTCCATTTTTATTCTTTTATATGTGCAACCTTTGAGTGGACTTAGGAATTGGTCCCTTCAGTATCTGTTTCCAAGTGCAACTTCTGAAAATATCTGCCTTCTCCATATGTGCCATTCATGGTGATCCTAGCCTTCTACTGCTGGAAAGTGAGCCAATAATACGTGGTGGTGCTTTTTTCCTAATACGTCTTTTATTTCATGAGTGGCTATCCTCATTGACAGCTTTAAGCTGCATGGAAAGGTTTCCAACATGTGATTACTTATGTCTTAACTATTTCTCTGTATTTGTTGGTAGTACATATCACCAACAAATTGTTTCAGTTGTTCTTATAGTAAAATTCGGTATAGTTGGAAATGCATTTTTTCGTTGCCATCAGCACCATAGTCGATTCAAAGCTTTAATGATGGAACATAATGATATGTCCATTGTCTTGTGATTTATCTTGGCAGAGACCTTAGCTATAACAAATTGTCAGGACCGATTCCACTCACCTTTGATAACCTGGCAAAATCTCAATTCATGTAAGCAACCTTGTTAATCAAAATATTTTTTTACTACAGCAGATGTCTATGATAAGTGTTACGCTGCTATTAGAAACAACTGTTTAATGACAACATGTTTCCAATGTGGATTTTGATTAGGTATTTGACTAGCAACTTGCTAACGGGGGATGTGCCAGATTGGATGCTGAAGAAAGGAAAAAACATGTACATTTCTCTTCCTGCACTCTTGACATTGGTTTCCATTCAATTAATTTATTGGGATTTCACATTTGCATGCCATTAGCTATAAGGTGTAATGATCAACTCCTAATTTGTCCCCAGTCTTTCTTAATGCATCCTGTGTCCTTCTGGCTAATACTGATGTTACTTTTTTGTCTTTAATATGCTTGAAAACTAACGTTTGTAGATAATCTTCGACAGATGTTTCAGACATGCCGGGGAGTTGTTATGAAAGGCAAACTAGGGTGTGTTTGGTTGTAACACGAAATTTAATTTCCATAAAGTGGAATTGACCAAATTCTAATTTCCTCAGCATTCTTGTTGAGGGTCGGGGCTCAAACTCACAGTTACATTACTTTAATTCTAACAAAAAGCAAAAGAAAAAAAACAGTTTCAGGACTTAAATTGGAACTTGGAAAGAACGGAACTGCAATTTGAGGATAACTTCCTCATTATGAATACTAGGAGACATCTGCAATTTTCTGCATTTCCTATTGATTAAACTGAATATTCATAATTGCTCAACTAACAGAATTTTATTACTGAGATAAATAATAGCCGCAAATCCTTCCATTAAAAAAAATATGGATTTGAGCTACATGGAGACGTACAAAAGATAAAGCCTCTTAATCATGCCAAAGGAAACATGTGAAACCTAATCTTGATCAATACAAGAAAGGTGAATTTTATGATGAATGTTCCCTGGAAAAGAAAATGCATGATTTTGAAGTAGTATCAGCTTATTGCTTTCATCTTATCACAGCATACAGTTTCTCATATTGTAATCTAATGTTGGATTGCAGTGATCTTTCTTACAATAATTTCACAGTGGGAGGCTTTGCACCACGTGAATGTCTACAAAGAAATGTGTAAGAATACTTATGTAATTATGGCTTCTTTACTGTCCGTCTTCTCGTGATTTCTTATATTCTGCAGCTGAAATTTTCTCTTTGTATTTCATCAGCAACTTATTCGGGACCTCGTCAATGCTGAACAATTCGTAAGCTTCTGACGTTCTTATTTTAAAATTGCAAAATAAGTTGTTAGAGATGGTCGTCCATTTTGTTGCCGCTGCTTCTGTTCATCTTAAAATTATGTAAAACACCTTTGAATAAAATCTTATAATGCTTACTCTTGACCTCATATTGATCTAGGAGTGGAGTTGTTCCGTGCTTGAAGAACTTCGCTTGTCCTAAAAGAGGTATATAATTATGGGAGTACAACATGAGTACCTTGAAATTTGTATTTTGTTCACATTATCTGTCTTTGGTGTTTCTCTTTGATGTTTTCTTATTTCCAAATTATGCAACTTCTGTCATCTGTGACTGGATCACCAACATGAATGGATTGATTTATAGAAATGCAAGATGAGATGATTAAGGGCAGATTTGATAAAAAGAATCCGGAAAGATGAAAAAAATTGGTGAAATACATGATGATGGAAATTTGCAGTAACTTCTTCACTTATTGGAAGATGTTAGTTCCATTTTTTTTTTTTTTTTTACACACACACACACACCCCCCCACATACTCATGCCATAGTGGGATTTCACCACCTATGGATACTTGAACCCTTGACCGGGTGTTGAAACTCTTGAGAGTATACCACCAGAGCAAGAGTAAGGATCCTAGTTCCATTTAAAACGACCAAAAAAAGAAGAAAAAAAAAAAACTGTCTGGATTTTGTGCATACTTCATTTGAAGTGGCTCCTAATGTAGGGGCATTTTCACTCGGGGCTCAAGTAGGGTGGCTTGTGTGAAGCCGGGGCAGACTCGGGGTGGGCGGTCTGTGTGAAGTGGGCGGCTCATGTGAGGCGAGGGATTCGGCCGAGCGCCTGACCTGGGCTATGAGATAAAGAAATTGATTCACCACGCTCTATTAGTTCAAGCTTTTAGAGCAAGTGGTTAGTTGTGTCTTGCGTCAAAAGTGATATCAGAGCAGGAGGTCCCAAGCTCAAGTGGGGTGGCCTGTGTGAATGGGGGCACACTCAGGGTGGGCAACCCATGTGAGGCGAGACCCATGTGGAGTGGGGCTCATGAGGGGGGTTCGACTGTGGCCTGTGTGAAGCAGGGGCACACTTGGGATGAGCGGCCCGTGTGAGGCGAGACCCGTGTGAAGTGGGGCCCACGAGGGGGGTTCGGCCGAGGGCCTGACCTGAGCTATGAGATAAAGGGCTTGATTTGCCACGTTCTATCAGTTTGAGCTTTTAGATCAAGTAGTTAGTTGTCCTGCGTCAACTACTTTTTCCAAGAAGGTTTGTTGGCTTGGATCTGGATCCATTTAAACAGATATATATTTGAAATTTCGGTACAAAAAACACAGAAAATGTTACAAAAAAAAAAAAAAAAAAAAAAAGTGAGAGAGGGCAAAGTGGTAGAATTCCAACACATCTTCTGGATATGCTAAGTAGAGTTCTCCACAGCTCAACCTAATTCGAATTTTCATCCTAATATCATTCAACAACTCATCCTAACCAACCTATGTAATATTCTATTACATTGTGGGAGTTTTGTGGCTGGTCCCATCCCTGGAAAAAGGTGGGTTGCGTCAGGTTGGCAGCTGGTGTCAAACTTATGCATAAGATCCATCATGAATCAGAATATTATTGATTCATGTAGCCGGCCCCAATTAATCGGGATAAGGCTTAGATGATGATGATGATGAAAAGAGGATATAAAAGAACGTAACTAAAATGATTTCAAATGTAGAAAACCCATCTAGGACCATCCCAATGGATGGATTGCCTGGAAGTTATACTACTTTCATGAGTTTAATAAATTCAAGGTTGCTGAGGTCTGCCCTAATTAGAGATTTTCACTACAATTCTGAGAATTTGTTAAACTTTTCTTCAGAAATAAAATGCAGGCAAGAAACTAGCAACTTTAAGCGAAAATAAAACTATGTATACATTATCAGGCATTTTTATAATTAAATATTGAACTAAACCTGGTTAGGCTGTTATAGAAGCCTAATTGAAATAGCTAGCTTTGCTGTTTTTTCTTGATAGCATTGGCATTGCAGGTCGATTTTCACTGCATATAAACTGTGGAGGAACGCAAGCTACCAACGGGAGCATCACATATGCAGAAGATCAAGACGATGGTGGCCCATCAACATTTTTTACAAGTTCTAGTGACTACTGGGCATTTAGCAGCACAGGGAACTTCTTGGACGATGGTGATGACAGAGGCAACTACAAAGCATCAAATATATCCACACTTTCATTTCCCAACTCAGCATTGTACACGACGGCCCGGCTCTCTCCTCTTTCCCTCACATATTATGGACTATGTCTTATAAACGAGAACTACACTGTGAACCTTCACTTTGCAGAAATAAAGTTCACAGCTGACAATACTTATAGCAGCCTTGGAAAGCGCATATTTGATGTTTATATTCAGGTAGGTAATCACATTATTTGAGATACTTTGACGATGAAAACATTGGGTCGAGCTAAATTTGTTTATTGCAGGGGAAATTGGTTTTGAAGGATTTCAATATCGAAGATGCAGCTGGTGGGCCTAATAAACCCACTGTGAGGTCCTTTCCTGCAGTTGTGACAACCAACACCTTGGAGATCCGTTTCTATTGGGCTGGAAAAGGCACTGCAAGCATCCCAGAAAGAGGAATCTATGGTCCTCTCATATCAGCTATTTCTGTTAATCCCAGTATGCTTCTCTTCTTTGTCCTTATGACTCTGTCTTGTTTTTTTTTTTTTTTTTTTTTTAAATAAAAATTGGTAAAATCTGTATCACTCGAGTTATGCGAGTGTATCCAATTGTGTATTTTGGTTTACCACTGTGCTATTGAGTGAATATGGGTTCAGCTATTTTTATTCTTTCTCCGTCATCATTGTCGTCGTCGTCGTCGTCATCATCATCATCCTCCTCGTCCTCGTTGTTGCCATCGTCGTCGTCGTCATCATCATCATCATCTTTACATAAATTACTTTGGTCATAGCATCCATTAAACCTGGTTGTTCAATATTTTTCTGCATGCAGATTTTGTACCTTCTTCAGAAAGTGGCAAAAAGATATCTGCTGGTGCCGTGGCTGGCATTATAATTTCTGCTTTGTTTCTTACTTTCTTGATTCTTGGTATTCTTTGGTGGAAAGGCTGCCTGAGACAAAAAGACACCATGGACCAAGGTAAGAACAATTTAATTGCACAGTCCTAAATCATCATCATCATAGCCTTGTCCTAAAAAAACGTATGTCAACCATGTAAACAAAGAAAAGGAAAAATAAGAATAGGCACATACTATTCTGTTCTGCTTTACCTTGATTGCTTACAATGAATAAACGCCAATTGTTAAAGGAGGTAGGTGTTTTTGTCTCTCTTTTAAGAAAAATAGAAACCATCTCCTTTGACACCAATAAGTAGGAAATTTTTTGGAAGGATCTCCACTCCACCTCTTCCACTTTGAGCACTTATTTACAATGATCAACTCTAGTTTTGATCCCTTTCACATGATTTATTTTTAGTAGTGTTTGATTTTATTTTCTATGAAACAATAAGCATGCACAAACATGTAAATTAGTACATTTATCCAGGAATGCAGGAGGAATTGCTAAATCAGAATATAATTTTTAGTGTCAAACTATTTGTAATCTAGTGTTTGAATTAATCAAAAGCCAAGGTTCTGGCATTCCTTGGGAAAAGGATCATTGTCATCATCCGTGGGAAAAAGGGTTATTTCAGTCAAATAAGTGATAAGATGAGGAAAGTAGACTTAGATGGTTTGGTCATGTTCAATGGAGACCAAGAACTGCATCGGTTAGAAGGTATGAGTTGGTACAAGTTGAAGACTCTAAAAGGGCAAGGGGAAAGCCCTATAGGACCTGGGTGGATGTAGTCATAAAAGAGTTGATAACCTATGGTCTAATTGAAGTTATGGCCCTTGGGATATGGAAAAGGATTCATGTAGCCGACCCTAATTAGTTGGGATCATTTTTTTCAATATTGGTATCGATGGATGTATCGCACCCTTGGGATATGGAAACATATCGGTTATCGCATGGGAAATATTGGATGTATCGTGCAATATTTCATTGTTTTTGGGAAACATTGGGAAATTGGTTGAATTTTTCACTGAAACTTCAGGAAATGTTTAGAAAGACATCAATACACACTTAGAAATTGAAAAGATCACAAAAAACAAGTGCAAGTAATAAGTTTCTTTTGTATAATGTCCACTATCCGTTGTTTGACAGAAGTGATGTAACTATATTGAAAATCAATTCGTATCATTTATAAAATGAAGAAATGGAAGTGGAAGATTTGACAAAAAAAACAGATTTTGTTACATTTTTTCTTTTGAATTATTTTATTTTATTTTATTGAAAACCCAAGTGTTGCTGTTGTATCGCAAACTTTGGTTGGGATAAGGCTTAGATGATGATGATGATGTGGCATAATGGTTGTACCTGAGCAAAATGATCTTCCTATTTTTTATTTTTTTTTGGTTCTCAACATTTCTTCATCAACCCTCATCACAGCCCTCTCAAAGCTATTTGGGTTGGCTTTACTTCCTGTTTCCCCATAAATTGAAAATCAAAATTCTTATTATTGTTTGGTGAAGGTTTGACAATCGGCTGCCTTCCTGACATCAGGTAAACAACTTAAGATTAATTAATAAAAAATGAACAACCAAGGTAGTTGATGTCATTCTGTACACCATCATCGACAAATCGTATCAAAACTTTAATATGTGAATCAAAGATTAGGAGAAACTATTTCAGAATGAGCATAAATCACAATCCCGAGAAGTACGTAGTACCTAGAGACAATTTAAAAAAAGAAAAAAAAAGAAAAGAAAAGAAAAAAAGGCATGCAGAACGATGCTGGAGTGAAATGAACTGGAACTCTCCATTCCAAATGCCGTACAATGAGCAGGAAACTGCTTGAGCCGCATGATTAATAAACGCACTAATGAAATGGCAGAATGTGATCCATACTCTATTCATGATCAGGGACATTCTCCAGAACCTAGTGGTTTAACCACATTTACGATATGGAAGGATTTATGTGATAATTGAAAATTTCAGTCCTTGTTAATTGGCTCACATTGTCTGGTATAAAGACTAGTCTGATTGGTTTGCAACAGCTCTTTGTTATTCTAAATTGTAAATCCTTCATGTCATTGATGTTTACCTGTCAAGTGTTGGACATCATGCTTGTGGGGTAGACGAATCAAGAATATAACGCGAGAAAAAAGAAAATATCAACCTTTTAAACTACAATCTCTTATCTCTAAGTTTCCTTCTTGGACAGAACTTAGAGGTCTAGATCTGCAAACTGGTTCATTTACCTTAAGACAAATTAAAGCTGCCACTAACAACTTCGATCCGGCAAACAAGATTGGTGAAGGTGGTTTTGGACCTGTTTACAAGGTATTCTACATACACACCAGCTATCTTGATCCATTGCATTCAAACTGAACGTAGGCATCATTTTCCTCATCAAGGTCATTTAGAGAACTTTATTACCCTAATGCAGGGCCTACTATCAGATGGTACGATAATTGCAGTGAAGCAGCTTTCTTCTAAATCAAAGCAAGGGAACCGTGAGTTTGTGAATGAGATAGGCATGATTTCTGCTTTGCAACACCCGCATCTTGTAAAGCTCTATGGATGCTGTATCGAAGGAAATCAGTTATTGCTCATATATGAGTATATGGAAAATAACAGTCTTGCCCGTGCTCTGTTTGGTATGATTTGCTTCACCACCTTTTATCATTGGTGTCATGATGTGTATGCTGTGTGTGAATATAATGCATAAAAGTATGCCTGATTTTGTTTTTTGGATATGTATAGGCCCGGAAGAATGTCAGCTGAATTTGGATTGGCCAACAAGGCATAAGATATGTGTTGGGATCGCTAGAGGTTTGGCATATCTCCATGAAGAATCAAGATTGAAAATTGTTCACAGAGACATCAAAGCTACCAATGTACTGTTGGATAAGGATCTCAATCCGAAGATATCTGACTTTGGTTTGGCGAAGCTTGATGAAGAGGAGAACACTCACATCAGTACTCGAATAGCTGGAACCTTGTGAGTGGCCATGGTCTATCTTTATAATTATCTTTTCTTCTTGGTGTAAACCAACAACAATATCAGCATTTTGGTAAGCTGGTGAAGCTGATTATCTTGGAAGAGTTTCTCCATGGCTGAATTGCTGCAAAATTTTAAGCCCAGATGGGAAACCAATGAATGAAAGCTATTAGACGGCGAGGAAAATGCAATTTATATATGGATTGCAGATCAATGTGGCCTGGGTTATCTCAGTACCGTGGCTTTTCGGGGCTATGTGGCTGGGCCATGGTCCAAAAACCACATTGATTCAGGCAGCTTACTCTGTGACCAATTGGCCAAGAGTTTGATGGTTAATATTGTCTTGCTGATGCAGTTTTTTGTACACTGGCCCAGCTACAGTGGGCTCCCAATTAATGGTGATCTCTTAACCGTGTAAAGATGTGCCACTTGTATGCTTGTACCTTAAGGTACACCAATTTTTATGTACCTCAAGGACACAACAGTCTTTCCTGTTCTATTTCATTTTCGAGCTCTGAGAATCAAGAATGTCTTGTTCATTGTCTGAGAGCTAACTGTCCTTTGCCAAAATCACAAATTTCAAATATATTTTGGGAATTCGATAGTTGATACTTTCAAGCATCGAGATGTCTCCTCAAAACTATCGAGCATGTTGATCCCCTAATGAAGAAACAGTTTCCTGGTTACTTTTAGAAAATAGTTGTTTTTTCAGACATAATAAAGATTACATGTTAGCCTTTTTGGCCTCATTAATTGTATAGAAATGGCAATCTAAAAGTGGGTATTGTTTCAATATAACACTGTAGACTTGGACAGAAACACACATATCAAACTACCCTTGGCTCGATGTGATTCAATACAAGCAAGATGTAATTCAATAATAATTGCTGTTTTGCAGAGGTTACATGGCCCCAGAATATGCAATGCGGGGTTACCTGACCGACAAAGCAGACGTTTACAGCTTTGGAGTTGTCGCTTTGGAAATCGTCAGTGGGAAGAGCAACATCAGTTACAAGGCAAAGGAGGAATGTGTTTATCTTCTCGATTGGGTAATTTGAAAGATAGTTTTAAAATGTGAAAACATGGCTTGATATCCAGCTGGGTCAAGTTGACTTGAAGACTCGATTCCAGTCGACTCAATATTTAATAATTAATTTGGGAATTTAATTACACTATAATAGAGGTGTAGAATTGTATGAATATAAAAATATGCAGTTTAGAACACAAAACAAGTTCATGGTGAGCTGGCAAATGCTGTTTGACAGCTTAGTTGAGTTGGTGGGATTGAATTGCTCCACCAGCAATTTTCTCTGTTTTGTTTTGTTTTTTAATTACATGTCTCAACTCAGGCGAGTGACTTGATTGAGTCATTTCGAGTCGACCTAGTAGATGAGCCAACTCAACGAGTCTGAACCAAGTCTGAATCCTTTCACTTTTTAGCAAGTTTCATACTGACTCAGCTTGATTTCTAGTCGAGTTGACTGGGCCGAGTTTCGAGTTGAGTTACTGAGTTCAAGAACTATAATGTGAAACTCATCTTGTTCTTTGAATTCCAGATGTCATTATTTTTTAGTATTTTTTTAATATAAATTCATGTGGTTAAGGTTGATATAACTTTGATTTTATGTATAGCAACCCATGAACACATTCTTCATTTTCTTGTGTTTTATTTTATTTTTTCTTTTTGCCTGTCCATGTTGTAGGCATATGTTCTGCAAGAGAGAGGAAAGCTGATGGAGCTAGTTGATCCAAAGTTGGGAAGGGATTTCAACATGGAAGAGGCAATGACGATGCTTAATGTGGCAATCTTATGCACTAATTCATCTGCTGTACGCAGGCCCACTATGTCAGCTGTTGTTAGCATGCTTGAGGGTCGAACCGTTGCTCGGGACCTGATCTCGGACCCAAATGTCTCTGAAGATGACATGATGTTCAAGGCCATAAGGAGCAAACAACAGCACGAGATCCATAGCCAGAGTGACAGCCAGAGCCAGAGCTTGTTGATGGATGGGCCATGGACTGGCTCTTCTACATCCACCCCGGATCTTCATCCGATCAATCTGGTTTCGCAATATTGGAAGGATAGAGAATAGAAAAGGTTATGTTGTTTTTGGTTCCCATTTATCTTATAGTCAATAATTTTCTAATTTCCTTGAAACATAGTGGAAAACATGGGTCCTCCAACTTGCATAAACATTGTTATACAGTAAAAGTGTGTGTGTGTATATATATAGCATATAAAAAGTCTTTGATTTGAATGAAGAGAACGAGGAAATGCTTCATAGTTTTTACGAGTTTGAAATTTGTTAGAGTTCCGTTGCATGGTTTTTGCTACTCTTTTCTACTTGAGCCTTGTATTGTTACTTTGCATCTCTTTCTGAGATCTGCACTTAGAAAACTATCATCCAAGCTGATCCATAAGCAAAAAAAAGGTGAACTGTGGTTTTGCCTTTTAGAAAACTGTATTTCTTATTTGAAATTCACATGATTCACTCTGTCATGCTTGTTAGAAATCAAAACCCAAATTTTCTATTTTATGGGACAAAATGGTCAACCAGGCATGTGTATCCTTCGGAGTTTTATTTATTTATTTTTTATCTACACCCACCTGAATGATGTTTTTACCATATTGTAAGAAAGGGTATGGAGTCTTTTGAAGTATTACTGAAGGTGGAAACTATTGATAAGTTGGGTGTAAAGAGTGTAGCTTCTTTAAAATATAGTCAATTGAATAATTTTTTGGAAATTTGAAAAAATGATATTAATGTAATTAAAAGAGTAAGATAAGGATTAAAGAGTTCTTTTTCTTTTGTGCGCCCTCGCTAGCCTGATAGTGATAATTCAGCAAGTGCTATGTGTTACCTCACATCCAAACTATTCAAATATATGGCCCCAATGTAGGTGGGACTGAGCTCTAAGATCAGATTAATTGGAAGATGTTAAGCTCTAACTAATGGACATTTGTTTGTTGAGTTCTCACTGTTTACTATTTTTCAATTCAACCATCTTTCATGATCCATTTACTGTGAGGTCCACGATTTAGACAGTTCGGATTGAGGATGTACGCCACCTGTGCAATTGCTGTATACATGCATATGGCTTGTCAGTCTTCTTCTTTTCCTCTCTCTCTCTCTCTCTCTCTCTCTCTCTCTCTCTCTCTCTGTTTTAAGATATCTACATTGTCCATATGGCATGTACACAAGGCGATTTGACTCAATCTAGTGTTTTAAAACCTGGATGAGCCACATCCCAGAAGGCAAAAAGATTATAATTACACAAGTAGCCATTCTGAAAGTGATTGGTGATCTACATTCATTGCAATTTTTGGGCTATAGGCCAATCCGGAGTACATGTAAAGTGTTCGGTGAGGATGAAACTGTATAGAACTACGACCATCACATGGTTTGCCTTCATCACCATTTTATATATAGATGGTGGCGATTCTTCAATGATTCCATATACAAGTGGCATGACATCAATCCAGACCATACAAGTTTCATGGAGAGCTGTGGTTGGAACCTAGCCTGTAAATCACATTAATGAACAATCCTAAACCATCCGATTGATGGCCAACAAATAAATGTTAAAAGTAAAATTGTTAGATATCCAATTCAAATGGTTAAAAGTTAATTTGATATTCTGTGATGTTCATCGTATGCTCCATCCATGAATAGACTCACCAACCGTTCAGATGGTCTGCATTACCACACATGTATACCACATGTATGTAAAAATCTATTCCAATCACCAGTTGAGTCACTCCATTTTATCTGTAGGGCCTAAAAATCCACTCGATCCATGATTCCAACTCATACGAAGAAAAATAGTAATGATCACCTTCCAAACTATTTCCCTTCACGCGGCCCATTTGAATCATTCATGGGCATAATTTTTAGTGCCAAGGATTAAATTTTATCTAAGCATCTAACCGTTGGAATGGAATTCATATAATTATTATAGTGAGCCCTAAAAATATAGGGAGGCGTCCCTCCATCGGGTCATTTCCCTCCATATGCCGGACCTAAATGCAAATACTTCTACTGTTTCGACGAATTAGGGTTATGATTCCAAACGACCCAGGGAAGTTTGCAAATCCCCACATATGCATCAATTTCTCGAACTTGAATGTTCAGTTTGTAAAACTAGGGTCATGATTCAATAATCCGAACCATTGTTTGCTGGTCTTATTGTGGACAGCCCATCTTCGAATCTCCTATATCTTGGGCCTTTCTGTCGGTTGAGTGCAGAATATTGCTACATTTATCTTCTTAATCTTCTATATTCTGGCCACAATTTGAAATATTAGGATTCGTCAGTATGACTGGATTTTTATGGCATGGTCCATACATTTTGGCTCATCAAATCAACAGTTCATTTAAACGAATTTTATAAACTACAAACTGATACACCGAGTATAATGTAGATACATTGGCATCATAAAGTGTTTCTCTACTATATACAACGTGAGAAGCCCATGACATTTTTGCCCATACAATTATTGCGGCTTAGATTTATCTAAGTCAATGGTCTGCTTTGAGTATACCTACTCCTCCCTACCCCTTGAGAGGCTTGGATTTTATTCACATCAATGGTTTGGTTGGATTTTCCTACTCTTCCCTTTTCTTTTTTTTTCTTTTTTTTCATACAATGGTAGCTGATTCTGCCTTTCTTTTTGTGTTTGACTTGCATGACAACCTCATTTAAAAAAGACACCCAGATCCATAGCTCAACTGGCAAACTGAGTGGAGATACCTTGTTTCAACACTTGAGGTCTTGCTATTGATCTCGTAGCCACCCCCGAGTGTGTGTACTAATAAGCTAAACACCTCCCCCCCTCCCCCCCCCCGCAAAAAAGAAAAAAAGAAAAAAAAAGGGCTACACGGTGCCGTGCAACATCTATTCATATATCTATTGCACTGCCTTATATTATGAAATCAGCTCAAACAAAATGTAAATTTAAAACTCGAGTACTATGGAGTGATAAAAAGTTTGGATGGGTCGCTCACTATTTGTGGCCTTTTCTTTGTTATCTTTGTGTAACCACGTACTTTTTCTTTGATTTTCTCATTCTCTTTCTCACCCTAAAAAGTATTCCTACCCCCTTTATCTCTCCTTCCCATTCACCCACCACGTCCATTCGGATCCTATCAGATAATTAATTATCATTTGAAAAGTATGCACGTCCACTTCAGCTATTAATATCGTTGATTGTAGAAATTTCAAACTTGTGATTCTCGTGAGAGACTTTCTAAGGAAGACCACTTTCTGAAAATGATGCGTCGGCAACATGGTTTCACACAAGGGGTCTCAGGTCGGTTCACTCGTTACTGAGTCCAGTTGTAGTGGTCGAGACTCGGCTGAGTCACTCTCATTACCAATTCTGGCCGATGGGGCTATTGTGCAGTAATTCAAACCATTAGTCTGTTGATTCCCATCTTGAGCTGAGCATGCCCCGAAATATTCGAAGTCTGGAACCCTTTAGGAAACCTTTGTTCAGACATTTTTCAGGCTTTCAGCAGGGGAGTAGATTAGGTTTTAGCCGGGTAAGGGTAAACCCCTTGGTGGGCATTACCGTTGCTGCGGGGCCACCGTAATGATGTGTTGTGTATCCAGGCCATCCATCCGTTTTTCCAGCCCAGTGTAGGATCTGTTGCCAAAAATTAAGCAGATCCAAATCACAGGTGGACCACACCAAAGGAAACAGTGGTGATTGAACACCCGCCATTAAAAACTTCATAGGGCTGACAGTAATGCTCACCGTAAAGTTTCATTTTCATCCTACCCATTTGATAAGGTCAACCAGATGAAGGGAAAATATAAAGATCAGCTTGATCCAAAACTTTTATGACTAAAAAAAGCTTGTAATGGTCATTCACCACTGATTCCAGTGGCATGGTCCACATGAGATTTTGATCTGCTTAATTCTTTGGATCACACCCTAAAATGATGTGGGAAAATGGATGGACAACGTGGATATACAAATAATAATAATAATAATAATAATAATAATAATAATAATAATAATAAATCATCAAGGTGGGCCCCACACTGTAATAGTAAGGGTGTTACCATATATGAACCATCATATGGAGCCCACCTTTGATGTGGACCATTCATTGAGTGAGCCAAACCTTTAAAGCAGGTCATCTATCACACAAGGCCCGTCTTGGATGTGGACCATTCATCATTAGGGGACCACCTTGATATAGGTCATCCATTACGTGAGGCACACCATCAGCTAACTGTCCTTTATATGGGGCCTTTCATTGTCCACTACCCATCGCCCATCACTCGAAGTGGATTGTCCATCATGTGGGGCCCACTTTTGATATCCATCATTCATCGTGTTGGGCACACCTACGTGGATCATTCATCATGTGGCCCACTTTGGATATGGGTCATCCATCATGCGAGACCTTGGATGTGGACCGTCCATTATGAGGAGCCACAACTTGATGTGGGTCCTCCATCATGTAAAGGCCACTCCGTCCATTATGTGGGCCCACCTTGATATTGACTTGGCAAGTGCAAAATAAAAAGCTAAGTGGGTAATGTGCAAGTGCTGAAAACCTACAACTTTGGAAACGCTATTTCTTTTTTGGGATTCTTGAGACGTTCTGATAAGATGATCTTCGGTTCTCGATCACCCCTTTTCAACTCCAACTTCTATTTTTCCCCGTTCATCATTTTGTTGATTCTTGCATTGATTTGCTTAGCAAAGGTCCCATCTGTAGGGGCTCAGTTGGACCCTGCTGAAGGTAAAATTTGTTCTTGAAATTTGCTTTAAAGATAATTGGTATTTTCTTATTGATAGATATATAGATTCTTTTGTTTTTATTTTCGTTTTTGTTTGATTATTATTATTAATGATAGAATAATACACCTTGTGGTTTCTTCATGAGTTCTTCATGGCCCCTCACGTTAGAATTGAGACAGGGTCACTTTTTTTCTCTCTCTTTCTTAGACAGCAGGTGCTCAATGGATCCATGCACCATTCGTTAAAACTAGAACTCATTAATCCTAACCGCATCATCAACGATTTTTAAAAATACAAATGGATGGTAGGAGATGGTGTTCAATAAAAAGTCGACACTCAATGACAAAACTTTAATTCATAGTAAACATCATTAACACACTGATTTATAGTTTAAGGTGTAGACTGAGTGAAGATAATCACATTTCAACACTGAGGTCTTGGTATCGATTTTCAAAGTGGATTTTCAAGGATCGAGTGTGTAGAGAGTTTGTGATTATTTTTTTTGACCTGCCAATTGGTTTATGTACATTTTTCCTCAGAATATGGATGGTTTGGATCGTGTGATCATCTCTATACGTGGGGCCCAATGGGCTCACTTGTAAACAATTTAAACTCCTGAAAAATAATGGCTTTTTACGTGGAAAATGAGCAGAAATAATCACTTCAATTGAAATGACCTATGGAAAATATGCTCCCATTTGCAGGATCCTGACCAAAGGTGAGGATTGTTGGGCCATGTGACGGTCTAGATATAGGATTCCAATGAGCTTAACACAGGACAAGTCGGCTTGATCATAATCTATCTTTTCGTGTTTTGGGTCTGTACACATGAATCAGTGGTAGGCTGTACCTGAGTTTCATCACTGAAGTCGTGCTCGACTGCTCATGTGGGCTGTGGATGTGAGTGTGTAATTTACATAAATAAATAAATAAATAACTCCATCTTTTCTACCATAAGATTCATTTTATTTTATTTTATTTTATTTTTCTTTATGAAATAACCCCAAAATCTAGATGGTGCACGCGGTATCCGCAAATGGAACACAGTACCCTGCGCATGGGCATTTTAACCATTTAAGGCGATTGGGCTGGCCTATTGGGCTTCGGTCCTGGATTGGTTTCAGTTGGGCTTTGGGCTGAGATACTAGGTCATGGGTGCTGGGCTCAGGCTAAAAACTTAGGCATGCTTAAATACCTGTCTGGGCTTGGGCTTCGTTTTAAGATTTGAGCTTACCCTGTATAGCATTTAAGGGCATTTTTGTCATACATCATTCATTATGGAGCACCCTTAATGAACATCCCAGATCTTTCACATTAGTCGCTGGGTGGACTGGCCCTATTTATATTGGCCCAACATGGACACTGGTTAGGCTTGGGTCTAATTTTTACCTTAGAGGCCAGGCTTGGTTAGACCTGGGCTAGCCCAAGCGTTGCCCTGGGTAGTTTCGCTCCAAAGTAAACTTTGAGGGGGGAATTATATGACACGTGGCCTGCACCTTTGGAGTTCTGATAAGTAGGGCCCTTGATCAGGGTGGTTCTTCTTTCCTCAAAGATCCTTTGTCGATAAATCATCCACCAGAATGGAACTTCTGGAGCCAATACGTAGATAATTTTCAGTTGAATGTGGACTTACTGGTGTGTTAGTCTACGAGTAGCCAAAGGTGATGCAAGATCGATACATGAATCAAATAATATGTAAGATCAAATAATAGAATGAAAACAATTAACAGAAAAAAAAACACAAAATATTGCCATAATCATCACGAATCTAACAAAAACGAGAAGAATATATCATGCATAATCTTAGTCTAAGTTATAAATATAGTCACACAAGATCATTAAATAAAATGAAACTTGGACCTAATGGATGCAGGGACATCCAATTAACATAAGGTATAGTCTATTTTAAAGTAGATGGTTTGATACAACCTGAGATAAATTAGGGTTTTAAGAAATTAGAAAAATCTAGGAAAGTTATAGATTTCTAAATTTAGGGTTAGCTAGAGTTTTGGTATGGAGGAAATATGGTTTTGATTTAAGAGTGAAAGGAAGCTAAAAGGACAAAGTGTAGCTGTACGGCCAACCCAAAATATTCACACATGTGTTCATACGGTTACACATGTGGCGTGGGATGGATGAGTTAAGTCTCTTAAGATTTAAGATTGTATATATGTAAAGGAAAGATGAGTTCTGGAGAAGATAAAGACTTATGATGAGAGAATTAAAAAACTTGAAGAAAATACCTTAATGGAGTGAAAAATAAATGATGATGTGGGGATAGATGGAGACCTCGCACATTCGTTGATGAATATTAACCTCACACCAATCTCCCTTACAAATCACATAAAAATATCTTCAAAGACGTACAATTCATCATCCAAGCAATGCTAGGCTATACAAAAACAAATAACTTACTGATATTTACCATATACTAGTAACATACAAGCAATACTTGGGCACCATATCATATACTATAAGAATATCATGTTTCCCTATAAAATGAACCCTCTGAAATAACACACACACACACACACATTATTAGTTGATTACTCCATACATCACAATTTCATATATATATATATATATATATATATATATATATATATATATATATATATATATATATATATATATATATATATATATAATCACATAAAAATATCTTCAAAGACGTACAATTCATCATCCAAGCAATGCTAGGCTATACAAAAACAAATAACTTACTGATATTTACCGTATACTAGTAACATACAAGCAATACTTGGGCACCATATCATATACTATAAGAATATCATGTTTCCTATAAAATGAACCTCACGAAATAACACACACACACACACACACATTATTAGTTGATTACTCCATACATCACAATTTCATATATATATATATATATATATATATATATATATATATATATATATATATATATATGGGAAAAGGTACCGTGCGCTCGAGCTGATGGGAACGTCCCATGAGGTCGAGCTGTGTGGGCCCCACCGTGATGCGTTTCGAACATCTACCCCATCAGTTAGATGCACCATTCCATCATGGGCCTAGGTCTCAAAAATCAAGTCAATCCGTGACTTGTGTGAGCCAAACCACAAACAAAAGTTCAGAGGGGTTGTGCACCATTAAAACATTCATAATCATTTTTTGGGCCCACCGAGATGTGGTTTGCAAATCCAACCCATCCATTTTGTGTGTCCCAGTTGGATGAGGGTTCAGACTAAGTTTTAGTAGCATTTAAAACTCGTGGGTCCCACCATATGTTTTTGGCATGTCTTCGCTTTTTATGGTATGGCCCACATTCGAGTTCATGTTTTTGGGATATCCCATTTTAAAGGGGACCATCAAATGCATGTTGATGGTCGATGGTATGGCCTACGAGTCATGAGAGCTTATCGTGAGCTCGAGCGCATTTTTACTTATATCCCATATATTTAAAAGCGGACCCATCAAATGCACAAATGTTGATGGTCGACACGATCATCATACGTGATGTTGATCCAAAATACGAACCGTTCATGTGAAGCGACACTAGTGAAACCCCCAGGACCAAGTTTCACTTTTATCTAAAACTTTATCCATACCGTCCATAGCAAAGAGAAATTCAAATCAAGGAAAGAAGTCATTTACATTTTTCACGGTCCACCAAAGTTTCATGGGATCAAAGTGAAAATTCATACCATGAGGTTTCATGAGGTTACGCTAGTACCTTTTCCCTATATATATATATATATATATATATATATATATATATATATATATATATATATATATAAAAGTAAAATATAAGTAAGTTAGGTTTATAATTATTTAAAGTTACTTATAATCAATTCGGTTTAATAACTAGAAATCAAGATAAGCTACTTAAGGCACACGTAGTTTATCTTACGTAAACCCCCCCCCTAGGAACACCAAATACGTAACACCCCTTAAAAATGGATCAACACATGGCCAAAGTGGATAAATTTGGCTATCGCTTAGCATGCCAAAGTAGACTAATTGGATCGTAATTCCTAAATCTCAACCATATATCATATGCCTTATCCTAATTCATAAACCTTTAATCCTAACCTTAAACCTTAAACTCTAAAATTGAACAAACTCATTTGTAAATTTTCAAAAGTATAAACCAAATAATCTACTGGCATCTACTGCATACCAGTAATATACATGCAATATTGGAGCATCATACGAGCTACAAGAATATCATGTCTCCATACACACACACACACACACACACACACACACACACACACACAAAAACACGTAAGCGCTCACCTGCGAACCAATTCGAACGTACTACATATGAACTTTTTTGAGAACTCATCATATCTGATGAGTCTCAAAAATCTGAACGGTCCACATGAAGCTAAATCTCATGAAACCCCCTGGTACAAAATTTTACTTTGATCCAAAACTTTGGTGGGCCATGAAAAATGCAAACAGTTTATTCCCTTGATTTGAATTTCTCTTTGCTATGGCCCACCAGAATCTTAGATCAAGATGAGAATTCACCCCATAAGGTTTCATAGGATTCTGCATCTTATGGACTGTTCGGATTCGACACCCATGACACGTGTGCAAAGGTGCACACGTGCATAGGTGCGTAGGTGAGCATGCCTCTCTCTCTCTCTCTCTGTATATATATATATATATATATATATAAAACCCTAAATCATAAAGTGCAAGCTCTAAATTCTAGACCTTATCCTAAAACTTAAACTCTAAATCCAAAATCAAAACTATAATCACCAACTCTCAAACTTTAAACTCGAAACCATTCATCCTAGTCCTAATCCCTAAGCCTACCTTAAGAAGGCCTTACCCTAAACCCTCCCTAAATCTCAAATCCTAAACTCTAATCCTTCATCCTAACCCTAAACCATTTTTTTAAACCAAATATATATAGTGACTGGGACTCTCAATTTAGTCAAATTAGGACAAAAATAATAACTAAGTAATTATTATACTTTTGGCCAGATTTTAGACCCTTTTTGTACAATCAAATGAATTAGTTTCATATATAGTTGATTTAGAGATTTTAAAAAATAAATGAACAAATCTAAAGTTCAATCACATTAATGTCCAAAATGAATAGATTTCATTTCACGTCCAAATTTGCTATCCATAATATGTTAAATATATGTGTGCGTGTGTGTATGTCCAAATGACACAATTCTAACTTCTATAATTTTTAGCCTTAAAATCACCATAGAACTCAAAGCCCACTTATAGAAAACCATAAAACCAGTCAAATGCTTCTCCCCAAAACTACAAAAGTCAAGTCAAAATGGCACAATTCTAACTTCTATAATTTTTAGCCTTAAAATCACCATAGAACTCAAAGCCCTCACTTATAGAAAACCATAAAACCAATCAAATGCTTCTCCCCATAACTACCAACGTCAAGTCAAAACCACCCAAATACTTCTTCCAAACACCACCTTACCGAACACCCAATTCAACACAAAAGATACAGATTTCAACTCTAAAACCAATATATAAAAAATATTTTTCAATTCAACAGTTATTCATTATTTATTTATTTATTATTTATTATTTATTTATTTTTAACCAATACTAACAACTAAGAAACCTAATCACATAAAATTAAGATGATGAATCTAATTACAGAAATTAAGACGATGAATCAATCTAAAAAATGATTAATTAGAATAAATTTTTATGGTTTGTAGGCAAAAATTTGTAACTAAAATGCATGAATTATAAAATATAATGCACAATTTATGCATGCCTAAATTGGACAGATTGAGTGGTTTGCAAACACAAATATAATAGACAAATTTATATGATCTAAACACAAAAAATGGTGGACAAATGCAAATTTTTGTGTACATAAAATAGTGGACAAATTACATGCTTTGGATGGCTAATCAAAGTTCCAAATTCGAATTATTTTCGATGACCAAATAGTAGTTTAAACTGTCCAAATTTGGACAGCAAAAAAATGATTTAATATTGATAGACTTGGGGGCCAAAATAACGGTATAAATTGGATTGATCTAGATTATTTGTTTACACAAAATAGATCTAATCAACAATTTGATACATCTATCTATCAAGGTCAATCATAGATTGCTTATGATTCCAAAGGATCACTTCTATAGCCAATCATATCCAATAAAAAAAAGCTTGATAATTTTAGAATATAAAAATGAAATCCAAAGAAATGGAAAAGAAACCCCCTCCCATACTCCACCAGTCATCATGGTATTACCTCGAAAATGAAACAGATCTAAGATTCAAATGGACCCCAACACCTAGGCTAGTAGTGATTGAAAACCTACCATTCAAAACCTACCAAGGGTAATGCATGTGGTTAGGTTTTAACCAGATAGCTGAGAAAGCGCCGAGAAATAGCCGAGGGGAGGGGGAGGGGGAGGGGAAGCGAGAGAGAGAGAGAGAGAGAGAGAGAGAGAGAGAGAGGGATGAGAGCGTTAGGACCGATTCACCTGAATTTTTTTTAATACTAAAATTCAAAATTTCTGCAGCATTTTCCGTTGAATAATTAAAACGTAATTAGAAATATTTCTATCATTTTGAGCGCTTTTTCATGCAATGCAGATGCAGTTTACACGTACTAAAGTTTCAATTTCGCTAGTGTGGAACATCTTAACCGTGCATAAGGTAGGCTGTGCAGATGATCCAGCGTATGATCAGTCCAGTGCACTGACTGTACGGGCCTCACCATCCCACGTGTTGGAACAGCTAATTAAGATCATCCAACTAACATGCTGTTCAGGTTACGGTTTTTGAATAGCATGGTCCATCAGATGAAAGGTTCAGATCTTCCACATTTCCAAACGAGCAATTGTAGTCCAGGAATCGGTGTACCCTGGGTGTTCTATCTTGATGATTATTACTGCTTAATAAAAAATGGCCAGTTAGCTTTGTTAAACCGTTCGTTTGTGCCATTTTTTTAAATGTCATTAGTGGAAGCACTAAGACAAATTGCAGATACCTTGCACAAACACGACTGGAACTTCAACGTGGAGCCTTGCAGTGCGTGGACCACACCTTCCCAAGTAGAAGGATTCGAGAATAGCGTGACGTGCAACTGCTCATCAGCCAACAATACCTGTCATGTAACAAGCATGTATGTCTCGTTCAACTTCTTCCCTGCTTTGTTCAAATGCCTGTGTCCGCACATTTTGTATTGAGACTTGGTGCCCACTAAGGGTGCACATCGAACTGGTAGAACCGTGGAATTGGACCAAAACTGACCAAACCGTATGGTTTCGTCCTGTTCTAGAGTACACTGGTTCATGTTCCGGTTTCAAAAATCAAAGAACTGATTAATTCGGTTCAGTTCTTGGTTTGGGGTATGTAGAATCGAACCGAACCGTGAACCGATCCGTGGAACCAAACCAGAACCCCGGACTGAAGCATATATTTCAAAAAGAAAAAAACCTAAGTTTGTTCCCTTCACTTCACTCTTCACGCCGCCCCTACTGCGGCTGCCCCCAATCCCCATCCATTCCTCTCTCTCTCTCTCTCTCTCTCTCTCTCTCTCTCTCTCTCTCTCTCTCTCTCTCTCTAACCCATCTGAAACCAAACCGGTTTTAATGGTCCGGTTCCGATTCTCCTAGAACCGTTAGGAACGGTTCAGTTCCGATTTCACCCAGAACCGGACCAAACCGACCCGTGTGCACCCCTAGTGCCCACATATCTCTGGCCCACCTAATCCCAGGGATTATAACACCCATTTCATATGGGGTTGCGGTGGGCCGGGTTTGGGTGGGGCCAGCTTCGGCCTGGACATGACCTGACATTTAAGGTCTACGCACGAGCCTAACATTGGACTAGCGCAGCAGGCCTGGGACCGATCAAGTCCGGCCTGAAAATTAACAAAATCCCTACTTCCCACTTGAATGTTCCTAATCTATGCGTTGATGAAGTGGGCTGAACATGCACAGAGAAATAGACAGAAGATGCATGTACGTGTTGCCTGAGTCAAAGCTTAGAATGGCCATTCATAAAAGGTCCAAGCCCAGTCCGCGGGCCAAGCTATTAGTTCCAAGACCTGTCCAAATCTGGGTGTGGGGCTAGTCAGGCCAGGCAGGTCACCCGCTCATTGCTGCCCTTAATTTCAAGATGGGCTTTTTAAAAATTCACAATTTGAAATTACTTGCTAGGTTTCCCAACCATCTTATCTTTAAATGGGGTGGTAGATATGACTGGGCGCAAGCTTTCATTTTCCATCAGCCCCAATCGACGGTATCAGATGTAGATGAACCAAAACCCCAAAACCCCAAATCCTCATTGGAAGATCCTAATCATCAATTCGAGACATCTTTTAACTTGACCACTTACATGAAGGTCAGAAAAGGAAATCTAGGATTTTCTTGGCACCGAAACTTTTGGGGAATGGTCATCCATGGCCGGGCCCAAGAGACCATTGGTCTGGATCACTGAACCGTTGGAGACCCCGATTCCAAGGCCGTTCTAACTTAAGCTATTGTGGGCTGGCCGGGCTTTGGCCCCAACATTTCTTTTAAAAAACACACACTTACACCACATGGGCACCCTAACCCCATATCAAAGGGGACCTGATTTGGTGAGACCCCGGATCCACCGTGGTGCGGGGGACCCTCGACTACTGTGGGGCCCACCTTGATGTATGTGATTACATCCACGCCATTCATCTGTATTAAAAAGTCATTTAAGGCATGATCCAAAAAAAATGAAGCAGATCCAAATATCCAAATCTCAGATGGACCATAGTTAGTAGTAATTGATCTTCTAGTCTTTGGAACAAAATATGACCTTATCAACAGAGTTGGATGGCAAATAAACATACCGGTGGACTGCACTGAAGTTTTTAATGGGGGGGGGGGGGGGTTCAATCACAACTGTTTCCTGTGGTGTTGTCCACCAAAGATTTGGGCTGCTTCATTTTTGGGATCATCTCCTAAAATAAGCTTTGAAAATGGTTGGACGGTACATCACTATGAGCCGAACCACTACAGCCCCTACCGTGGCTGTTGGATGGTAGGGTACTGTCAGTTAAAATTACAAGAGTATTCTTGCCATTACCTGTTCTATCTTGGATTGCAGAGTTCTAAAAGGCCAGAATCTTCAAGGTGTTCTTCCACGGGAGCTCGCCAAGCTTCCTTACCTCCAAGAAATGTAACATCTCTCTCTCTCTCTCTCTCTCTCTCTCTCTCTCTCTCTCTCTCTCTCTCTCTCTCTCTCTCTCTCTCTCTCTCTCTCTCTCTCTCTCTCTCTCTCTCTCTCTTTCTCTCTCTCTCTCTCTCTCTCTCTCTCTCTCTCTCTCTCTCTCTCTCTCTGCGCATTTTAGATGCTTCCAGCGTCAATTCCTTAAACTACGCCTCAACTGTAACCTATAATCCTCTCTTCCACAGCGATCTCACACGTAACTTCCTCAACGGTACAATTCCTCCAGAATGGGGAGCCATGCCATTGGTGAACATGTACGCACTTTCACCACCACGGTTTACTTTAGCAAATCAAAGCATGGTTTTTCTAAAATTAACATTGGGTATGTCATTGCAGCTCTCTTCTTGGAAACCGCCTATCAGGGCCAATCCCAAAGGAGCTTGGAAACATCTCCACTCTCAAGAGTCTGTAAGCTTCGAATTTCCTTTGGAAGAAGATTCTAATTCCAATTATCATTACTTATTTGGGAATTTTAGCGGAATTAAATGAAATTGGATCTTTCAGGGTCCTCGAAGCCAACCGTTTTAACGGCACTCTTCCTGAAGAGATTGGGAACATAGTCACCCTAGAACGATTGTAAGACCTTCCTTTCATATTTTAACTCGTTTTACGCTTCTGGGTGCTTCTATAATCAACATGTTTCTTTTTAATTTTTATGTATTTCGATCATTTGGTGTTTGATTTTATTTTTTAATTTTAAATTACAATGATCGCATGATCCTAGTTGTCCAATCAAAAGCAAGACCCATGTGATGGATGATCATGATCAGTGGTGGGACTGTTTCCACTATAATCAATCTCGATCATCCATTACATTAGCCATTGATTATGGTTAGGATCATCCGACCAGAGTGATGGGCGATCAAGGCAGGATGCATGTGATGGTTGATCTAGATCAATAATCAGACCATTTTTTTTTTAGTATTAATCAATATGGATCGTCCATTTTCCTAACCAGTGAATGGACAATTAAATCATCTGATTAAATTGTTTTTTTAGAGGAATGGGCAATAGAAGGTGGGACCCACTTGATGGATTATCAATTATTGGATCTTTCGTACTCTAATCAATATGGATCATCCATTTCCCTGGCCATTGACTAGACAATTGGGATCATTCCATCAAAGTGATTTTTTGAGAGAGAGAGAGAGAGAGAGAGAGAGAGAGAGAGAGAGAGAGAGAGAGAGAGAGAGAGAGAGAGAGCTGCTACCAAAGGCGGAAAACATGTGATGGATGATCTAGATCAAGGATTGCAGCATTTCTAGTATAATCAATGTGGATTGACCATTTTCCTAGCTATTGATTGGACTATTAAATCATCCAATTAAAGTGATTTTTGAGAGGAATGGGCAATCAAAGGTTACTCCTCGTTATGGATGATTTAGGTCAATGAACAAACCATTTTTACTACAACAAATATGCATCACTCATTTCCATAGCCATGAACTAGACGGTTAAGATCATCCAACCAAAGTGGCCTTTTGAGAGGGATGTGCAATCAAAGGTAGTATTCTGTATGATGAATGAGCTAGATCAATGATCAGACCAATTTTAGCCAAATTAATATGGACCGTCTATTTCTCCATCCAATAAATGGCTGGTTAGATCATCCAGTCCAAGTCATTGTGAAGATGGACAATGTGTGGTTGGATCCACGTGATGTATGGTCCCATTAAAGATTAAATATGGGAGCTTTTTCTTTTTATCACAACATTGCCCCACCTGACGGAACTATCCGAAATCTCACATGTTTAATGACCATTACGTGCGTGAATGGTATAGCCCATCTTGCACGTGGGTAAATATTGTTCATTAATTCTAATTGGGAATTTTACAAAATAGTACTTCATTAATATTTTATTTACATCCTAATACTTTTTAAAATTACGTTTTCATTAAGCTAGCTGATCATTATTAATCAAGTTATTGTCAAAAGGGTACCTTCCGTCAATCTTTTCGTAGCTTTGTTGGTTTTAAGTATAATTTTTTTCTAAAATTATAAAACTGCCCTGCAATTGATGACATTGCTTAAGAATAATTAAATAGGTGTCTGAATGTAAATATCACTAATGAGGTATTATTATAAAAGAAATTCCTAAAAAAAATCAAGACTTTTCTCTTAGCAAGTGGCTACCAGTGGTTCCCTGGAGTGCCCACCATGATGTATGTATTCTATCCATGCCATCCATCTATTTTTTCAGGTTATTTTAGTGTACGATCCCAAAAAAGTGAAGCAGATCCAAGTCTCAGGTGGACCACATCATAGGAAACAGTGGTGATTGAATGCCCACCATAAGAAACTTCAAAAGGCTTCCATCCAACCTTGGGCAGGTAAACCTAGATGAAGGGAAAACACAAATATGTTTGATTCAAAACTTTTGTACCCTCTGGATAAAGTTTTTTATGGTGGGCATTCAATCACTACTGTTTTATCTAGTGTGGTCCACTGACATTTGGATCTGCTTTATTTTTGGAATCATGCTCTAAAATGAGCCGGAGAAACGGATGAACCGTGTTGATATGCAATACATACATCAAGGTGAGATCTACCGTCAAAAGAGAGAGATGGATGGTCCAGGGGACAGAGGCAGGAAAGAGAAAATGGATGCAGATTGCCTACTCACGCTTCCTTAGCTAATCGCCACATATTGGTGCTCTATGGCCCCACCATAAACCACGTATTTAATCCACACAGTCCATCTATTTTCTAGATGAACTTAAGGTGATCCAAAAAATGGTGCAGATCCAAATTCAGGTGAACCCCACTACATTAAATAGCGGTGACTGAACATCATCAAAAACTTTTTTTAGATCAAGCTGATATTAATTTTTTTCCCCTCATCCATGTATGTTTGTCCTTATCAATAGCTTGGATGGCAAAAAAGCATTATTGCGGGCTTTAGGAAGTTTTTAATAGTAGGCATTTAATCAACATTATTTCTAGTTCACATGAATTTTAGATCTGATTAATTTTTTGGTTCATGCCTTGAAAGGAGGTTTTTTTTTTTTGTTTTTTTTTTTTTTTTGGGGTTAGCTTTTTAGCACACACCCATGTCAGTACACACGCTCCATGTTTGCCACCCCCCACTAGGGATCGATACCAAGACCTCAAGTGTTGAAAGGAGGTATCTCTACTCAGTCTGCCAGTTGAGCTATGGATCTGGGTGTCATGCCCTGGAAGGAGTTGGCAAAACCAATGGATGGCATGTATATATAATACGTACATTAAGATAGGCTCTATGGTCAGAGCGACACCATGGCTGGCTGGAAAGCCTTTTAATCTGCTGTAACTTTAACCTGGATGCGGATTGCATAGGCTCTGTGGGCCTTTTATGTATTTTGTCCATGCAATTCATCCATTTTTTCAGATAATCTTATGGCAGGAACCCAAAAATGAAGTAGATCTAAATCTCAAGTAGACCACACCATAAGAAATAGTGTTGATTGAAAGCCCACTATTTAAAACTTCTTTAGGGCCACCAAAGTTTTGGATGAAGGTGATATCTGTGTTTTCCCTTCATATAAGTCTGTGTGACCTAATCAACAGGTACGGAAGATAATCATTATGGTGGGCATTACAGCGGGTGCTAGAAAGTTTTTAAGAGCTCGGGCATTAAAATATTGGGAAAAATGGATGTACAGCAAGGGTTTTTTTTTTTTTTTTTTACACACGCACACACACCCCCACACACTCATGCCACATGCACACACACCGCACACATGCACGCCATGGGATTTCACCACCATGGGTACTCGAACCCTTCACCTGGTGTTGAAACTCCAAGGAGTCTACCACCCGAGTAAAACACATGCATCATGGTTGGGCCTATTGAGCACCCATGTCCTTACAATGCAATCCGCATCTGGAAAAATTCTTGATTTTTTTCTTTTCTTCTTATAGAGTTTCTTACAGGGATTTTTACCAGCAAATTCCTTCTAATGCGATATGGAACAAAATACTTTGAAGTTGGATGATTAGCAAAACATTCGTGTGACGGTATGAATAGGAGGAGAAAAGCTTAGTTTACCATTACGAGAGAATCCATGTCTGAAGGAAAATCGCTGCTATGTAAGCCTCCATTTGCTTTGAGGCGGAAGTAAATGGAATGTTGGCTATGAAGCTGTGTATGCCTAGGGGTGTACACAAACCGGGCTAGCCCGGTTAACTCGCTCGACGCGGCCCGAAAAAGCCCGACTCGGCCTGACCCGGAACTGAGTTCGGGTCGGGACGGGCCAATTTTCTAGGCCCGAAAGTAAGTTCAGGCCGAGTTCGGATACCTCTCAGTTCGGCTCGACTCGGTCCGAAATCCGACTCGCCTCGACCCAACCCGACCTGGCCCGGCCCGACCCATGTATGACTGAATTTAATTTGTATAAAATATTTTATTTTATGCTTTGTCAAATGTATGTAAATGTCCTGACTAGTTATATTTTTTGTGGAGTCTATAGTTCAACTATCTAAACCATTGATCGAGGGCCTTGTTATGGGACGTGGATTACCTGCCAAAGCCTTTCCCATAAACTTGCTGTAAGGTTCGAAACTGGTCCGAACTCGGCCCGAACTCTCGCCGGGCCCGGTTCGGGCGGGAGATGTTGGCCCGGTGACCAGGCCCGGTTGGGTTCGGGCCTTGTGTGGCTGTTGAACGGGCCTGGACGGGCCGAGGCCAGTTCGACTCGGCCTGACCCGTGTACACTCCTATGTATGCCGATGTGTTTCCAAAATCCACATCAACCACCAACATGATTCAATTTTAAGTGTAGGACTTAAAAGCCATCCCCATCCGTAATTCACGTGGACTAACGATTAGAAAAGGTGTATGGAGAAATGCCCACCCTCCAAACTGTTTCCCTCCGTTTCACTCCCAGGAGCCCACTTGAATTATGGATTGTCCAGATTTTTGGGTTATGATTAAATATTTAATGACATTAGATAGATCAAGTGAATTTCACGTAATCGTCACAGTAGAGCTCGTAAAAAAATTCAACGGTAGGTGTCTCTCTCCCAACCTTTTCTTTTGGTGAGGCCCCCTTGAATTACATGCCAATCAGAATTTTTTGTTGTATGCCTAACATAGGATTACAAATCTTTTGATCAAAGTTGATTTCACATACTCATCAAGGTGGGCCTCACAAAAAATCCGAGTGGGGCGGGTGCCCATATGGAACATGGCTGCATAGTATAGTACACAGCAGGACACAATTAATGTGCGGCGTTGGGAAAGCTTTGTGGGCCCACCATGATGTATGTGTTTTATCCATGCCATCCATTCATTTTGCCGGGTCATTAGCTGAGGTAGATCCAAATCTCAGGTGGACCACACTGCAGGAAAGTAGTGATTAAATGCCCACCATTAAAAACTTCCTGTACCCCCGTACTATTTATTTTCCACCAAAATGTTTATTGAGTCACACACATTCATGAAGGAAAACATAAATATCATTTTGATTCAAAACTTTTCTAGCGGTCAAGAAAATTTTAATAATGGGTGTGCAATAAACACTATTTCCTACCATTGCAGTCTATGAGATTCGGATCTAGTTCATTTTTGGGCTCATACCTTAAAATGATCCAGAAATTGGATGTCATATGAGAGTCGGATCAACCTCATTTTTTAGCTCATGCCTTAAATGATTTGAAAAATTGGATGGATGGCATGATAAAACAAACACATCATGATGTGGCCACGTAGTTTTGACAACACCACAAGGTGTCATTGTTGCCACACAACTGTTGAGTCAGTCGCTCGCCAGCTGTTAGAAGGAGATTTCTATTTCTATATATATATATATATATATATATATATATATATATATATATATATATATATATATATATATATATATTTTAAAAAAGGTATGAGACGCTAACTCCAGTCTACCATGATGTGTATGTGTAATTCACTCAGACTAATTACCATTGGATGTTTAATCTCACGCTAGATCGAAGGCAAGAAGAACTTAGGCTGACATGTGATTCCAATGGAACCCATCAGAGGAAATAAATGGAGAGAGGCGTCCGCTTGTATGAAATCCAGTTAAACTATTGGATTTCACACAGAAATTTAGGCTGGTGACCAAAAATTAGGATAATCCTCCGCACGGAGGGAAATAGTTTGGAGGGTGTATGTCGTCCTGTACATCTTTTGGTGTATGTCGTCCTGTACATTTTATCTAATCATTTGGCCAATCTGAAACAAGGATGGAGATTTTTTACAGACCTACACCCAAAATCAGCTCACACAACTGGTGGTTGGTGCGGATTTCATAAACACATCACAGTGGAGCCCACATAGCTTGACAGCGTGACAAATGTGTAATCTCCAAGTATTTTTGTTGATGCAAAAGTCTAGCTTGATGGGGATTTTTCTTCTCATTGCTGGGTTTGATGAAATCGAACCAGTTTCGATATCATCGATAATTGTCGGATTTTTCACTACTGGTAACTGGATAGTTTTTGTCTTGTTCCGATATCATCGATGGACTTTAGATGATATCGAAGGCTGTCATCGAGAGACCTTCAATGACATCGATAATTGTCGGAATTTTCGCCCCTGGTCGCTGGACAGTTTTGGTCTTGTTTCGATATCATCGAAGGACCGTCGATGATATCGAAGGCTGTCATCGAAAGACCTTCGATATCATCGAAGAGATACGCAGATGCGATTGCGGAAACGCAGATTCTGCGGATTTAATTTGTTTCCTATTTAGATTCTACCTATTTCTATTCTTATAAAAAGGGGTTTATGTAGGATTGTGGTGTATTCCAGGGTATTCTAAAGTTTTCTAGGAGGACTTAGGGCTATCAAAGGTGAGAGAGAGAGAGAGAGAGAGAGAGAGAGAGAGAGAGAGAGAGAAAGAGAGAGAGGAAGCTTGTGGAAGGGAGGTTATGCTCGTAGAGGTGATCTACCATATCTCAGCGCTTCTACGTCCTCGTAATCGGTGAGATCTCTCTGTTTTTTTTTGTTTCTCTTATTGTTTATCCACTCCTGCGTGAATGAAGAAGGTTTGATCCAAGCGGTGTGTGCTTGTGATTGGTTGTAACGTTCTGCTTTATAGTGGATTGTTGATCTGGACGAAGTCTCGTGGTTTTTATCTCGTTGAGGGTTTTCTACGTAAAAATCCCTGGTGTGGTGTGGTTTATGTTTTAATTTAGTTTATTGCATTATTATTCCATAATTCTGGTTGGTTCTAGGAGGCTAGATCCTAAGGTTTGATGCAAGACCCCCAACAAAGTGGTATCAAAGCCAAGTTCATTAAACGGGTAGGATCGGTTTGGAATTATGGAAGGTGGCTCATTAAGGATGATCAGTCTCAATGGTTCTAACTGGACCATATAGAAGGCTAAGATAGAAGACTTGCTTTATTGCAAGAACTTATATTCTCCAATTTTAGGCATATCAGCAAAATCTAAGGATATGTCTGATGATGATTAGAAGAAGATGGACCGGAAGGCGGTGAGGTTTATTAGACAATGGCTGGATGATTCTGTGTTCCACCATGTGTCTATGGAAACCTCAGCCGCTAGTATATGGCTGAAATTGGAAGGGTTGTATGAGAGGAAGATAACCGGTAATAAAATCTTTCTGATAAGACGACTTGTGAATCTCAAGTTCAAAGATGGTGGTTCCGTGGCCGAGCATATGAATGAGGTCAGCAATATAGTGAACCAACTCTCCTCTATGAAGATGGTCCTAGATGATGAACTGCAGGCTTTGCTATTGCTTAGTTCATTGCCTGAAAGTTTGGAGACATTAGTGGTGTCTCTAAGTAACTCCGCACCAGGCGGAAAGATATCCATGGAACAGGTTACTAGATGTCTCTTCAATGAGGAGACAAGGAGGAAGTTTCAGAGGTCTACTCATCAAGAGGCCCTTGTGACACAGGAACGGGGGAGAGGAAATAACAGGAAGGGCGGGAAGGTCCGAGATAAATCAAGAGGCAAGTCAAGTAACAGAAAAGATGTTGAATGCTAGAACTGTGGCAAGAAGGGCCACTACAAGCATGAGTATCGTGGTAAGAAGAACGACGATAAAGGAAAAGGAAAGGAGAAGAAAGATGAATCAGATTCCACTGCTGTCGCTTTAGATGGCAATGTTGTAGTTATTCTTTTAGCAGATCACGATATATGTCTCATGGCTACGAGCCAGGACACCGACTGGGTGGTTAACTCAGGAGCTTCTTTTCATGCGAGTCCACGCAGGGACTCTTCATAAGCTACAAGTCAGGTGACTATGGGACCGTGAAGATGGGAAATTATGGCGTATCGAAGATCGTAGGGGTCGGTAATATTTGTGTGAAGACCGATGTGGGCTGCACATTGATTCTCAGGGATGTGAGGCATATCCTAGACCTTTGCCTCAACTTGATGTCGACGGGAAGGCTAGATGATGATGGCTATGAAAGCCGATTTGCTGGTGGGCAATGAAAGCTCATCAAGGGTTCGTTGATCACAGCTAAAGGAAAGAAGTGTTGCACCCTTTACAAGGCAAGTGTCAGTGTGTGCAAGGGTGGGTTGAACGTAGCGAAAGATTCAGCTATCGACATGTGACACAGGCGTCTAGGCCATATGTGTGAAAAATGGTTTCAACTACTAGCGAGGAAGCGGCTCCTTTCAAACGTGATAGGTACACCTCTCAAAACCTGTTTTGATTGTTTATCAGGGAAACAACATAGAGTTTCATTCGTTAAATCTGCTTCTCATGTTAATAAAGTGCATGCATTAGATTTGAGTTATTCTGATGTTTGTGGTTCTATGAGGACAAAAACCTTGGGTGGGGCATTGTATTTTGTCACTTTTATAGATGATGCATCTAGGAGGGTTTGGGTTTATGCTTTGAAATCCAAGGACGAGGTCTTTGGTGTGTTTAAATTGTTTCATGCTATGGTCGAGAGAGAGACAGGTAGATCATTGAAGTGCATCCGCACTGACAATGGTGGTGAATACATTGACGACTTTCATGAGTATTGTAAGTCCCTGGGTATACGGCATGAACAAACGGTTCCCAAGACCCCCCAGCATAATGGTGTGGCTGAGCGAATGAATCACACCATTTTAGAGAGAATCAAATACATGTTATCCCATGCGAAGTTGTCCAAGATGTTCTGGAGAGAAGCAATGGACACGACAGTGTATTTGATAAGTAGGTCTCCATCAGCCCCATTGAATGGAGAAGTACCTGAGAAGGTGTGGACTAGACAGGATCCATCATACAGTCATCTCAAGGTGTTTGGATGAAGGGCATTCGTTCACGTACCAAAGGACGAGAGGTCCAAGCTCGATATGAAGATCAGGCAACATGTGTTCTTGGTGTACGGTGATGAAAAGTTTGGTTATAGATTGTAGGATCCGACCGAAAAGAAACTCGTCAGGAGCAGAGATGTGGTTTTCTTTGAAGATAAGTGTATAGAAGACATTGGTAAGCCAGAGAAGAACCAGCCTAATTCAGGTGAGCTAAAGGACATGGATCTGATTATTCCTCCCGTGATGCCTAATGACGGGAGAGTACAATAAGGTGCAGAGGATGAGGGAGTTCCTTCAGAAGATGGACCAGGGGAGCAACTCCCACTTAATTCACCTGTTGAGCCACGGGTGAGGAGGTCATCTAGGGACAGACAACCGTCCAAGAGGTACTCGACGCGTGAGTACATTATGCTCACTGATGGGGAGAGCTAGAAGATTATTCTAAGGCCTTAGCCGACGAGCATAAGGGAGAGTGGTTGAAAGCTATGTAAAAGGAGATGAAATCCTTGCATAAGAACCACACCTACGACATGGTGAAATTTCCTAAGGGCAAGAAAGCTTTGAGCAACAAGTGGGTGTTCAGAAAGAAGATTGAGCAGAAGAATTCACAGACGAGGTTCAAGGCCAGACTTGTGGTGAAAGGTTTTAGTTAGAGGAAAGGTATAGACTTCAAAGAGATATTCTCACCAGTGGTGAAGATGACATCCATACGGGTGTTGCTTGTGTTGGCGGCTAGCATGGATCTGGATAGAGCAATTAGATGTTAAAACTACCTTTCTCCATAGTAACCTGGAAGAAGAGATCTATATGCACTAATCAGAGGGGTTCGAAGCCAAAGGTAAGGAGCATATGGTGTGTAGGCTGAGGAAGAGCTTGTATGGGCTGAAACAAGCTCCACGGCAATGGTACAAGAAGTTCGACTCGTTTATGTTGAAGTATGAATATGACAGAACGGAATCGGACCACTGTGTGTTCAGCGCAAGTTCTCAGATTGTGATTTCTTAGTTCTGTTGTTATATGTTGATGACATGCTCATCATGGGAAAAGACATCAAGAAGATCGACAGGCTGAAATAGGAGTTGGGCAAGTCATTTACGATGAAAGACTTGGGCCCGGCTAAACAGATCCTAGGAATGGAGATAACCTGTGACAGAAGTAACAGGAAGCTTTGGCTGTCACAAGAGCGGTATAGTGAGAAAGTCCTATAGAGTTCAATATGAATGCAGCGAAGCCGGTCAGTACTCCACTGGATGGTCACTTCAGATTGAGCGACAGACGGTGTCCCACGACGAAGGTAGAGGTGGAAGAGATGCAGAAGATACCCTAAGCGTCAGCTGTAGGAAGTTTGATGTATGCTATGGTATGTACACACCCAGATATAGCATATGCGGTTGGTGTTGTCAGCCGGTATCTTGTCAATCCTGGCAAAGAGCATTAGGCAGCGGTGAAGTGGATACTGCGGTATCTAAGATGCTCATCCAGTTTGAGCCTATGCTATGGTGATGAAAAACATGTGTTAGAGGGCTACACAGATGCAGATATGGCAGGTGACATAGATTCCAGGAGTTTACATTGGGGTTCATGTTTACGTTTGTAGGGGGAGCGGTTTCTTGGCAGAGCAAGCTACAGAAGGTCGTAGCATTGTCGACTACAGAGGCCAAGTACATTGCAGTCACAGAGGCATGTAAAGATATGCTTTGGATGAAGAGGTTCCTACAGGAACTTAGCCTGAAGCAGGAGCAACACATGGTCTATTGCGATAGCTAAAGTGCTATACACTTGAGCAAGAATCCAAGTCAGCATTCCAAGTCAAAGCACATAGAGATTCGGTATCACTGGATCAGAGATACTTTGGAACAAAATGTGTTACAGCTTGAGAAGGTTTACACGGACGATAATGAGTCAGACATGATGACCAAGGCTTTGCTCAAGGGCAAGTTTGAGGTTTGTAGAAACCGGGTTGGCTTGAAGAAGGTGGATTCCTCCTGAGTCGAAAAGGGGGAGATTTGATGGAGATTTTTCTCCTCACTGTTGGGTTCGATAAAATCGAACCAGTTTCAATATCATCGATAATTGTCGAATTTTTCACTGCTGGTCACTGGGCAGTTTTTGTCCTGTTTCGATATCATCGATGGACTTTAGATGATATCAAAGGCTATCATCGAGAGACCTTCGATGACATCAATAATTGTCGGAATTTTCGCCCCTAGTCACTGGACAGTTTTGGTCCTGTTTCGATATCATCGAAGGACCGTTGATGATATCAAAGGCTGTCATTGAGAGACCTTCGATATCATCTAAGAGTTACGCAGATGCGATTGCGGAAACGTAGATTCTGCGGATTTTGTTTCCTTTTTGGATTCTACCTCTTTCTATTCTTATAAAAAGGGGTTTATGCGGGATTGGGGTGTATTCCAGGATATTCTAAGGTTTCTTAAAGGTTTTCTAAGAGGGCTTAGGGCTATCAAAGGTGTGAGAGAGAGAGAGAGAGAGAAAGAGAGAGAGGAAGCTTGTGGAAGGGAGGCTATGCTCGTAGAGGTGATCTACCATATCTCAGCGCTTCCACGTCCTCGTAATCGGTGAGATCTCTCTGTCTTCTTTGTTTCTCTTATTGTTTATCCACTCCTGTGTGAGTGAAGAAGGTTTGATCCAAGCGGTGTGTGCTTGTGATCAGTTGTAACGTTCTGCTTTATAGTGGATTGTTGATCTGGACGAGGTCCTGTGGTATTTACCTCTTTGAGAGTTTTCCACGTAAAAATCTCTGGTGTGGTGTAGTTTATATTTTGATTTAGTTCATTGCATTATTATTCCATAATTCTGGTTTGTTCTGGGAGGCTAGGTCCTAAGGTTTTGTGCAAGGCCCCCAACATGGCTCACCCTCGTCGAGCTCTCAATACTCGCGCCAAGCCTTATAAGCCTGCATAGGAGAAGGACAAAGCAGACCCTGGCTAGAGCAAGGGATCCTCCGATGCCAAAGTCAGGCTAGAAATCTGGGTCTAAGTAGTGTGAGTAGGTTTCGGGTGATAGATTTTGCATCCCTGTTCCTGTAGAAATGATCTATATTTATACCTGAGGGTCGTCTTGAACGTGTCCGATAATCTTGGCACGGTAATTGCCACTATGTGAGAACTACGCATGTGCAATTGTCGGCAGTTACCCGGAGATTGTGTACAGAGCATTACTCCTGTCGTGCGTTACTGGATTGTCTATTAATGTTGTCGTTGACCAGGTTTCCGTTCGAGCCGATCTCATGGCTGGGATCTTGCTCGACCACCCGAGCCCACAGATAAGCAGATTGTTGACACACTAAGTAGAGAGGTTCGGGTTGGAGGTGGGATGAACAGGTGCACGATGGCTATTGTTCTTTGAACTTTCATAAGAGCTCTTGCAAAGGACAGATCGGCTCGGACGTATTGTCACCACTCTGAGGTTCTGCTCATAGAAGGTGTGAAGACTTCTTCCCAGTCCTAGGTCGGCGTCGTAGCTTTACAAGAGCCCTTGGGTTGGACGCTCACCTCAAGTTTGAAGCTTATCAGTCTGAGGCCTTGCTCTTTGGTGCCAGAGTTAGCCTTGATGCGGCTCAGTTCAGATTTACCCATAACAATTTTCTCATGAGAAATTTTCGGGTAAAAATCCTTTTTGTGATTGGATTGTGCAAAGGTTCTACAAAGAGAACGTAAGATCCTTCTTTATACGTGTTTTCAGTTTATGGGTCTTTTTAGATTTGCATATTTCTTTAGAATTCTCTCGTATTCTATTCATGCAATGCTCGGATTCTGTGACTGCAGCGTTGGAAGGTCTTACACAGAGAGGACAAAGGCCTCTGTTTATGCTCTATCGATGTTTTTGTCCTTTATGTGGTTTTAGACTTTCCATATTCTTTAGAATTCTAGTTGATTTTGATAGTTCTCTGCTTGGTTTTTATGATTGCGTTTCAGAAAAGGTCTTATATAGAGAATGGAAGAACTTTCTTTCTTCCTCATGCGTGTTTTGGCCTTCTTGGTCCTTTTAGGATTGGCATCCTTCTTTAATACATTTGCATATTATGATCAATGCTCTGTTTCTGTGATTGCATTGCAGGAAGGTCTTACATGAGAGATCCTCTTTATTATTTAAACGTATTTTCTGTTACTGGGTCCTCTTGAAAGAACATTTCTTTATAATCTGAAGTTATTCTGATAGTTTAATGCTCAATTTTTGGTTTGCAGTGTAATTTCTTCAAATGAATTCACAGGAATGCTTCCGGGAACACTTGCTAATCTCAAGAACTTGAAGGATTTGTAAGTTTTTCTCTCCAGTTTCATATATTTTCTTGTATACAAATTTGAGCAATTATTCAAGACTAGAATCACCCTATGTATATATTTTTATTTATTTTTTCTGGCGTAATGCAGTAGGATAAGTGATAACAACTTCACTGGAAAGATACCTGATTTCATCCAGAACTGGACACAACTCAAGAGAGTGTAAGCATCTGCTCTTCCAATTCCAAGTTTCTGAGTTTCTTCAGGATGGAAGTTCTGAATTTCGTTTGTTACAACTTTCTTGTGTTCAAAATTTCATCAATCACAGAGCAATACAAGCCAGCGGTTTGGAAGGGCCTATTCCTTCTAATATTTCACTTTTGGAAAACATAACTGACTTGTAAGTAAAGCCTTCTTATTTCCTATTCTTTAAGTTACTGTGTGTAATATAACAATTTGCATTGTTACCAATTAAGTAAAAAGTAATGAAAATATCTGAATTTGTTGTAATTAGTGCTTTTGAAAATCTTGATATGCAGGAGGATCAGTGATATAAATGGATCAGACTCACCTTTTCCAACACTGGGTAGAATGAAAGGAATGAGGACACTGTGAGTCAGATGCTTATCTTTCTTTACCAAGCTACCATTCCAGTGTTATCAAATTATATAACGTTTGATTCTATGTTACAGGATATTGAGAAATTGCAATCTTTCCGGACGAATCCCTCAAGATGTTGGGCAAATGACAATACTGAAAACCTTGTAAGTTATCTTTTTCTTTAAAGATTAGATGAAATTGTTCTTTGCTAGTTTTTGGGCTTCTTATTTGCACTCTTCGGTGGGGTTTTTTTTTTGGGAAGGATTTATTTTCACATTTCAGTTTGTTAATGGGTTATATGGATGACTTTGCAGATCTGCTCTAGTGGAAATAGAACTGTTTTTGTTGCCTGATGTTCTTGAGTTTTGAGTCCCTTGATTGGCACCACTAACTGGTTTCCTAAACTTCAACCACCCTTCCCAAAAGAAACACGAGAAAGGATGGATTATCCCATTATTTTTTGTGGTGTGGTTTACGTGAGCTTTGGATCTTCCTCATTTTTGGGGGCATGCCCTAAAATGATATTACAAAATGGATGAATGAATATAACACGCATTGATAAAATAACATCCAAGTACATCTAATCAGGGAAAGTACTTTACATGTTTGGATGCAAAGCCATGAGAGGCGTATTGAGTATGGTAGTAAAACTAGATAATTATTACTCATTTATTATACATTAAACTACTTTACTGTGGAACTTGACAAAACAAACAGGTCCTACAATAAAACAGTTTTAAAAAGCACAAGACATACAAGCTGTCTCATGACTAAGTCGAACCTCAGTAAGGAACTCTGCGGGTTTAACATAATTTCAGGCACATTATTTGGTATAGTGCTCTATAAATGTGCTCAAGTCTATATTCACTATCACATTTCAACAACAATTTGTTTCAGTTGTTCTTATCGTAAAAATTGGCTATACTTGGAATTGCATTTTTTCCTTGCTATCCGTGCCACAATCGATTAAAAGCTTTAGTGATGGAATATAATGATTTGTCCATTGTCTTGTAATTTTTCTTGGCAGAGACCTTAGCTATAACCAATTATCAGGATCGATTCTACCCACCTTTGAAGTTAAGAGGGGAGACTTAGAATTCACGTAAGCGATCCTGTTTCTGAAAATAATTTTCACTACAGCGCAGATCTCCATGATAAGTGTTATGGTGCTGTTAGAAACAACTGTTTATTGACAACAGGTTTCCAATGTGGCCTTTCATTAGGTATTTGACTGGCAACTTGCTAACAGGGGATGTACCGGTTTGGATGCTAGAGAGAGGAGCAAACATGTACATTTCTCTTCCTGCACTCTTGACATTTGTTTCCATTTGATTAATCTATTGGAATTTCACATTTTCATGGCATTAGCTATCAGATGTAATAATCAACTCCCAACTTCTCCCCAATCTTTCTTTATATATCATGTATCCTTCTGGCAAATTCTGATGTTACTTTTTTGTCTTTAGCATGCTTGAAAACTAAATAGATCATCTTTGAAGGATGTTTCAGACATGCTGGGGAACTTTAAAGAAAGGCAAACTAGGGTGTGTTTGCTTGTATCGCCAAATTTAATTTCCATAAAATGGAATTGACCAAATTCAAATTTCTCCAGCATTCTTATTGAGGGTCAGGGCTCAAACTCACAGTTGCATCAGTTTAATTCTTAAAAAAAAAACAGTAACAGGACTTAAATTTGGAACTCGGAAAGAATGTAACTGCTATTTAAGGGCTACTTCCTATGTGTGAATACTATGAGAAATGTGCAATTTTCTGCATTTTGTCTTGATTAGACTGAATATTTTCAATTCCTCAACTAATAGAGTTTTATTACTGAGATAACTAGTAGCAGAAAATCATGCCATAAAAAAAAAAAAATGGATTTGGCTACATGGAGACGTAAAAAAGATAAAACCTCTGAATCATGCCAAAGGAAAAATTTGAAACCTAATCTTGAGCAATACAAGAAAGGTGGATATGTTACCCACCATGCAATTTACAATTACAATTTGTTTCCAATGAACCGTTTCTTATGATGAATGTTTCCTTGAAAAAGAAAATGCATGATTTTGGCGTAGTATCAGATTATTGATTTCATCTTATCACAGCATACAGCTTCTCATATTGGAATCTAATGTTGGGTTGCAGTGATCTTTCTTACAATAATTTCACAGTGGGAGGCTCCGCCCCAAGTGAATGTCTACAAAGAAATGTGTAAGAATATTTATGTAATTATGGCTTCTTTACAGTGGGTCCTTACTCTTGCTCAGGTGGTAGACTCTCAGGAGTTTCAACTCCCGGTCAAGGGTTCGAGTACCCATCGGTGGTGAAATTCCACTAGCGTGAGTGTGTGGGGTGTGTGTGTATGTGTAAAAATAAAATAAAAAATACAGTCCGTCTTCACGTGGTTTCTTATATTCTGCAGCTGAAATTTTCTCTTTGTATTTCCAGCAACTTGTTCGGGACCTCTTCAATGTTGAACAATTCGTAAGCTTCAATGTTCTTATTGTAAAATTGCACAATGAGTTGTTAGAGATGGTCATCTGTTTTGTTGCATCTGGTTTTGTTCATCTTAAAATTATATAAAACACCTTTGAATATAATCTTATAATGCTTACTCTTGAACCAATATTGATCTAGGAGTGGAGTTGTTCCATGCTTGAAGAACTTCCGTTGTCCTAAAAGAGGTATATAAAATTACAACATAAGTACCTTGAAATTCGCATTTTGTTCGCATTTTCTGTCTTTGGTGGCTCTCTTTGATGTTTTCTTATTTCCAAATTATGCAACATCTGTCATCTACGACTGGATCACCAACATGAATGGATTGCTTTGCAGAAATGCAAGATGACAAAATTAAGGGAAGATTTGATAAGACGAATCCGGAAGATGGGGAAAAAAAGAAAAGAAAGATGAAATACATGAAGATGGAAATTCGCAGCAACTTCTTCATCCCCCCTCCCAAAAAATTTTTAAAAAAAATGTGGATTTGTGCATACTTTTCCTTCATTTGAAGTGGCTTCTTGACACAGGAAGTTCTGTTGGCTTGGATCTGGATCTATTTAAACAGATCCAGATTTGAAATTTCAGTACAGAAAATACTATGCATAAGTTCAATCATGATTCGGAACAAAATTGAACCAATTAATTGGTATAAGGCTTAGATGATGATGATGAAATGAGGATATAAAAGAATGGAACTAAAACGATTTCTAACATAGAAGGCCCATCTAGTACCCATCTAGGACCAACCCTATGGACGGATGGCCCGGAAGTTTCACTCCTTTATGAGTTCAATAAATTTCAAGGTGGCTTAAGTCTGCCCAAATTAGAGGTTTTCTCTCTGCCAACTCTGAGAAATTGTTAAACTTCTCTTCGAAAATAACTAAGTGAAAATAGAACTACGTAAACATTATTAGGCCTGTTTAAAATTAAATATGGAACTAAACTTGGTTAGGCCAATATAGAAGCCTAATGGAAATAGAAAGTGTTGTGATAAACCGGATTTGGCTCCGATACAACTTTGTTGTAATCTTGGAACCCAACATACCTGGATCTACCCTAGGTATTAGAAATTTGGATCTAATACCACCATTAATCTGTGCACTTTGCGGAAGCACGTTCAACAAAAATAAAACAATCAAGTAAGCAAACACAAAACATACCGATTTTACGTGGAAAACCCTTGTGGGAAAAAACCATGGCACAAAGCGACAGAGATCTCCACCATAATCAAAAGTTTTAGAGTTTACACCACTCACCTTTTTCGATTACAGGATCACCTGATCTTCCCTTACGATGCATACCTAGGAAAACCCTATCCCCTTGAGAAATTCCTTCCCAAGCCCTTACTAGTGTAGAAAACCCTCCTGCCTCGCAAAACCCTTGTCCATCGGTTGGACCGACAATGTCCTGCTCTGTTCCACCCGAGGAATCCCTCGCTACACTTTTGGTCGGACCGACAGTGTCCTGTTTCGACTTCCTGACTTTGCAGAATCCAAGGCATTTCGCACAACAGAAAGCATTGCTGTTTTTTCTTGATTGCATTGAATTAACATTAAACTTGCTCTCTCTCTCTCTCTCTCTCTCTCTCTCTCTCTCTCTCACATTTCATTACAGATCGTTTTTCATTATATATAAACTGTGGAGGAACGCAAGTTACCGACGGGAGCATCCCATTCGTAGAAGATCAAGATGAAGGTGGCCCTTCAACATTTTTTGCAAATTCTAGAGACTACTGGGCATTTAGCAGCACAGGGAACTTCTTGGACAATGACGATGACAAAGACAACTACAAAGCATCAAATATATCCATACTTTCTTTTCCCAACTCAGCGTTGTACACGACGGCCCGGATCTCTCCTCTTTCCCTCACTTATTATGGACTATGTCTTATAAACGAAAAGTACACTGTGAACCTTCACTTTGCAGAGATAAAGTTCACTGCTGGCAATAATTATAGCAGCCTTGGAAAGCGCATATTTGATATTTATATTCAGGTAGGTAAGCACATTATTTGAGATACTTTGATGATGAAAACACTGGGTTGAGTTAAATTTGTTTATTGCAGGGAAAATTAGTTTGGAAGGATTTCAATATTGCACAGGAAGCTGGTGGGCCTAATAAACCCACTGTGAAGAATTTTACTGCAGTTGTGACAACCAACACCTTGGAGATCCGTCTCTATTGGGCTGGAAAAGGCACAACAGTCATCCCTGAAAAAGGAATCTATGGTCCTCTCATATCAGCTATTTCTGTCATTCCTAGTATGCTTCTCTCCTCTGTCTTCATGATATCTGTGCTTTTTTTCTTATAGGTAAAATCTGTATCACTCGAGTTAGGCAAGTGTATGCAATTGTGCATTTTGATTTAACCCTGTGCTATTGAGTGAACATGGGTTCAGTTCGCTATTTTTTTTTTTAAAAAAAAAAATTATCATTATGAATTTTTATTTTTACATAAATTGCTTTGTTAGTCCCATCCGTTAAGCATGGTTGTTCAATATTTTTCTTCATGTAGATTTTGTTCCTCCATCAGAAGGTGGCAAAAAGATATCTGCTGGTGCTGTGGCGGGCATTATAGCTTCTGCTTTGTTTCTTACTTTCTTGATTCTGGGTATTCTTTGGTGGAAAGGCTGCCTGAGACGAAAAGACACCATGGACCAAGGTCAGAAGAATTTAATTGCAGTCCTAAATCATCATCGTCACAGCCTTGTCCTTAAAAAAAGTATGTCAACCATATAAACAAAGAAAAAGAAAAAGAAAAACAAACATATACTATTCTGTTCTGCTTTACCTTGATTGTTTGCAATGAATAAATGTCAATTGTTAAAGGAGGTTAGTATTTCATCTCTCTTTTAAGAAAAACAGAAACCATCTCCTCTAACACCAATAAATAGGATTTTTTTTTTTTGGAAAGATCTTCACTTCACCACTTCCACTTTGAGCACTTATTGACAATGATCAACTCTAGATTTCATCCCTTTCACATGATTTATTTTATATTAGTGTTTGACTTTTATTCTCTATGACTACAATATGCGTGCATAAGCAACAAAGCACGTGCTTTAAATTTGCAACTTGGTCAGATGAGGTATTCCGCTATGCCAGAGTGTCATCAGACATTTGGAGATTGGAAGTCAATAAGCTTGAAGGCCCCACATGAAAATCTTTAAGAAGGCCACATGCCTCTGCTTTAGAAAATAATCTGCTACGACCTGCCACTATTGAAAGCAAAGGGAGATAACAGATCATGTTGTCTAAGACACCCTGAGCTACCAAAGTATCTATAAGGGGTGCCATTGAGAAGTACAAAAAACAAATGTTACACAGGTCCATATGCTTGCACTTGAAGAAGAAGATTGTTAAATACCTGATTCAGTCTTTTCTGCGATTATTTTTTGTTTCTCAATCGAGGGACATGAAAACCAAATTCATGAAAAAATCCACAATGGAACTCGTGGTTTTTTTAAATATCAAAATTAATGATTTTTTTTCTTAAAAGAATTTTATTTCATAACACAAACAGGATATTTTGGCATTTCTTGAATACCAATTTTGATGGGAAATCATGGTTGCTATGGTATGATCTGAAGGTGAAGGCTCAGTAACGGACGCAAGCCACATTCTGTGACATGCTTCGCAAACTGAGTACATCAGAAATTTCTGAAATTATTGGATTGTTACCAAATAATATATGTAGTGTGGATTTACCTTATTCATTGATCAATATCGAAATACAGTATGCCACAGAAGTTACATTTTGAAAAAAAATTCTTGCTCATTGTGGGATGATGACCTACATACAGAGTGCAAGTACTAGTAAAAAGAGACCAAAACATCCATTTCTTATGACATTCCTTTTTTCCCACTTTGCTTAACGGACAGATCTTAGGGGCCTGGACCTGCAAAGTGGTTCCTTTACCTTACGACAGATTAAGGCTGCCACTAACAACTTTGATCCTGCAAACAAAATTGGAGAAGGTGGTTTTGGGTCTGTTTACAAGGTATTCTAAACAAACACTGGTTTATCGTGATCGATCATCATTTTGAGATGTATGCATTCAGCCTTCTCAAATTAAGCTTGCATATATATGTCATACTTTTTAATTGTTACTCCAATCAGGGTCTATTACCAGATGGTACCATAATTGCAGTAAAGCAACTTTCTTCCAATTCAAGGCAAGGGAACCGTGAATTTTTGAACGAGATAGGCATGATTTCTGCATTGCGACATCCCAACCTTGTGAAGATTTATGGATGCTGTATCGAAGCAAAGCAGTTACTGGTGATATACGAGTACATGGAAAATAATAGCCTTGCTCACGCTCTGTTTGGTGAGCTTGTCAGTTTGTTCATGGCATTTTTATGTTGTCACATAAAACAAGAAGTATTACGACTCAGTTTTGTCAACTGGATGAATTGCAGGTCCCGAAGAATGCAAATTGCAGCTTGATTGGCCAACTAGGCATAGGATTTGTATTGGAATAGCAAGAGGTTTGGCGTATCTTCACGACGAATCAACATTGAAAGTTGTTCATAGGGACATTAAAGCCACCAATGTATTGCTTGATAGGGATCTTAAGCCCAAGATATCCGACTTTGGTTTGGCAAGGCTTAATGAAGAGGAGGACACCCACATTAGCACTCGAGTAGCTGGAACTTTGTGAGCCGCTGTTCTTTGATTTGTCACTCATTTCTATAATTTCTAGTAAATAATTGATCTATGGATCATGTGGGATTCACCATCTAACATATGACTTGTTCTTTATCTTCATAACACCCGTCGTCTCTTTATGGTTTATCCATTGGTTTATCATTGTCTGGGTGTGACTGACTGCAGGGAAATGTAATTCGATAATAATCTTGATTTTGCAGAGGATATATGGCACCAGAATATGCAATGCATGGTTACCTGACGGATAAAGCAGATGTTTATAGCTTTGGAGTGGTGACTTTGGAAATTGTCAGTGGGAAGAGCATTATTGGTTACAGGCCAAAGGGGGACCATGTTCATATGGTGGATTGGGTATGTTTGAATCTCCCCCTACTTTTCATTTCTACCATTACAATTGTGATCATTTTTCTGTTATTATAATTTACTGGGATGAGGTTTGCTAGGGAGGCACACAAGACCATCTTGGACATGGATCTTCGCTAACCAATTGCATTCCATTGATCTAGACTGTTCGCTAGGTCCAAACCATATTTCATGGGCAACCATGCAAGCATAACACTAATCTAACAAGTGACAAATATTAACCATTCAATCAAGGGTCTTTAATATGGACAGTCAAGATTATGTACACAAGAATAGATCTAATCAACAAGTTGATCCCCCTCTTTTTTAGCAATCATCATGGATTGTTTATGGTTCTAAAGAATCAGTTTTGTTAGGCAACCGTAGCCATCCCATCCATTGCTTGGAAAATGGATGGATACAGAAAATAAGGCCAAACCAAGGGTAGATTGGATCATTGCGTTAGGGCGATTATTGCATGATAGCCTTAGAAATGCGTTCTAGACTTAATGGACAGCTCAGATCAATCGATTGTACTGTCTAACTGAACTGATGCAACTAGGAGCACTAATAGTGCTCTGAGAGCACTGGAGCATTTCTCATGTGACATATCTGTGCATGTGGACTATCTTATCTATTGCATGAGTGGTTAGAAAATGGGTGGCAGAGTTACAAGATTTAAAAAAGGAAAAATAATAATAATAATAATAAGAAGAAAAAAAATAAAAAAAGAGAGCAAAGGCCCCACATTCAGTGGGTGAAGTATACACCAATCAGGTTGCTAAGATAATCAATGGACCCTGAATTTTTAGCCTTTGGTTTGCCTTAGTGGTGGTCCACTGGAACAGTAGTGTTGATTGCCTTAGATATTTGTACATGTACAGTGGAGACGCTTTTAAGATCAAGTCTCAAATCTCCAAGAAACTTACACAACCCTCTCAAGCTTTCATAATGGGTTGGTTGTTCACTATATTATGTTTCTATGAATATTGCAGGCATATGTTCTGCAACAGCAAGGAAATCAACTAGAGTTGGTCGATCCGAGGTTGGGATTAGAATTCAACAAGGAAGAGGCAATAACAATGATTGATGTGGCCCTCTTATGCACCAGTGCATCTCCCACACTTAGGCCTAAAATGTCTGCTGTGGTGAAGATGCTCGGAGGCGTTAAGGATCCAGTTTCAGACCTGAATTTATTCAGTGATGATTCCAATGCTAAAGCTGTTGAAAACTTGCCTCATGAGATCCAAAGCATGAGCTCAAGTCCAAGCAATAGCCTGATTGCGTCGACAGATCAGCCCTGGACTGAATCTTCTGTGTACGTCCCTGATCTCTATCCAATCAATCTGGATTCGCAGAGTTGGAGTAACGTAAATTAGTGAACTTTAATTTCTACATATGCAGCATTTGGAATCTATTATGGCTTCCCTTTTCCTTTTCGTTTGTAATAAATTAGAGATATGGAGTTTCATCATTACAATTGTACTAAAAAACATTGGCAGTGGCTGGCTTGTAGTTGGGTCAGGTTGTATGCATCTGGTTGCTTGCTGTATAATACCTTTGTTTTTGAATAAATGAACTGAAATTATGTACCAGATATGATTCAAAATACAGGCATAAAATGAATTGGGGTTACAATAAAATGAATTGAGATTACATAAAATGAATACTGGGTTGTCAGCTGCTTCAAAGATGTGGTCTTTGCCTTTGCAACTAAACTAATGTATGTATTAACCTAGTAAAGATAGAAGAAAGAACTATAATTTATGAGGCATTATTGATGCTTTTTGGCTCCACCTAACAATTATACAATTGGGGCCCTCCTTCGGTTGACCTAAGCCATCATCTCTGGGCCTCCTCATTTGATATCTCCACCCATCAGATGATCCTAGTGGAATGCAAGGAAAATGGACTGTCAGGATCACTTGTTCCACATTTAGAATTAGTCTTTTTTAAAGTGGGAGTTGATAAGGTCGGAACAGAATATAGTGGAGCCCTCTCGTTGGTACATATGGTTGGGTGACTTATCAATAGCAACTGTCGTCTAGTGGGCCATATGATGGAAGGCACATTTTTCAAGGTTCACATCCATGAGACACTCCTACAGTTCATTTTCTGCACTTTCTCAAAATGATGGCTGGCTTTAACTACTTTTGTGTTCTTTTATTGCTTTGAAAACCATTGTTTAATGTAGGCCCGTCAATGGGCTGTGCCTGGGTTCAACTTCAGCATGGATTTTGAATTATCAGCTGGGCCTGTGTGAAGTTTTAATTTTACTTGACCTGGCCCACCCAATAACAGCTCTAGTTAGATGGGTAGGATCAGTCAAGAAACTTGTATTCTGAACCTTTTCACATCTACAGCAGAGGCAACTATGTGGACAATCACGATCGATAATTCACAGTGCATATATTCCACTTCTACCCACACCATATCATCTCTCATTTGTAAAAAGATGAATGCCGCAGGCTGATCATCCACTGAGTTGCGGTAGCATGTGTCTATGACCCTGAGCTGTAGAACAGGTTTGGCAACCTTTACATCAGGTGGGCCACATATACAGTGAACCAATCATGGGCTGTCCATTCTTTTCTACAACTTTCTATGGTGTGGCTCATTTGATTATTGGAACAGCATGATTTTTGTGGTCAATGATCTTCAATACATGGCCTTGAAGAAACATAAAACAACTCCAAGAATTTCAATTTGAGACTCAACATTCATAAGACCCTTCATCATTTGACACTGGGCTGGAAGGAAGAGTCTGGTCATGCCTTTCAGGCCGCTCGTTTATTGCATATTTGTGGCACATTGATACAATAAGTTTTAAAGGGTTACACAGGGATTGAAGTGTAATAAGTTCTTTTTTACAGAAGTACGCACAAAACATACACACCGAAAAACAGTGAGGATTTAAACCCACACTATTGAAACCCCTGCTGACCATCCCTCCTTTTCTCCTTTTCTTTTCAACTCATTTTATGGTACGACCCAAAATTGTAAAGGCTCCAGTTTTAGGTGGACCCACAAACTGAGTAGTCCACATTAAAGGTTGGTCCAACATGATAGGCAGTGGATGCAAGGGGAGCGCTAGACCAGAATCGCAAATTTGCGACGGACCAGACCCGTTGAAAAACTATATTAACGACGGATATGGTCCAAATATTTGCGCGGATCTACGACGGATTTAGTCCACTGCAAATTTACAACAGATACTATCCGTTGCAAAAAATAAAAATCCGTCACTGAACTACAGAAAAAACTACCCGATTTATTCGTCATAAAATGTTGCGACGGACAAACAACAGACCTCTGATCTGTTGATTTTCGACTTCAAGAAAGGCGTCTCGGACTAGCTTGCTCTTTCCTGAGTCCAGTCATACTGCTCAAGACTCATCTGAATCTCCCCTATTTCCAATTCTGACCCATGGTGCAGTAATTCAAGCCATTGGTATGTTGTTTCCCATCTTGAGCAGAGGATGCCCCGAAAGATGAAGAGACTGGAACCCTTCAGCAACCTAGGTTGTGACCTTTTTCAGCAGCGGTCTACACTCCCTAAAAATCCTCATTATTAGTGGCTGGGATATTCCAATCAGTAAATTATTTGGAGGGTGGTCCGGTAATTGCAATCCATAACAAACCAACGGTCTGGATTGCCATAGCATGAGTCCCACTTGACAGAATTAGAAACTCGAGTACATTCTGCAAGTTCCTAGCAGGACGAGTCACTCAGTGGACTTGAGCCCGCCCGTGTCTGAGTCAGTGCAAGTCAGCCCGGGTCCAGTAAGAATTTAAGACTCTGTATATTGACTCGTATCCGAGTCCGTATAAAATACGACGAGTCGTATCTTAAAACGATGGCGGCAATTACAGTTATCTTGAATGTGCATCACCCATTCAAATCCAGCATGCATCGCAAGACGAGACCACATAAAGCCATGGTCAGATATTTGAAATCTTCATCTGTTAGGGACTACTCTGGATAGACTCTAAAATCGCAGCAACAGATGATCCTGGCTGTCATTCGGTGGCATTCAAACTAACTGTTGAAAACATAAACTTTTCAGAGGCCATGTTCAAAGAAAAAACTGGATGGTTGGGACGTATTTTTGGGGTCTTCAACTGTCCAAGTGGTTATCATAGGATGGATGGTAATGATTATCAGCACTAGTTACATGTGGGCCCATCGAATAATACATGCTGGTACTTCATCCTGAGTCTGTGTGTCTGGAGAGCAAATGGGTCAGGTTGACCAAACGGGTCACTGGATATATATATATATATATATATATATATATATATATATATATATATATATATATATATATATATATATATATATATATATATATATATATAGGAACGCTCAGCTACGCACCGGTTCGCACGTCATTACGTGCGAACCTTTCTATCAACCGTAGGATAAGGTAGACGGTTTGGATGAAGGCGCTCTTAGCACGAGCCTAAAAAAGCGAGTTTACTTCTCTCGCACACTTCTTCACTCCCGCTCTGAAGGATGAGGCGAAAGCCTTTTCACATAAAATTTGTTCGCTGGGATGCTAGGTGGGTCCCACTAAGATGTTAATGATAAATCCACGCCGTCCATACATTTTTAAAAATAATTTTATGATATGAACCCAAAATTGAGGTAGATCAAAATCTAAGTGGGCCACAGTGATATATGTCCATCCATTGCCCCTTTATTAGTGGAGAGTGGTTACGTCAGATGACAGACGACACGTCAGCAAATGGAAGCGGATGGAACGGAGTTTTCCAAAAAAAACTCTAAACGTTTATTCTTCTTCTTTTTTCGTCTTCAACTGAAGCGATGTCATCAACTTATGTGGGCCCCACCATAATGTATGTTTTGTATCCACGCTGTCCATTCATTTGGAGAGATAATATTAGGGCTTAATACAAAGTATGAGTCAGATCCAAAGCTCTAGTGGACCCCACTACAGAAAACAGTGGGGAAATTGACGCCCACCATTAAAAACTTCTAAGGGCCATGAAAGTTTTCGATCAAGCTGATCTTTATGTTTTCCTTCTTTCATGTCTACTGTAGCACATGAACAGGTTGGATCTGAAATAAACATCATGGGACCTTCGGAAGGTTTCAACTGTGGGCATCACTCTCTCCATTGTTTTCTGTGGTGGGGTCCACTACAGCCTTGGATCTGCCTCATTTTTTTTATCATGCCCTCAAATGATCTCTCGAAATGTATGGACAGTGTGGATACAAAACATACATCATGGTGGGCCCACAGAAGTTGGTGAAGTCACTTTGGTAGCCGGTTTGGCTACTCAACCTGCTAGGAGCTAATCCGCGAATCCCATCCAGGTAATTGCAGGAAGCAGATTGCCTAATGAGTAACGTACGCTAACAGTACTGAGTAAACTCTATGGGGTCCACTGTCGTTCATGGATTGTATAAACTTCATCCATCCGTTTTATCATGTAAATTTAGGGCTTTGACCCAAATATTGAGCATATCCAAACCTCGAGTGGACCACACCACTGGAAATAGTGTGAATTGAAGTCTACTGTTGAAAATTTCTTAAGAGGCAACACAAGTTTTAGATCAAACTGATATTCTTGTTTTCCCTTCTCCATGTCATTGTGATCTTATGAACCGTTTGACAAATAAACATCATTGGACCTTAAAGGTTTCAACTGTGGAAATAAATAATTCCACTGTTTCATGGTCTATTTAAGCTTTAGATATACTTCAAATTTGGGTTGAACCCCTAAAATGATATGAAAAATCAGATGGACAGCGTGGATAAAACATATGAATTCATAGTGGGCCCAACAGAGTTTACTCATACAATAAGAGCGTGCTGAGTACGCAGTCCAATTTTGTAATTGTATTTGGGTGTCATGTAATGCACGTTATCTATTTGGTGCGCGGATTGAGCAGTCATACTCACTATGAAGTGACATAACCCAGTTCTGTGGGCCCCACTATGATATATGTTTTGTATCCACATCGTCCATTCATTTGGAGAGATCATATTTGGGCATGGTACAAACAATGAGTTAGATCCAAATGTCAAGTGGACCCCACCATACAAAATAGTGGAGAGAGCGACGCCCATCATTAAAAAGTTCTAAGGGCAACAAAAGCTTCTGATCAAGCTGTAATTTGTGTTTTCCTTTCTTTCATGTCTGAGTTAATACATGAACAGGTTGGATCTCAAATAAACATCATGGTGGACCTTTGGAAGGTTTCAACGGTAGGCATCACGCTCCCCAGTGTTTTTTGTGGTGGGGTCCACTCTAGCCATGGATCTGACTTATTCTTTGTATCATGCCCTAAAATGATTTCTCCAAATGTATGGACGGTGTGGATACAATACATGCATCATTGTGGGGCCCACGAAACTTTGCGACGTTTCAACGGTAGGTATTTCTTTCTCCAATTTTCCCTCTCGTGTGGCCCACTTTAGTTTTGGATCCACCTCATTTTTGGTCGATTTTTTGCATTCTTGCACAGGGACATCTTTTCCCTAATTACGCTCGCAATTTGCAAAGTTCGTTGAAAATCTAGGTGAGGCCAACCATGATGTTTTTGAGAAATCTACCCCGTCCATCCATTTTTCCTTATCATTTCAGGGCATAAACCCAAAACTGTGGCAGATCCAAATCTCAAGTGGACCACATCACAGGAAGCAGCGGTGATAATGATTCTCACCGTTAAATATTTTTTAGGGCCCACCGTGATATTTATTTGACATCCAGCCTATACATTAGGTCATGCAGACGTGGATGATGGAAAAAAAGTAAATATTAGCTTGATCCAAAAATTTGGTAGCCCCAGGAAGTTTTTATTGGTGAGAGTTCAATCAACACTGTGTGACCCACTTGAGAATTTGATCTACCTCAGTTTTGGGTTCATATCATAAAATTATTTTTAAAAATGTATGGACGGCGTGGATTTATCATTAACATCTTGGTGGGACCCACCTAGCATCCCGGTGAATGAATTTTATGTGAAAAAGGCTTTCGCTGCATCCTTCGGAAAGGGGTGAAGAGTCGTGCGAAAGAAAGAAACTCGCTTTTTTAGGCTCGCGCTAAGAGCGCCTTCATCCAAACCGTCTACCTTATCCTACGGTTGATAGGAAGGTTCGCACGTAATGACGTGCGAACCGATGCGTAGCTCTCTGTGTGTGTGTGGGAAAAGGTACTATGCGCTCGAGCTCACGGGTCCGTCCCATGAGGTCGAGCTGTGTGGGCCCCACCGTGATGCGTTTCGAACATCTATCCCATCAGTCAGATGCACCATTCCATTGTGGACCTAGGTCCCAAAAATCAAGCCAATCCGTGACTTGTGTGGGCCACACCACATACAGAAGTAGAGAGGGGTCGTACACCATTAAAACATTCATAACCATTTTTGAGGGCCCACCAAGATGTGGTTTGCAAATCCAGCAAATCCATTATGTGTGTCCCACTTGAATGAGGGTTCAGACCAAGTTTCACACGCATGCAAAACTCAGGTGGGCCCCACCAAGTGCTTTTATATGTTTTAACAGTATCTTCACATAATTTTAGATGGTATGGCCCACCTGAGTTCCGTATATGGCTGATTTTTGGGATATCCCATAATTTAAAGGGTACTCATCAAATGCACGGTGTTGATGGTCGACACGCATCATGGTGGGGCCCACACAGCTCGACCTCACGATAAGCTTATAGTGAGCTCGAGCGCATAGTACCTTTTCCCATATATATATATATATGTATATATAAATATATATATATATATATATATATATATATATATATATATATATATATATATATATGGGTCCAAAACAACTAATGGGCCATTGAATTTCACCAGTTTCTCTAATTATTTTTTGGTCATTAACTATTTCCATTTTATTTCAATGATTAGAAAGCCAATTATCAGATAGATATTATAGATGATCAAATATGTGCATTTTTTCGAAAAAGAAAATTCATCCCACAGTAGGGAAAACTAGATGGATGAACTTGATTGATATATCACTCTAACACGTGTAATGGGACGCAGATTAGCTACTGATAGGTTGTGCAGGGAGACTCGCTACTGAAGTGACGTCACCAAGTTCTGTGGGCTCCACCATGATGTATGTGTTGTATCAAAACCATTCATACATTTGGAGAGATCATTTTATAAGGCATGATCCAAAGAATAAGGCAAATCCAAGGCTGGAGTGGACCCTACCCCAAAGAATAAGGCTGGATGGGACCCCACCACAGAAAACAGCGGGGAGAGTGACGCCCACCGTTGAAACCTTCCAAAGGTCCACCATGATCGATGTTTATTTGAGATTCAACCTGTTCATGTGTTAACGCAGACACGAAAGAAGGGAAAACGAAAATATCAGCTTGATCGAAAACTTTTGTGGCCCTTAGAACTTTTTAATGGTGGCATCACTCTCCCCACTGTTTTCTGTGGTGGGGTCCACTCGAGCCTTGGATCTGACTCATTATTTGGATTATGCCCTAATATGATCTCTCCAAATGGATGGACGGTACCGATACAAAACATACATCATAGTGGGCCACAAAACTTGGTGACATCACTTCAGTAGCCAGTCTCGCTACTCAACCTGTTAGTAACTAATCCGCGTCCATGTGTGATGTAGAGAGGTAAGATCTAGTTGATGATGTTTGGTTACAAAGCTAATCCGCAGGCCTCCTTATAGTTGATTTTTCTTGGGTCTACTTGCAGGCTAGAACTGAAGGTACCCTCTCTTACCCGTGTGTTCAATTTAATTTATATTAGAAATTTAATCCAATGGAGATTGATTTTTACTAATTGTGCATGCATATGTACGCAGCCCCGTATGTCACATGTTTGAAAATTTGGCAGAACCCTTCAATTTCTTTTTCTAATATTATGCTTTACAATAGCTTACTACTCTCTGTCACATGGACCATAGAATTTCATAGGAGCATTAGAAGAAGATGAAAATATGGATTGATTTGTCACAATTCATAATGGTTCATAACAAAACTAGCATGGAGGGAGAATTTAATTAAGAAAACTTGTTATATCAAGGAATGACACATTTTCTAGTGAATTCATACAAGTGTGAACATGGTTAGATAATAAAGGTTTGTTTGATAAGAGGGATTTTAAATACGAAATTTATAGTTTTTATTATTTTCATAATTGATGCATTGGTAATTTTTTATTCTGCAATTTAGTAAAACAGTTGTTATCATTGAGGGTTATGCATTGATTACGACACTTTAGGGTAATTTAGATTAGCATTTAGTGTTTGAGCCCCAAATCAATTTGTGGGCCCCACCTACTCATGCATGAGGATAGAATCTTCTCCATTATCTTCTTCTTTTCTTCGCCTTTAAATAATAAAAAAAAAGAAATTAAATTGCATATTATAAAAGGTACACAAACAATACATACTAGATTCAAATATAATTTGACTAATTTACATATATATACACAACATTAATTTTTTGTATGGAAATGTGGGCAATATTAAGCAAAGCTAGAGAATGAAAATTTCTCCATACTATAGCACATATAATTAGACAATATCTTTCATGAGATGATGAAAAAGCTTGTGCAAGAAGGAATCTTTTAGTCTTTAGTCTTTACAAATTTTGGGGTTTGTGTTGACCGCATTAAGCACAAGTAAATCAAACATTATAAGTGTGCTACCAGAAGTATAGAACTCTTAGAAGTGATATATAAACATTTGTGGTCTATTCCTTAATACATCCTAGAATGAGTAGAAGTCTTTTGTCACCTTTAAATAACCATTCTTTTTAATACTATACATACATTACATATGACGAATAAGTTATCTTAAATGGATTTAAATTCTATAAAATACATATTAAATTGTGGCATTGTCACTTAATACACCATGCATATCTTTAATTGAGTCTCAAGTGAGGCTATGTCAAAACTCTCTGTTTACGACACCTTCATGTATAGGGTTGTAACATATGTTGATGTTGAGATCTAGTCATCCCTACTAGACCGTCGTATACCTGAAAAATTAAATAACAATGGGGACCCTATCTGTAGCAAGGTACTCTCCGATGCCAAAGTTAGAACATGCGCTCTGGGTCTAGTAGAATTAAAGTTTTTGTGCATACCTTCTACTATAAGTGGGATTTTTATTTATAGCTCTTTAGTGCTAATTACATATATGACGATGAATCTTCCATACAATTATATATCATGCAAGGGATCACCTCCGAGATACAAGGTGTTATCCTCTCGGCGATTCTCGGCGAAGATCTCTGGGAATTAATCCTCCTCGTAGATAAAGGAGATCTCCTGGTAGTCGGTTTCTGAGGAGGTCATGGTCAACATCCGATGCTGACCTTTAAGTTAGGTTGGCTGAGGTCCTCCAAACCGAGCTGAACTGTTAACTGTGGTTGAGCCCTATCTTCAAGGTTAGGTTGGTACTTATAGTCGTTCATTGGTCGCGATAGTGAGATGATCAGCCAGAGCTTAGGTCACTGCTCGTGGTTGGTGCTTGAGCTAGTCGTGGAGGTACCGAGCTCTTACCTGATCTCCTTTTTCAAGTTATATGCCTTCTATTTTCTTTCTCGTTCTTGTTGCTTGGTTAGTCCAATTTTACCTATAACAGTAGCCCATTTACTTCCGAGCACTTTTCAGAAGCTCAGGAAGTACATGGATTTGGATAGACACCTGAGTTCAAGGTCTCACGTGCAGGTCGGGAGGTCAGGACTATCAAGGAAACTGAAGAAATCAAACAAGTGCCAACTCAAGCATAGCTGCCACCATTAACATCATCGGATTTTATGCCTCCCATGATTTTAGGATCAGTTTTTTATTTCTATAAATATTGCTATTAATTGTGATTGTAAATTTCCTTTTCAGTTACATATTTTAGAATGCCTAAAATTTGGCCTCTCGGGTTGTATAAAGATACAGAGTATGAATAGAAAGAGTTGTGAGTTCAAAACACAAAACTATAGCAGTGTGAATCTTCTTTATGGTATCAAGAGAGCCAGACCTCTAACGAGTAGCTTTCCTTTCTTGCTTCCTGCGACATGGCTGCCACCCCCGCATCCACCACTGATTCACCCATCATCACCGTCAATGCCGCAACCACCATCAACGAGAAACTCACCCCTTCTACCTTTCCTCAGTGGAGGGCTCAATTTAAAGCATTGCTCATTGGTTATGATCTCATCGACTTTGTCACTGGTGTCAAAAAATGCCCCGTCATTGATGCAACGAGCTCTACTGCCTCCAAAGCCGCGAACTCCCACTGGGTTCGCCAAGACAAACTCATCCTCCACGCCATTCTTGCCTCCACCTTAACCACTATTACCCCACTCCTTGTTGCATACAAAACATCCCATGAGGCTTGGACAACACTTACCCGTTTATATGCGGGAAAATCACGGATGCGCTGATGTAACTCAAGGAAGATTTGACCTTGAGCACACGAGGAAATCGCACCGTCACTGAGTTTCTTCAAGCAATCAAAGTGATTGCTGACGAACTCGCAATCATTGATCATCCGATTTCCGATGATGATTTAACCCTCTACATTCTCAATGGATTGGGTCCCGAATTTAGAGAAATTGTGGCACCCATTCGTGCTCGTGAGACCTCTCTAAAATTTGAGGAAATACATGATCTTCTTGTAGGTCATGAGAGTTACCTTTAATGACAAGAGAATCAATCGACAGCAACATTTGCTCCCACTGCTAATTACTCTAATCGGCAAGGAGGTGCTCCTAGATAGCATAAGCTGAGCCTTAAGTCTTCCTCCAACAAGACTCGCAACAATAATGGGTATCACAAAAATGGGCCCTCAAATTCGGGCCGGAGGAAATATAGGCCCAAGTGCCAATGGTGCGATTAAGTGGGCCATACGGCAAAAAATTGCCCAAAAATGTCCTCAGCTGACTTCACCGCCAACTATGCAGCATCCTCTTAAGGAAAAAATCAAAAGTGGCTAGTTGACTCGGCGGTATCTCACAATATATGACCACCGATCTTTCTAATCTGTCGATTAATTCTAAATATGATGGTACTGATGAGGTGGTAATTGGTGATGGATCAGGTTTGCCCATGTCTCATATTGGTTCCTTATCTCTTGCATCATTTAATCGTGTCTTTCATTTATGTTGAGGGTCAAATATTGCATATCAGACCCCAACTACTGCCTAGATTTACGAACATGATACCATTTAATGCCCTATTTTAATCATGTTTTTGATGCAAGGTACATTTGCCAGCGTGAACTGAAAAAGATGTTAAAAGCTGAAATTTAATGCTCAGATTTCACAAAAGCAAGGGACGAACTCCAGGGGACCAAGATCGACGGATGTACACACTAGAGATCTGAGAAAACCAAGAAACTGAAGTTCAAGTGGCCTGAAAGTCAGCCAGAATATAAGATCATAAGGTTCTCACCATCCATTTGGGTCGAATCTTCATACATGGCCCAAGGACTATAAATTAACCGTACATGTCAAAATTCAGCCATTGGATCAGTGTGTAAGTGACCCAGTGGACAAGATCAGACAATAACCATTAAAAAAATATTTTGGACATCCTTGGGAGATAGGGTGGATACCCAAACTGAACCGATGGAAAGAGCATGAAAAACGGTGGATACCCGTCAAATTTCACCTCTTTTGGACGATACAGTAAGGAGATACGGACGACAGAAGTTATAATAAAATAGGATGACAAATTTGTAAATATAGGGTCATGCATGGCTACGTGAAGCAGATTTTGTTTTTAACGGTTAACGTTGTCCATGAGCATGTGGCCCACCCTGAAGTCGGATCTACCTCAAACTGGAGGCTATGGGCCAACACTATATATGTCCATGATCTGATGAAGGGAGTGGATTTCTAGGACAGGCATCGCAGTGGACTCCACCTATTTTTTGCAAATCATCCACGTAAAACGTCCAGTGACGGACGTGCTATCAATTGGGTTTTGATAGTGGGCCCCACCCATCGTCGAAAAGGATGATCCACACCGTCCATTAGAACCCTGAGGTCCTTCTTACCAAGGCCTAGGTAGAAAATTTTAAAGCAGCAGTGATGATCCGATTTCAGCCGTTCAGAAGGAAGATGGACGATGCGAGAAGAACTCCGTGGACTACATCGAGTCTGAATGGAATCACTCCATTCCCGATAGAAATTACAAGGAGAATGTGATGAATGGAGTGGATTTGTCTGTCGAAGCCGGTCATGGGCCCCACCATTAGAACAGCGTAAGCCCTGTTACGCAAGGCATGTTTCAGCGTTCGCAACCGACCATCCGTTCGTAGTTGTGGGCCCCACCCATTGTTCATATGGACAACCAAACTGTCCATTAGATTCCCAAGGCCCATTGTACCAAGGCCTAGGTGACAAGATTTTAAGAAACTAAGAAGATGAGATCATAACCATTCAAGCATGAGACGGACGGCGGCAAGGAAAGTTCTGTGGCCACACCAAATCTGAGAAAACACCATCCATTTCAGACTGAAATCAGGAGGGGAATCTGGTGAACGGTCTGGATTTCTCAAAATACAAGGGGAGTAGGCCCCACCGAGAGTCCAGCAACAACATTTTCGGGTTCTGTTATGCGTGAGCTCTGTTACGCAGGAAAGGCTGCGGTTGATCCAAGTGGGCCACCATTGTTCATCAGGGACCTAATCCAGACCGTCTATCAGGTAGAGGAGTCAAAACCATTCGTATGGACGTTTTCTTTTCACAAAAACTGGGCCCAAAGCAACTTAGTTGTATCATTTCTCTGCTACTGCAAAATAGATTACGCACGTTTTTGCGTAAGCCTTCACCGCCTCTACTGTGTACACGGGGTCCTATTGCGAACGGGAATCACAGAGAGAGTCGGACTACTAACCACCCTTCCAGGCTCTATAAAAGGAGAGGGAGAGAGGGTATGGAAAAAAATCATCTACGGCTGGGTAGGAATGTGAAGAGAGAGAGAGACAGGGAGTTCTGTTTTATTTTTATTTTTATTTTTATTTTTTTTATTTTTATGTTTTGTTTTGTTTAAGGGATCCAGCCCATTCATGTTGGGCTGAACCTCTTAGCTAGGGCTAAGAGGTGAAGCTTGTAGCATGATTGGGACGTTTGCTTGGCTTTAATTCATGTTTTGTTGAATTCTTATGGATTTTAGTTATTTATGAAGGCATATTTTTAGTTTTTAATGGTTTGTTGTGACTCAAATTACAATGGATCTGTGATAGCTTTAAGTATGTTTTTCCTCTTATTGTGATTGTGAAATTAGTATGACCTGTTGTTCACCATTGTCCCATGGGCATGGTCGAGTGATGGAATTCTTCCTAACTTTCACAATTCTCCTGTGATTGACTGTGGGTTTGGTAAATTGTTGTTGTTTGCCATTGTCTCCTGGGCATGGTTAGGTGATGGGATCACTTCCAAATTTACGCCAATCATATTTGTTGATGATTAGATCCATGAGACATTCAGAGATCTGACAAATCTCTTCTCACCAACTGGATAGGATATGGCTCTAATTCCAGTTGTGTCCTTGAATCAATACAAGGTAACTTCCCAATTGCTACAAGTGGATCCTTAGCACCCTAGTTCCCTTCCTCTGAATTCTCTTGAGTTTTAGATAAATATTCTACCATTATTCCTCAAATCACAATTGGTTTAGATTCCATCTTAGCCTAGTTCTAGATCCACCTAATTTTAGAGTACGTACAGGTTTCAGTCCCTGTGGATTTGACCTCGGTCTTACCGAGTTTATTACTACATCACAACCCTGTACTTGGGATTTGCGTCATACCCTTTGTGCTCCAACCATTCAAAAAAATCTTATTTCCGTTCACCACTTTACCAAGTATAATAATGTCTACCTTGAATTTCATCCTACTTATTTTTTGGTGAAGGATCGGGATCACAGGGGCGGCACTACTCAAAGGCGAATGTGAAGATGGAGTGTACCCATTTCTGGAGCATCTACCACCAAATTCTAAAAATGTTGTTGCTTATGTTCATGAACGTACTACGACCAATGGATGGTACAAAAGACTTGGTCATCCATCGTCAAAATTGGTCCATCATTTAATTCATGCTTTTTCTTTACCCACTAATAAGAATGGCAATTTATCTCTTTGTACTTCATGTTCTCAAAATAAAGCTCATCATCAACCATTTAATACTCATGGTCTTACTAGCACCGCTCCCATGGAATTGATTTACACGAATGTTTGGGGCCCATCTCATGAAATTGGTATTGATGGCTCAAAATATTATGTTATTTTTGTTGACCACTATACCAAATACATTTGGCTCTATCCTATGACTCATAAATCCAACGTTCAAAGAATTTTTCCGCAATTCCGAAATCTTGTGGAAAATAAGTTTAACACAAAAATAAAGAGTCTTTATTCCGATAATGGTGGGGAATATATTAGCCTCAAATCTTATCTTTCAGTCCATGGGATTAGTCATTACACTACCGCCCCCCACACTCCACAACAAAATGGTATGTCTAAAAGACGACATCACCATCTTGTTGAGACTGGTCTCACCTTACTCACGGATGCTCACATGCCTCTCTCATATTGGCCATACGCATTTCAAACTGTTGCCTATCTCATAAATCGAATGCCCACCTCGACTTTGAACAGTCAATCACCGTTTGAAAAATTGTTCAAACAAATCCCCAATTATCTCAAGCTCAAGCAATTTGGTTGCCTATGTTATCCATTAACTAGGCCTTATAACAAACACAAACTTGAGCCCAAGGCCCAACCATGCACATTCGTGGGTTACTCTCTCTCCCAAAACGCGTATCTCTGCCTTGAGACCAATATACACGAAAGATTTTTCACTCTCGACATGTCATCTTCCACGAAGGGAATTTCCCTTTTCAAAAATTAAAACCTAACAGTCACATGTCCATCTCAACTCCATCAGCCGCCGAAGACTCCTCTGTAACGATCTCGTTGCAGCAAGTCCTCTTGGTTCCACTTGGAAATACTGAATCTCTGGAAGTGGGTGTTGTCGTCTCGCCATTGTCTGTGAATGGGTTCTCCCCTTAACCACCTCCTCTCCAGGTAAGTACCCTTTCTTCTCCTCCCTTGATTTCGAGCCAAATTTCTCCATTAGAAATGCATGAACCTGCTGTCTCTAAGAACAATGAAGTCCGTCCTCATAGTATGACTACCTGATCCATGAATAATATCTATAAGCCAAAAAAATCTTTTGTAGTCACTAAGCACCCTCTTCCACCCTCCTTGGAACCCACGAGTGTTACTAAAGCACTCACTGATTCTAGATGGCGTGATGCCATGTCCTCTGAATTGACTGCATTAATGCGTCATAATACATGGCAACTAGTACCACCTCCGACTGATTGTAATATTGTTGGCTGTAAGTGGGTGTTTCGGATTAAGAGGCATACTGATGGATCTATTGATCGATTCAAGGCCAGACTTGTGGCCAAAGGGTTCAATCAGAGACCAGGACTGGATTATAAAGAGACATTCAGTCCTATCGTAAAACCAGTCACCATTCGCACTGTCTTAACCCTTGCTGTTATGCAAGGCTGGTCTCTAAGGCAATTAGATGTCAATAACGCCTTTCTCATGGGCATCTCACTGAAAAGGTGTATATGAAGCAACCACCTGGTTTCAGGAGTCCGGAACAACCAAATCATGTCTGCTGTCTTACAAAGGCAATATATGGGCGAAAACAAGCACCCCGTGCGTGGTATTCTGCACTTAAACAGGCACTGTTAGAATTTGGTTTCATCAATGCTAAATTCGACTCTTCTCTATTTGTGTTTCATGATGGTTTCACACTTGCTATTGCTTAGTTTATGTCGATGATTTGATTCTCACTAGTAACAATTCAACATTTGTTGCAAGCATTGTTGACCAACTTGGGCAGAAATTCTCCATCAAAGACTTGGGGCCCTTACATTTTTACCTTGGTGTTGAGGTCATTCCTACCAAAGAGGGTTTGTTTCTAACTCAGCATAAGTATATTCGAGATATACTAGCTAAAATAAGTATGGATGGAGCTAAGGATGTCACAATCCCTCTCTCTACCTCGGTTTCTCTAAAGCTGGCAGATGGTTCTTCATCAGTTGATTCCACCGAATATCGTAGAGTGATTGAAGCAATGCAATACTTATCCTTAACTCGCCCTGATATAAGCTTCGCAGTGAATAAACTCTCTCAGTTTATGCATAGCCCCACACAGACCCACTGGACAGCCACTAAAAGACTGCTGCATTACTTGAAGAACACCGTTTTTCATGGCATCAATATCGAAAAACATCAAACCCAACACTCACATGTTTCTCGAGATGCTGATTGGGCTGGTAGTTTGGATGATAGGAAATCAACTTCAGCTTATCTCCTCTTCCTTGGTCACACTCCCATTTCTTGGAGCTCCAAAAAGCAACGTGCGATTGCACGATCATCAACCGAAGCTGAGTATAGGGCATTAGCAACGGCCGCAACAGAGTCCATGTGGTTGCTATCTCTATTCCAAGAAATGAAGTTTACATTACCATAGCTACCTACACTCTTGTGTGACAACATGGGTGCAACACAACTCAGTTTTAATCCTGTTCAGCATTCAAGGATGAAGCACATCCAAATAGACATTCACTTTGTGTGCGATTTGGTTGAAAAAAAAATTCTCGATGTTAGGCATGTACACACTGATGACCAACTCGCAGATTTACTCACCAAGCCACTTTCAAGGCAATGGACAGACTACTTACGAAATAAGATCGGCCTATCTGATGGTAGCCCGTTCTTGCAGGGGCGTATCAAGGAAACTAAAGAAATCAAACAAGTGTCAACTCAAGCCTAGCTGCCACCATTAACATCACCGGATTTTATGCCTCCCATGATTTTAGGATCAGTTTTCTATTTCTGTAAATATTGCTATTAATTGTGATTGTAAATTTCCTTTTCAGTTACATATTTTTGAATGCCTAAAATTAGGCCTCTCGGGTTGTATAAAGATACAGAGTATGAATAGAAAGAGTTGTGAGTTCAAAACACAAAACCATAGCAGTGTGAATCTTCTTTAGGGACCACTCGTCATCATGGTGGAGGCAATAAGCGCAAGAATCAAGGAGGATTTATTAATGATCAGTCGGGTCGTGCGAGGAGACGTGCACTAAAGCGACGCCTCCTCGTCTTTCAGCAAATAACATGAGAACACATGGCTCTGCCTTGGTAGTCTGGTCGGTCTGCGAACCAACGTCTACCACATGGAGGGAGGCGTGAGCTGTAGCGCCTCTTCGGACTTTGGCATTGAATGCAGGCAATCAATGCCGCAATCAAGGAGATTATAAATATTGATTGCCATAGCCAATGAGATTATAAATAGGGAGGGGGGGATCCTATGAACCCGTTTCATTTGCTTCTCTCTGCCTCTGCCGCTCTCTCTAACTACTGGACTAGGCGATTTCCAATAAGTTGGAAACCGTGCCCATTCTTTACTTTTCGGCTAGTCTCTTCCTTCTCTAGCCCTTTGCTTACCATTTTCTCTCTCTTTATTTCTTTTCTTTATCTTGATCGGGATGTCATACAGTTCCGAAAGACTCTATATCTGGGGCGTTCCACGGGAAGTCCATCCCGGAAAGCGTGGACTCCCGGTTGGGTGCACCCTCAAGTGCATTGTATTTGGTGCCGGAAGGCTGGGAGCACACGGTGACATATGCCCCGATAAGGTCGGTAGCTCAGTCTGCCGTGAGGTCATCTCAGGAGGTCGGCATTTATAGTCGTTCATTGGTCGTGATTGTGAGATGTCAGCTAGAGCCGAGGTCACTGCTTGTGCTTAGTGCTCGAGATGGTCGTGGAGGTCGTGCTCGGTAGTTTTGACCGAGCTCTTACCCGATCTCTTTTTCCAAGCTACATGCCTTCTGTTTTCTATCTCATTCTAATTACTTGGTTAGTCCAATTTTACCCATAACAATATAGAAGTTAAGATTTTTAACCCGTAAGAAAGAAAACTTAACTTAAGACAGTTAATTGTTGGATACCCAAAAAAGATTAATTAAAATGTTTCATATTCTATTGTCTTTTACACACAATTAAGATTGTAGATACGGAAAACTCTTAGTTTATCAAGGATTTTAAAAATAATGAGAGTGCTACCTTCCGATATTAATGTCCTAAATGATAATTTTAAAAGTTATGAGGAAAAAAATTAAAATATTATTGAATTATCAAAAAGAATTAAGTTGATTGCTAATAAATGGATATTAAAATCGAACATGACTCCATGAGTAATATTGAAAGATATGAAGCTAGAATAATTGCTTGGAGATTTTAATTAGTACATGCATTGATTTTATAAAAACTCTCACTTCGATATAAAAGAAAGTATTATGGTGTTTGCAAACGGACTAAAGACTTCGCAGGAATTTGACCATTTAAAATCAATTGAATATACAGATGTAGATTCTGTTGGTTGCTTTAATAGTAAGAAGTCCATCTCTGGCTATATTTCCATAATGAAACTGAAGAAAAAAAAAAGTGTGAAATAGTATGGATTCATTTACTATGGAAGCGGAATATGTAACTTATCTTAAAGCCACATATTACGTAATATAGCTTCAAGTCCTTCTTAGTATAGAATTATCCAGTGTTTGTAAAACTCATTTGTGAGAAGAGATGATGGCAGATTCACTCTATAAAATCTGCCTTATCATACTATTTATGAGGCATATATTTTGTATGGGAGTTGTCGACCCTGTGAAAATATCGGATTAGTATGAATTTCGGTATGATCTAATTCATGCACAAACATTTAGAGCTCTTAACGGAGACAGTTGGACCACTTAGGCACATGTAATCGTGTTAAAAGTGTAATCTTCATAAAATATTTTTATGTCTTGATTTTTTGTTGTTGTGATTTCTAACATTTATGACTGTAATTTGTCTCACTTTGAAAATGTTAAATGTTGTGATGACTACCATGATCCAATATTAACATTAATCTTAATGGACTAAATCTAATAAGCGTTGCTTTTATCATCTAATGGTAATAATTTTTAAATATAACGGGAACTCATTAGGAGATTTCAAATAAATATATTCTACAAAACATCTTAAATTTTTTTCAATATTATTCATTGTGGCCTAAGTGAGAGAATATAAGACTTTTATTAGGTGGGCATCACGTGATCAATGGTTTGGATGATATGACCATTGGGTTATTAGGATTGAGCATACTAGAATTTACATAAACTGTGATCAACTCAAATATGTAGAGGAGTGATGAGCTTAGATTGTGCCACATATGCACATGTTTCATATAGACATGATTTCTAGAGTGTTTTAGTGAAACATGGTCTCACGCACATATATGAACTCTATCTGGTATGGAGATTCATGGAGGAGGAATAGTCGTGACAAGTTGAACTCATATAGTTCTCTTTTCTATAAATACAAATTTTAGTCCCCTCAGGTGGATATTCATGGTGAATGATTATCAGCTCAAAAATCATATTAGTTCATTTATTAGGTGTAAATACATAGGGGGTGGAAATGACAACTTTTAATGTGCAAGCGTGCTCACTTGTTGGGTGGGCCAACCTGATTCTTATGGTAAAGAACACCTATTGTGCATACCTCCTAAGAATGTCACCAGCTTATGCACATGTTGTTAGACTTAATTTGCGTAATAAAGGATTGCATTATGCATTAATTATAAAGAGTTTAAAAACTTAGCTAGAAACACATACTTGCATGGGAAGCCATCGTTGGTGTCGATGAATGATTATGTAACTTGATCTTCTGTAGGTTACACCACTTTATAAACTCAAGATGGGAGAAGAGGTTATATATATAGTGTAGGTGAAGTGACTAAGATCTGTATTTATAGAAAAGATGGATATATTGTAGAGGAAACAACACGTTTTTTTCAAATATCTGTAAATTAGTGAGATTTACAATACGGAGAGATTTGATTAGTAATAATCAATTCCAACTTAAACAAGCATATCATAGAACATGTTAAATGCAAGAGAAGTATCAAGACTTTTAACCTAGAAGAAATACTCAACATATGGTAGTTCAACTCATCACAATTATTCCTCAAAGAGTCTCCACACTATAAGAGTTCATTTTTTTTATATGAATTTATATTTCACTGTAATACTCTAGATTTAATGTTTATCTAAATTACTATGTAGATAGTAGACTCCAAGTGCATCACCCTTACTTCTCTAAACTGATCACAACTTCTATATAGCCCACTGCCCAGCAGTATGCTCAATCCAAATTGCATATGGTCAATATGTTGGATCAATCTTAACCATTAATAATGTAATCTTATCACATATAACCCATCAACATGTATCGATCATGCATCTCAACGGAATATCACCCAAAAATAACCATGATCAACCATGCAAGTCAAATTGGGCAAAGTGAATGTAGGAGTAGAAATGGTCTCATTAAAAATTTTCTAAGCTTTTTTTTCTCTTAACATTTTGCATGCCCTTATTTGAATGGCTGTTATCTTTTCCTACCTGGGAAGTGTGAATTTGGATTTTAACATTCTTTTTTTGTAGACACGCATACTTACCCCCACACGCGCTCACACACTTCCACCACAAGATATGATTAAACCTGTGAGCTCGTGTTGAAACTCAAGAGAGTCTGCCACTGAATCACTGCAACAAGTGCATTTTAAAACACAATCCAATTATACAATGCTCCACGATGATCATAGATCACTCAAGGGCCCTACATATAGATTTCCACCATGATTACCTCGCGATAATTTGCACTGATCATAGCTTTATTTTGAAATGCATGGACGCATTCTCACCTTTTAGTCAGACACCTCTTTTTCTACATTTAATGATGTGACACTAGTGTGTATAATTTGCACGTTTGTGAGATGTAGTCCATTCCTCAGGCGGGACCTAATGTGTTGTGTCACAAGTATGCAAAGAAAATGGATGGTGGACAAGGGTCAACAAGTCTGCATCTGACTTAAACAAGTGGCATGCCCAATAGGGCGACAAGCTGGGTATTTGGGCCACAGAACATGCATGGTGAGGCTCACCTGAGGAATGGGCTGGGTCTTGCTCGTGTGGGTGGGTATAGAGTATGATTTGAGATTGTAAGCTCCAGATCAGTCTTTGCGGGTCTCATCTACAGAATACAATGTAAAATTTGACTATTTAAAGCTTTTTTTTTTTTTTTTTTGGACTCGGCAATTGGATCGAACTCGACTGAGTCCAAATATACTTGGATGGGTTGGCAATCCATGGCTTTGGGTGATTCAATATTTGGCTTGCTTTGACTAAGTCACTTCCCTGCCTGCAGAATTACAAGTCTATTACATCTCCACTGTGTATATTAGCCCTCTTGACTTGGGTCCCAAGTGCGCTAATAAGCTAGGGTCAGGCTTCCAGAGTATTCCAAGACATATGGAGAAAATTACTGTTTAGGGCAGTTGATTTGTTGGCACAACCAGGCCAACGCAGATCCAGATTGCAACTTATCAAGAGCAAGGAGGGGTTGCGTGTCACTGCCGGATGTTTCTTCCTTCTATGCCAAGTCTCAGAAGCTGTCCTGGAAGCGCGTCTATGGGGCGAGAACTGTTAAATTCATGTTGTCCAGAATGGTATGTGTTCACTCCCCAAGTATAGGGTTGTGATGTAGTAATAACTCGGTAAGACCGAGGTCGAATCCCAAGGGACTGGAACTTGTACGTTATCTGAAAATAACCAGATCTAGAACTAGGCTAAGATGAAATCTAAACCAATTATGATTTGAGGAATAATGGTGAAATAATTAAACTAAAATTTAAAAGAATTCAGAAGTGAAAAAACTAGGGATTCAGAGGATCCACTTGTAGAGATTAGGGAAAACTACACTTGATTCATGAAAATCAACTGAACTTCCTTTGATGTAGTTTTGAAAAGATGAAAGGTATATGAATTAGAATGGATTCCATCACCAAACCATGCCCAAGAGACATAGCAAACAACAGAATTAAACTAATTACCAACCAATCAATGTATGAAGGTTAGGAAGGGTACCGACATCCAACCATGCCCAGGAGACGATGGTGAACAACAGGGCTTCCTGACATCATAAACATAAAGAGGAAAAGAACATGCTCAAAGCCATTGCAGACCCATTGTAATTTCAGTCACAACAGACCATTAAAGACTGAAAACATTCCCTTAATTAAACCCAAATCAACATTAGTTCAGTCTAAACAAAAGGCAAGTAGAGAGGCCTCCCATCACGCTACAAGCTTCACCTCTTAGCCCTAGCTAAGAGGTTTAGCCACACATAAGTGGGCTGGAACCCTTAAAATAAAAATAAATAAAAATATAAATAAAAATAAAAGAAAAGAAAAAAACAAATCTACTCCCTTTCTCTCTCTCTTCACGTGGAATTCCCCCCGGCTGCTCAAGCCTCTCTTTAACTTTATAGCTGCCAAAAGGCCCTGGATATCAGTCGCTGGAATCCCGTTTGGAGATTGCTTGTGCAGGCTTTTACGCAGCCCAGAAACGACGCACGAGCAGCTGCGTGTGGCCCAAGTTCAAGGGAAAGATCCATCCCCGTCGCTCTTTCTGAGTCCGTAGTAAGGGTTGTGACCCCCTTCTCCTGCGTTTGGACGGTTTGGATCAATGATCCGACCGTGATCAAGATCCAACAACCGGCCCACAGCGGCCGGTTTTTTTTGCGGACGCAAGTCCTTTTACGCATCACCGATTGCGGTGAATGCTGTGGAGGCCATGTTCGGCGTCGAATCATAAATCCACTCCGTCCATTCGTTTTCTTTTGAAAATCCCAACTGGAACGAATAGTACTTAGCTGATTTCGGTGTGACCTACAGAACTGCTTTTGACACCATCTGTCTGCCATTCAGACGGGTAAAAATCGGACACCGCTGTCTTCTAGAAGTCTGTCACCTAGGCTTGGATGAGCGGCCCCGTGGGAATCTAATGGACGGTCCGGATCAGGCCGATGGGCCCTGATGGTGGCCCACTGAGATTGACCGCAGGCTCTGCTGCGAAACAGAGCTCGCGCAGATGTGCGCTGTGATGGTCGGTGGGCCCCAGATCGACGTCGGGTGGAAAATCCAGTCCGCCCACTGGATTCCTCTCGTAAAACCGGTTGGGAGTGCCCACTTTTGTATGCTTTCGATGTGGTCCACTGACTTTTCCTTTCTGCCGTCCATCTGATGTTCAACGCCGGAGATTTTCTGAGTGTATGCATGGGACCAAATGGGAATCATGGTTGTGGTCGTCCCCACCGTCCGGGCATAGTGAACGGTCCTGATCATCCATGTGTATGATGAGTGGGCCCCACAATTGCAGAACGGCGAGACAGCGCCCGTCCGCTGTTGCTCGCGTGGATGGGATCGGGTCAGCGCCCGCTGACCGGGTCCTCTGGATCCTGTGCACCTTGAGTGCACTTGTGCACGGTGCACATACACAGCTGGTGGGGTCCACAAAGGATTCTTATGAAGAATCTTCACCATCCATCCATATTCTCACCTCATTTAAGCCATTGAGACCAAGATTGAAGCAGATCCAGATATCAGGTGGGCCCCAAATTGAGAATTTATGGGCTGATCTGTCCGTTGGGGTGCTTCCACAAGGATCCAATGGCCAAAATTCAACGTGTATGGTTAATTTATGGTCCTGAAGCCGTGTATGGAGTTTTGGGCCAAACGGATGGTGGAAACCCTGTGATCCTGCATTCTGGCTGACTTTCAGGCCACTTGAGCTTCAGTTTCTCGGTTTCCTCAGATTCTGGCGTGAAAATCTTCCGATCTTGGTCCCCTGGAAGCTGTCCCTTGCCTTTGGTGTTATCAGAGCTTTAAATCCATGCTTTAAGTGCTCTTTTTCAGTACATGTTCACAAATACACTCTGCATCACAAATACGATTAAAGTGGATCGTTAATAGTATTATGTATGTAAATCCAGGCTATAACAGGGGTCTAATATGCAATATTTGGCCCTCAACAGTATGCATAAGCTGAAATCTGCAGGCTAGTTGTCTATTCTTTTCTGGTTTTCATTTTGTAGGTGTCTAAGACTGGTATACAATGTTTCTTCTATGCTTGAAACTTCCATAGGTATTCAGATTGTAATGTCACAAAATCATTTGTGAGCCAAAATCCATGTCAAATGGTGCCTTTTGGTCCTTCAGGCCGAATAGGTTCTAAATTTCTAATGAAGTTTAGGCAAAGAAGCTGAAACCCTATGCATCTTCTAATTCTCATTTAAAGGGTATTTGATTGTCGAAGGTGATTCTAGTAATGATATTAATTGGCATCCTTGGTGAAGCTGGACAAACGGAGACTGTAAGACCCGTATCCTAGTTCGTACTGTTACGATGAATCCTGCAATCCTTTCCGTCAAAGTCCGGCAATCCGCGACTGATAATCGACGTTGCACATAACTGTAAGTCGTATCCTTTAGATTCGAGTCGGTTTAATTCGAGACCCATACCATTGTGACCGCGCCGTCGCCGCGATTCCAACGCCGCGTCTCATGCGTCAATCCGACGCTTAGATCATGAGATGTGGACCATACATTATAATAACCATGGACAGCACATTGCGAGACCCACCCATCCCATGTGGCACAAATCCCTAGGTAATTATGAGGGTAATGGATGACATCACCCTAGCCTAACTATAGCCACCCTAGTCTAAGCTATAGCCACCCTACCCCCTAGCCTTCTTACAAGTACTTATGACTAGCCACCCTACCCTTAGCCCTCTTACAACCATTTATTACAAGCCACCCTCTCTTACAAATAATCATAGCCTACCTAAGCTACCCTCTCCCTCTCTTTACTACACCCTCTCTCCCTCATTTCTCATCACTTTTCCCAAGCAAGAGGAGAGGCTCTCGTCCAAGCTTTCCCATGGAGAGAAAATAGTGATTTTGGTGGCCCACCTTTCCCATCCCTTTAACCATCATCCTAACCATTCAAACCCCATCTTCCACCATCAAAGAGGAGCACAAGGAGATAGGCATTCCAACGGATCAAAGAGATCAACCGGTGGATGTCTTGATAGGGTAGTTTTCATGCTTTCTTAGATGGGCCAAGTGAGGCCTACCGATCAATGGTATGGATCTCACTTGGGACCCTATGATGTGGCTAATGGCCCACTTTGATTACCTTTTTATGTATGATGGAATGCAAGGGAGGGCCCATAGTGTCGGGGTCCCTCCATCACACGTGTGTCCCACTCTCTCTCTTCCTCTCTCTCTCTCTCTTTTTCTTTTCTTGTGATGTTATGTTTGTATGGCCACTTCGATGGACCCCACTATGGTGCATGTATTGGAATCCAAACCATCTAAAGGTGGGGCCCACTTTACATACGTATGGTGACCACACCACCTCACCATGTGGTGGCCCATCTACAAAGGGCCCACCCTAAAGGCACTGGATGCCCAAACAAAAAAAAGAGTCCAGGGACTCTCTGGACGTAAAAAGGGAAAACACAAATATGGCTTGATTTTACAAGCCATTGGGTGACCCACTTGTATAGGACCCACCTTGATGTTTGTATCCAATCCAAGCCGCCCATCCTTTTCCCAAACTCGTTTTAGGCGTTGAGCCGAAATGGGAAGTCAATCCAACTTTTGGGTGGGCCATACCCTTGAAAACAGTGATGTTCACCGTTTAAAGTCACCTAAATCTCCCTACACGCCGAAAAGTACCCTAAATTGGTCTTGATGGACTGGTACCGGGCTGTGGAAGCTAGTGGTTGGGGTGGATTTGGCCGAAGCGGACCCCACACGTGAAAAACCCCAGAATTTTGGGTTATTTCAAAAAAGAAAAAAAAAAGGAAAGGGGCAGCGCCTGCTGCCGCTGACACAGCAGCAGGACGCTGCCTGCGCCAGCGTGAAACGGGCACGGTCCCACGGCTACAGCCGTGGGCCCCACCTTGATGTTTATTTATCATCCAATCTGTTCATATGGCGGGCCACCCCCTTAAGTGGGCCCCCATCAAGTTTCAGCCACATCCATGGCTCAGGTAGCCCACACCACAAGAAACAACAGTGATTGAATTCTACCATTGAAACTCTTTTGGGCCCACAGAAGTTTGGAATCAATCTGATATTTGTTTCTCCCATTTGTCCAGGCCCGTCTGACCTTCTGAACGGGTTAGATGGAAAGTAAACGTTGCGGTGGGCCCCACATGGGACCCGCAAAGATGCATGTATTTTGCTCCACCGTCCGCCTGACGGTGGAGCCAACCATGATATATGTGTTGTATTCACCGTCCAGGGACGGTGGTGCGGCAGTGTGTGTGTGCCGTGTGTGTGCGCGTGTGTGTACGTGTGAGCATGTGGTGTGTGTGTGTATATATATATATATATATTATATTATCTATATATACATATATATCATATTATATATATATATATTTATATATATATATATTATATTATATATGTTATTCTGTATATATTATATATATTATATTATATAATATGTATTTGTTGGTGGGCCTTAGGAATTTTAATGGTGGAAATCATCATCACCACTTGTATTTTTGGTGTGGCCCACCTTGGTATACATATAAGGCCCATGTGATTAGGCCCGTCTGGATGTATTTGTGGCTCGTTTGTTGAGGCCCACATTTGATGTATTTGTGGCCTGTTGTCGAGGCCCACCTTGATAATTATAAGGCCCACTTGAAGGGGCCCATTCAATGTATTTGAGGCCCATGTTACAAGGCCATTATGATGTATTCAAAGGCCCATGGGACATGACCCATTGCAATGTACTTAAGGCCCATTGATGCGGCCCACTTGATTTATGAAAGGCCCATATGAAGCAGCCACTTGATGTATTTGAGGACTTTGGGTCGAGGCCCAATGAGATGTGTATAGGTCCATTGCAATGTGTGATTTCCCCATGGTTCGTGTAATGAGGTTTATGACGGACCGTGCCTTGGGGGCAATGTTGGTTTGACGTCCACATTACAAGTATAGTGTTGGTTAAATGTCCGCATTATAACTCTCCCATTGGGCCCGTTGATGGGCCCATGCTTCTTGTGCATATGCCATCTAGACCCATCTTCGGTATAAGGATAGTTCATTACTTTATAACGTGCTTAGTACACTTCCATGATTCATGTGCATACGCATCATATGTATGCTTGATATGAGGAATGATTGATCATAGCATAAGCCGTTGGGCTGAGGCATTTACGGAACTCCTTATGAGATGGAGTGCCCCACATGATCGCGTGGTACGCGTGAGATTGCTGCATGATTGTACGGTGTGACTCATGCATCCTGCATATGTGTGACTTGATCACTGCACGCCCTAGCGACATCAGGGTTGTGGCTTCCACAGGCACATCGTGGATGACCGTATCGGATACCGGAAATACCTTGTTCTAGCACTGTGGGCACTTAGGATGTCCTTGGGTGAAAGTCCCAGAACCTTTTTGGTACCAGGAGATGCTCCAACGTCTAGACCGAGTGGATATACGAGCGCCCGAGTGCCGAATACCAGTAGGCCGCGTCTCCCACTGTGTCGTGGTCGGTTGGAAAGGGGTGTGGCCTTATCCGCCTGAGTGAGGGGGCTATAAGCTAGGCTGAGTTTGACCAGCTCGCAAATGTGTCCGCTATCGACGAGCCGGGTAGGTATTGGCAGACTACTAGTCAGGCGGATAGTGTGGTCTCTTTCACTTGCTTGACTGTGCAGCTAGGGAGGAGGCAGTCAGTGTGAGGTGTATTAGACCCCGGTGATATCCAGAGAGGAACTGTACTGATATGTGTACTTGATGAGTACTGGCACGCTTGTATTGCATATCGCATATGACATTTGGCTACATAGGCCTCGCATCACATGGCCTTGGTATGGCCGATAGCATTCATGCCTTGCATTTCATAGCTTTAGTACAGCTGATAGTATTCATGGACTTACCGCATACTTCCGCATTACTCTGATATTGTACACTTGGCGTTTGCCTTGTACACACACTTACACCACCCTCTAAGCTTTTGTAAGCTTATGCACGACCCGTTAACGTGCGTGTGTACTGACAAGAAGCTTAGGCTATTGTGAGGCGAGAGCGCGTATCAGATCTCTTTTTGGAGCTTTTTGATCACCCTGTATTTCCCTTTCTGCATTGTACTTAAAAGTTTTTGATATAGTGGATATGTGGTGATGTTGTTTTGTGACTTGGTTATGCTTTTGGTTATGCTCCATTACATTACAAAAAAAAATTTCATACTGAAAATCCTCCTTGTAGGATCCCAGGATCGGAATCTGGCGTATGGGCGCTGGAAGCCGAGAATGGGATACTACGGAGGCTGTCGGCGCCGGATTCGGCGATCGGGAATTTTGTAAGCCCGGTTTCCGAGTTTGGGGCGTGACAGAGACCTTTCACCATTCCCAAAATCCAGGTTTTGGTGTTGAATTTAAAGATCTCATTCTCCCCTGTATTGGGGAGGTGAATAAAGTGGCCGAAAATCTTGCTAAAGAGGAAGAGGAAATGACACAAAGGTCACTTATTTCAGATTCTCAATGCCTCCTTGAGAAAGTCACACACATGTTGTTTGCAAGCCAACCCCAACTAGCTGGTAGCCAAGTACAAGACTATGAAATACAACGATGATGGTGATGATCCATGTGGTTTTTTTTAACTTGCTATTATAAATGTTGAATGTGTATCTTTGATGGAAATCGTGCTGACACAAGTTCACTTTTGATGCATCTTTTTTTTATCCTTAGGATTTCCTAAGAACTTCCATTAATTGGTTCACTGTATTATGAGCAGGTTGCTTATGATCTTTGGAGAGGAAGTGGCCGAGCCAAAATAAACACTGAGAATGAGTATGCATAATTATTAAACATGCACAATATATGGCTCATTTATTTTCTGTAAAACTGTAATTTGCCACCAATCATATATCACTTCAGTCTCATTCAGTTTGTTTTTCCTTGAAGGATCAATTTGGAAGGACATCGTCCGCGGTTGAGGCCATATACTGCTGATGGTTTGAAGAAGCTCGTAAGAATTGGAAAAGGTGAATGCCAAAATGATCTTTTGACTAATATCTAGGAAGCCCTCAGAAACTATTTTCCTGACTTTCAAAATGCCCTTCTCTATTATTTCATACTTTTATTGCGCTCTATATTCCAATCAATTACTTCGACTTCCTGGTGTGGTTTAACATCTCTGTTATATAGAAGAGATTATTCTACGGAAGAACACCACATTAACTAGTTATACTCGCTATCATCTGTTACAATTCTTCAGCATGATAGTGTTCATACTAAAAACGCCCTTCTATATGCATATATAAATTAGGACTTGCTGAAAAAATGTGTTTGTGTCAAAAAACATGTTTGTAATCCCACAGTAGAAAATATGGGTGTAGATATACTGTTAAAGTACTGTTGAATATCGTATTTTAAAATCCTCTATTTGGTATCGACAATTTAAGGATAATGGTTGGTAATGTGGCTCAATATGAACAGGTTGGACTGATGCTTTCAGGAATGGGAGCTAACTCTGATGTTTTCGAATGGTAAGATTAGGATAGCTTTGTTGATTTGTTAGGTATCTGATTGCTAGATCTCTTACACTATTTTAAAATCATAGATGCTAAGAATTCTTTCAAAAGAGATGAACTTGATAATTTATTTCTTTTTTTCCCTTGTGCAGGATTTTAATCAATTGTACCTAAATTTAGGCTTACAAGCACTTCAGCCTTTTGACGCCACTCGCGCTAGGAGTATTACATATAGAGGATTTGTTTATTTATTTATAATTCAAGACCATTTTCAATTTTATTGTAATAAATATTATATATATATATATATATTTTTTGTGTATTAATATAAATTTTGTTTAATATTCAATTTTAATTATATTGCAACATTTTTTGTTTCAAATATTAAAAAATTGCAGGTTTCAATAGAATTATATATAATTTTTAAAAAAAAATTACTGGCCAGCGCTGGACCTTTTCAAATCAATACCGCGGCGCTTCTATAGATCTATAGCCGCACTTTGGGGATCTGGCGGCGCTTTCTTCAGATATACTACCGCCCAGCAAAAGCGCCGCTATAAAAGCGCATAAACTATACAATTAGCGGCGCATATAAAAGCGCCGCGTAAAGCGACATATCCCTCCAGCGGCGCTTGACTAGCGCGGCGAAAAAGTATTAGCGGCGGTTTTGGCCGCCGGTGAAAGTACTTTGTCTTGTAGTGCGTATTGAGTAAACTCTGTTGGGCACACCGGGAATGCATGTGGTTTATCCACACTGTCCATCCGTTTTTCCAGCTCAAATAAGTGGCTGATCTAAAGCTCAAGTGGACCACAAAATCACAAAAAAGAAGAGTGTGGTTGGGTCACCTACCGGTGGCAGCTTTCTTTTGATCATCTATGTGTAGCAACGTTGTGTAATAACGTCTTTTACCAATGCTTCTTCTGTCTCTTGTTTTCTCTTCCTCCAAAGTATCTCAACCCCAGTTTTTCCCTCCCATCCTCTCACTAGGTCTGTTGCACGTGCCAACTCCACTAGTATCAGTTGTTCATCGTCAGAAAATGAAAAAGTATGCACGTCCACTTCAGCTACTAATACAATTGTAGAAATTCCAACATACAACTTTCACGAGAGACTTTTTAGCTACGAAATAACATTTACTGAGAAAGATGTGTCGGCAACATTAGTTTCAAGACGAGGCATCTGGGACTGGCTCGCTCGGTCCTGAGTCCAGTCGTACTGATCAAGATTCAGCTAGTCACCCCCATATACAATTCTGACATACGGAGCCATGGTGCAGTAATTCAAACCATTGGTCCGTTGATTCCCATTTTGAGCAGAGCATGCCTCAAAAGATTCAAAGACTGGGCGTGTTTGGGCAGTTGGATTAGAAGGGATTAGGTGGGATGGGATTCATCTAGTCCTATGCCAATTTCACTCCATGTTTGGGAAGAATGGAAAAGCTTGGAATTAGATTAGATGGAATTGCATTCGGTCCGTGCCAATTTCACTTAATGTTAGCAAGATGTGTAGGTCCCACCATGATGTGTGGGCTATATCCACACTGTCCACCCATTTTTCGAGATTATTTTAGAGCATGGACCAAAAAAATCAGGTAAATCTAAAGCTCAAGTGGACCCCACCATAGAAAGCAACGGGGATTGAATACTTACCGTTGAAAACTTTTTTGTGGCCACATAAGTTTTGGATCTACCTCATTTTTAGGCCCATGCCATAAAATGAGGTTACAAAACAAATGAACATTTTAGATATAACACATGTGCTATTCTCAGTAATTTCAAATGATGGTGGGTATATCCATTCAATGTACCACCATATTACCAACAAAGCAGGGCATTTATATGATCCGATGACAATAGGGGACAATCCCTCCCATGGGTAATAATTATATTTTTTGAATCCCATCCCACCTAATCCCTTCTAATCCTACCGCACGCCCGACCTATGTTTGGACCTTTTTTAGCAGCAGTTTACATTGGACTAAAAGTCTTCATTATTGGTTGCTAGGATATTCCAACTCATGCCCATCTAGCATGGTCAACTAACTCTTCTGGTGGAAGCTAACGAATCCTTTTACAGAGTTATTTTCAGCTGATAGAACAACATTCGACTCGGAGATGCTTAATGACATCCCTTCCCTTCTATCGCAGGATCAAAATGTGAGGCTTATGGCCCCTCCATCACTTCAGGAAGTTCATCAGGCTGTCAAGGTCATTCCCATAGACGGTGCTCCCGACCCCAACGGTTTCTCTAATAGTTTCTTCTCGGCTTGCTAGGACAGTTGGGACTGATCTACTCAAGGCAGCGACTCATATTTTTCAAGGTGGCAGCTTCCCGCAGGCTATTTCTGCTACTCTCATCTGTTTAATCCCTAAACTAGCTGCCGGAAATCCTTCTCAAATTACCGTCCCATCAGCTTCTGTAACTGCCTCTATAAGATCATTGCTAGTAACATTTCAGCCAAGCTGAGCGAAGTTCTCCCTGTGCTTATCTCGCCCGAGCAGTGTGCATTCGTTAAGGGAACCCTTCAGCAACCTAAGTTCTGACCTTTTTCAGCAGCTGTCTACACTCCCTAAAAATCCTCATTATTAGTGGCTGGGATATTCCAATCAGTAAATTATTTGGAGGGTGGTCCGGTAATTGCAATCCATAACAAACCAACGGTCTGGATTGCCATAGCATGAGTCCCACTTGACAGAATTAGAAACTCGAGTTCATTCTGCAAGTTCCTAGCTAGCAGGACGAGTCATTTAGTGGACTCAGCCTGCTCGTGTCTGAGTCAGTGAAAGTCAGCCGGGGTCCAGTAAGAATTTTAAGACTCGAGGTATGATATTGACTCATATCCGAGGCCGTATAAAATAGGAGTCGTATCTTAAAACGATGGCGGCAATTACAGTTATCTTGAACGTGCATCACAATCCATTCGAATCCAGCATGCATCGCAAGATGAGACCACATAAAGCCATGGTCAGATATTTGAAATCTTCATCTGTTAGGGACTACTCTGGATAGACTCTAAAATCGCAGCAACAGATGATCCTGGCTGTCAATCGGTGGCATTCAAACTAACTGTTGAAAACATAAACTATTCAGAAGCCATGTTCAAAGAAAAAATTGGATGGTTGGGACGTATTTTTGGGGTCTTCAACTGTCCAAGTGGTTATCATTGTTGCAAAATATTGATTTTGATAAAATATATTTTAAAAAAATAAAAGATAACAGAATATGTTAAAAGTTTTGGAAAAAGCTTTTCAGGGGTTTTTAAGAATAATCCCACATGGGAAAGGGAAAAGAAAATTTTGTGGTTTATATGAAGGATGTGGAGTATTATAATACTTACGCACTTGGTCCAAAGGAGAATGTAACCTGCGTGTACGCACTGGAACACCCGCGCACTTGGGCACGGACTCGGTCACGGGATCGGTGCGAGGGTGTGGACATGTGAGGCAGTGTGCCTATAGAGGCGCTAGTGGCGCACTTTGCACGTCCGCATCGTGTCGCAAAGGGTCGCTCCTTCACAACCTCGAGCGAACCGAAGCGAGACGTGTGCGAGTGGCGGTACGACTAAGTGGCTAAGGCAGAGGCAGATAAATGGCTGGACAAAATTTAGAGGACTGAATGAACTTCCCTTTGATTATATAGAGGCTGAAAATATAGTTGTTACACAAATGTGTAACAGTTATGGACTTGATTGCAGAAGTCATGCAGAAATTGTTGCATGGCTAGCCCAACAACTAGAAAACGGCTAGCCAGCTCTCACAACAGTTAGCATGCAGCTGCCAATGGGCCATGCACAACAGTCAAAAATGGCCATAAAACGGCTAGTTTCTCAACAGCTAGAAATTATATTAATGGGATTTATGCCCCTGGACCATAACCCCCAGCCACCATAGCCCATAAAAGGAGGGCCTGGATGAGTTTTCAAACTATCTCATAACCCACTCCAGCAGACCCATACGAACTGAGACAGTCCTCTACTCCTCTCTTATACTCCAGTAATTCCAGCAAGACAGCAAGGGTTGAGCCTTTGCTTAAAGAACGTCAGACCAACGGTGTGGTCTAGAACGGTTCAACTGAACTAGTGGCTGAATACTTGACCAGTGCAGTGGTCTAAATCACATATTTTCTTCTCTTTCTTTCTTCCGGGATTTTTTCTTTTATTATATTTCTGCCAGACTAAGTATAACAGAGTTCCAATAGGTGGGCCTTCGTGTTTGCTGAACACAGACTCACACCAGACTCATCGTATCCTAGAAGCGGTTTGCCTGTAACCTATCAGCATACTCAATTCACTTGAGTAGGGGCAAATAACGCTTTAAGGATAGCGTTTCAGACATGCTGCAGCATGTCCTTAGTTCTGATCATCGTGATTTTTCGGTTTCCATATTTTACAGAAATATTTTATTCTATATAATTTACAACAATCTTAAAGCGTTATTTCCAATGGAAGCCGACAGTGTCTCATCTATCAAATTGATGAATCAGGACTTGATACGTCTTGATTGGTTCGATGAACCAATTTTACGAGATAGCAAGACAAGCAGAAATTTCTTCTGACGGCGCTAAAGATCTACTACATATTAGATCCAAATCTGCAAGCACTACCTGAAGCATCCGACACAGACACACCTGAACAGGTTGTTGCTCGCACCAAACGAACTGAAGACGAACTCTTCTGTCGAGGACACATACTGAACGTGTTCTCCGACCGCCTATACGATCTGTATCAACAGACGTCATCAGTAAAGGAGATCTGGGCCGCTTTGGAGTTCAAATACAAGGCTGAATAAAAAGGTACCAACAAATTTCTCATCGCCAGGTATTTTGACATCAACATGGTAGATAACAAACTGCTGATGCCCCAAATCCAAGAACTGCAGCTAATAGTAAACAAAATCAAAGCAATCAAAATAGATCATCCTGAATCATCAAGTCGGGGCTATAATCGCTAAATTGCCACGGATGTGGAAAGACTATAGAAAGAAGTTGTTGCATAAAACTGAGGACTACACACTAGAACAAATCCAGAAACACCTCACAATTGAGGAAGAATCCCGTAACCGCGACAGAAAGAATGATAATGGGAATGCCTCGTCCAAGGTACATGCAATAGATAATACTAATAACAAGAATCCCGAGAAAGACGATTCCCTGAAACTCGATAAAGGAAAATTCAAGAAAAATATCCAAAAGAAGAACGGAAAGTTCAAAGGCCCATGCCATGTCTGTGGGAAAATACTGGGCACTATGCTCAAGTATGTCGATATCGCAAATCTAAAAAAGAGGCAAGTGCAGTAGAAGAATGCAATATTATGGGTATGATCACTGAGGTGAATACCATCAAAGGCAAAGTTCCAGATTAATGGTATGATCCTGTCGGTACAGTACATGTGTGCTACAACAAATCAGTCTTCAAAACGTATGAGGAATTGACCGATGGTCAAGAAGTCCAAATGGGTAATGAAGTCCGATCGAAGGTCGTAGGCAAAGGAACTGTCGAATTGATATTCACCTCTGGGAAGAAAGTGATTCTGACTAATGTACTGCACGTCCCAGACATGAGGCGAAACTTAATTTCTGGGGATCTTCTGGAAAAACCAGGTATAAGGGTGGTGTACGAGTCAGGTAAACTAATTCTGTCAAAGAATGAGAATTTTGTCAGAAATGGATATGCTTGTAACAGGATGATCAAGTTTTCTCTAAATGAAAGTAGCACTTCTACGTATATGGTTAAATCCGTTGGACTATGGCATGATAGACTTGCCTAGATAGGGTATAGTACCTTGAAGTTCATGGCTAAGAATGGTTTAATCTCATACACAGATAATGAAACCGATAAATGTGAAGTGTTTATACGATCCAAAATGATGAAGAAACATTTTCCAAGTGTTAAAAAATTATCTTAAGTATTGGATCTTGTGCACAGTAATATCTGTGAGTTAAACGGCATTCTTACTCGTGGAGGTAAACGGTACTTCATAATCTTTATAGATGATTGCTCTAGATATGTGTATATTTATCTGTTAAAGAGCAAAGATGAAGCATTAAACATGTTTAAAATATATAAAACAGAAGTAGATAATCAACTAATTAAATAAGAAGATAAAAATTCTCCGTAGCGATAGAGAAGGAAAATACTTCTTCAATAAATTTAATAACTTCTGTGAAGAACATGGACTGATACATCAATGTACAACGCCATACACACCTCAACAAAATGGAATAGCTGTAAAAAAGAATAAAACATTAGTAGAAATTGTCAACTCAATGTTATAAGAGCAAAGTTGCCACTAAATCTATGGGGTGAGGCACTGCTTGCAACGTGCCATATACTAAATAGAATTTCGTCTAAAAAAAATAAAATATCTACATATGAAACATGGAGAGGTAGAAAACCTAACCTAAGATATCTAAAAGTGTGGGGGTGTCTTACATATTGCAGAATTCCTGATCCAAAAGGAACTAAGTTATGACCAAGAGCTATTAAGTACACCTTCATAGGGTATGCATAAAATAGTAAAGCTTATAGACTTCTATACGTTGAGTCTAATATAATAATAGAATCAAGAGACGGTGAGTTCTTTGAGAACTCACTATCCTTAGAGTCAAAGGATAATGAAATCCAAACTCCTAATAGAGAACAAAATAGCACAGCTCCACAGATAGTGGAAGCTTCTGTTGAACCTCGTATGAGTCAAAGGACAAGAATAGAGAAGAGTCTAGGAGATGACTAAATAGACTCACAACGAGTCATTTTCCATCTTGTAGAAGGAGATAGAAAATGTTATAAGAAAAATACCTATAGTGATGACTGTAGAAGATGATCCTAAAATATATAAAGAAGATGTATCCTCTAGAGACTCAACTTTCTGGAAAGAAGCTATAAACGATGAAATGGAATTCATATTGTCAAATCAAACATGAGAACTAGTAAACTTACCTCCAGGTTCTAGACCCATAAGTTGTAACTGGGCATTTAGGAAGAAATATCACACTGATGGGACTATCCAAACCTTTAAAGCTCGACTAGTAGCTAAGGATTTTAGACAAAAATAAGGGATAGATTACTTTGACACATACTCTCCTTAGCTAGGATAACATCCATTAGGATATTGTTTACGCTAGCTTCCATACATCATCTTCACATCTACCAAATGGATGTAAAGATTACATTCCTAAATGGTGACCTCAATGAGGAGGTATATATGGAATAACCTGAAGGATTCGTTCTACCAGGAAATGAAAACAAAGTATGTAAATTAGTCAAATCTCTATATGGATTAAAACAAGCACCAAAACAATAGCATGAAAAGTTTGATTTAAAAATACTATCGCATGGTTTCATGCATAATGTAGTTGACAAATGCATATATTCTTAAGTAAATGGTAATTGTATCGTTATTATTTGTATGTATGTTGATGACATTTAATAATAAGTAATAAAATGGAAGGTGTGACTGAAATAAAGAGATTTCTATCTTCCGCATTTAAAATGAAGGATCTTGAACAAGTTGATACCATCCTAGGTATCAAAGTTAAAAAATATTGTGGAGGTTATGCTTTGTGTCAATTTCATTATATTGAGAAGATACTAAACAAGTTTAACCATCTAAATATAAAGGAAGAAAAAATTTCATTTAATCTAAGTATCAAACTAAAAGAAAATATTGGAAGAACAGTTGCACAATTAGAATATGCGAGTGTTATAGGGAGTCTTATATATGCTACGCAATGCACTAGACCTGATATCGCATATGTTATGAGTAAACTTAGTAGGTTTACTAGTAACCCCAGTACTAAACACTGGAATGCAATCAGTAGAGTCGTTGGTTACTTAAAAGACTTATGACTATTTTATTCAGAATTTCCTGCCGTATTAGAAGGATATACCGATGCGAGCTGGATATCGACTGCAGGGGACAACAAGTCTACCACAGGGTGGATATTCACCCTAGGAGGTGCAGCTGTATCTTAGGGATCCAAGAAACAGACTTGCATAATGCACTTGACTATAGAGTCTGAATTCATAGCCTTGGCTGTAACCGGCAAAGAGGCTGAGTGGCAAGGGATCTTCTATTAGAAATTCTTTTCTGTGTAAAGCTTATATCGGTTGTGTCACTACATTGTGATAGTGAAGCCACATTAGCTAGAGCTTATAACGGCACTTATAATGATAAGTCTAGACATATCAGTCTTCGCCATGATAATGTCAGACAATTGATTCGAGATGGAATCATTGCTATTTCCTATCTGAAATCAAGCAATAACCTGACAGATCCTTTTACTAAACCTCTACCGAGAGAGGTAGTAAAAGCTACATATAGAGGGATGGGGTTGAAACTCTTCAACCAAAGTTTCACCAATGATGGTAACCCAACCTAAAGTCAAAAAATCTCTAATTTTGGGTTCAATGGGTAAGAACAAGTCACTGATATGTGAAAAGTTTTCAGCATTAAATTATAAAACCTCATCCATAATTGTAACGCCCTGAAAATCGGGGGTCGAGTAGTAACTCAACTCTCGAGTTCCAGAACATCACTTATGCAACAAAATGAATGATGATTGAATGTTGACTGTATTAGAGTAGTGAACATGAGTGAGATTAAGCCAAAACAACATATCATACTCCAGAGACATTTAATTTTGCAAGCGGAAGACTATGATAGATAGATAAAATATATAAACTATGATGAGTCTCAGTGTGATAACATTACCGGTTATATGAATACAAGTACGATTCTGAAATATACCAAATGTGTAAGTTCACGCTTCTATCCCAAGTACCACGGCCAAAATCTGTGTCTTCGAGAGACCCGCCGAGAGTTTCATGATAGGAGAACTTCTCCTCATCACCATAGAAGTAGTCAGGCTCTGCTTCATAAGCATCGCCATCATCGAAATTCAACAATCTTGTTTGGTGTGTACAACACCGTCCGTAACGTGGGAGTGAGTAGCTAACTCGGTGGAACAATAAGACATAAGTTATCATGTTCTCAATACGATTGACGAATGATAAAGCGATAAATCAAACACTCCTAGTTACTCAGTTAATGCAAGTATGAATGCGGGTATGATGGATGCCCTCACCACACCCTCCCTCATGCGACACCATCTCACGTTCGCGCATGCTTACATCCCACAGTTATCCACATCTTCCAGGCACATGCGATACATGATGAGCATGATTCCGAGTTTTATTAGTCCATTTCAAACAACGGCGGGATTGGGAAACTAAGGTACCTCCCTTGTATCATATCCAACATGATCCAATCTAGGGTCGTCGATCCTAGTTAATATCGACGACGATGGTGTGTTTTCTAGGTCACTGCAGAGGTTGTGCCGGGAGCTGTTACGCACAAAGGTTGCACCACTCCCCATCACCCCTTAAACGATTCATCACGATACAACTATACGAAACAGGCCTAGTTCATACTCTATATATCGCGGCGAACCCTAAGGCACGCTAACTTATATGCTCGCGGTCCTCTGAAAGGGTGCTGGGTACACACAAAAGACCACCACTCCCCCATCACCTTATCGGTGGTGGTCAACGGTAGCGAATATAGTGTCCCATACCACCATAATCGGCTCACGAGTTGAGTTGCTCACGGTCACTACGGGAGGCACGTAGCCCCGGCGTAGGCCGCGGCCGACCACGGTGTCCCATACCACCATGCCCGGCTCATGAGTCTTAGCGGATCGAGGTACCATGGTTAACGGGATTTCACCTTGGTAAGTTTGGTACCCTAGGTTCAAGCATTAGTGACCAAACATGGTGAACATACATAAGACAAATCGGGTTACATGACGAGCTCAGCTAGCTCGAGCGCACAACAAGTTGAACGACATGAAGTGCATAAGCACTTCGCGTGGCCAACCACTATCGCCAACCGAAGTACGACTCGAGTTCGACGAACACATCTCACGTGGCGACATGAAACTCAACCACGATCTCCAATCTAATATGCGGACTATAATCATAGCCCCAAGCACATCAATTGTCATCCATAGCATGTAGAGTAAAGCACAAAGTAATTCAAGAATGATAAATAAAGTAATTCAAACATGCTAGTAGGCATGTTATAAGCATATTATAAAGCATGATATAAAGCATGTTGTAAGCATATTATGAAACACTATAAAACCAAGAATACAAACACACGTATTACAAGTACGCGGTTTAAGTGGACAACCTCATGGAGGTAATCATACATGTATCTAGGTTAGTTGAGAATTCCATCTCGGCACCGACCTAAGGTTCTAACACTTAAGTACTTACACTCACAAGCAATTTCACCAACACTTGGAATGCACTATTTCAACATACATGACGTATGCTAGAGAAGGGTGTACTAGGGTTGTCCCGTTACTGAGCTAGTATTTTATACATATACAACATATTCATACAACAATTAAACATAGCAAACACATCAGCGATTTTATACGTATAGGGTACTTCCACGTGTACCCAATTTAACATACATGGTGTTTACAAAGGAAGATAGATTTGGCGATTCTTTTCGCCAAGCTAGTATTTTAATCATGTATTGTATAATCATACATTAAATACATATGTCAAACATTATTCCAAAAGAAATACGTATACGGTATTTCTACAATACGTATTTTCAACATACGGCACATTTGAAAAGGAACTATATTTTGGCGATCTCTTTCGCCAAACTAGTATTTTATTCATATGTTATATAATTAAACATTAAATAAACATGTCAAACAATTATCCAAAAAAAATACATTATACGGTATTTCTACGTATACCTAGAATATGTGAAATTTCATATTTCACACCGCTAATCAAAACAGAAACGAAATCACTTTGTACATGTGCGATTGCAAGCGGATCATGAATCTACCATTATCGACATTGAAAGCGTTGAAAACCGTAACTTATAAGCTTAAAGTCCTCACCTTTGCCTTTGGAAACGAACGAATCGGCAAGGGTGATAGATCTTCCGTCTACGGGCGATTTCTAGCCTAAAGAGCGGAATCGGTTAGTGGTATACATCCCACCTCGATTCCACCGCAAATCGGACCTGGGTTAGGTTCTCTTACCTTCAAATGAGGCGGAGAACGCCGGAAATCGTCTAGAATAGAGAGGTGTAGACCGTGTAGCAAGCCGGTGCGAGGTGGAGGAAGATCGCAACGATCTCCAAGTCCTTCTCTCTCTTTTCTCTCTCTTTTCTCTCTCCCAAAACCCAAATTCGTATGGCTGTGAGAGAGGGTGCTCTAAGGCCCTTTTATAGCCTCAAACATTACGGAAATAGACTTAGGTTCATGGGGTACTGTCTATATAAGATTTTCGACGCTTTTCCAGCTCAAAAGGGAAGTTACGGTGGCCCTCTTTGAGCCAAACGTCGACTTAAGCTCACCATCGATGGATCTACGTGGGATTACGTTTTTGACTCATTCGGATCACGCGATCACACGTGATGGACCACTTTCGATTCGACGGTCGGTGGGCCACGATCGAGAAAATTCCAAGTACATGTAAATGTTCTGAAATTTTCTTAATCCGAGGGTGTAATTTGGTCTCGATTCGACGGTCGGTGTTGCTTAATGGCCGGCGCGTCACAAGAACGATGCGATCACTATTCCAGATATTTAATTTGGCTTATGAATAGTGTTTTTCACACTACCTCGCTCCGATTCGAAACGAATGGCCGTGGAACATCGGATAAGGCGATTTTTGAAATGATTGTTAAGCCCGGAGGGCGGTCCTAGTTCCTTAGCTTCGGGTTAATCGGACTCCGATGTGCGATCTAGACCCTATCTGAAGTTTCGTTTCATTCCCGAGAGCGGACGGAAATGAGTTTGGTTCTAAACTTTAGGGTAACCTAGCGCCAATGATTCTACAAGTTTTGGGTCTTGCAGATCGTATTGAAAGCGATCCTAACGAGATTTCGTAGCTAATGCGGTTTCACACCTAGTTACTTTGTCTCATTTCTAAAGGATTTAGTCCTAAGTGAATTTTGGTCGAGGTGGAACTCAGGCCTTTGGAGTTTGTATATAAAGTGATCCAAGTTATACTACTTAGCTAGTTTAAGATAGTGTCTAGGGCGAAGGTACTTAGAAAAATTGGAAGATCAAGGTGATGAAGGGTGAGATTTGTGAGGGAAATGAGTTCAAAGGCGGCTTTAGACTTTGGGATTCAGTTCTGACAAGTTAACGAGGTATTAGGATTGACCCATTGCCTAAGGACGTCCAAGCCCAGGTTGGCAAAAATCCGGGGCGTTACAATAATAGATAAGTGTTGAGTGTTACGAAAGAGGGTTGAGTCTTAGAACTGTTAATGAAATCCAGTCTATAGGACAAGTGTCTTATAGTAACAGAGACACTAGAAGGATTTCACCTATATGAACGTAGAGATGGTGCCGTCTCTCATGAGAGTTAGGAGTTTTTCTCTCAGGATTGTTCACGAATTAGGATAAGCACATGGCCATTAATTATGCTGAGGATGATTGTGGGAACTCTAATAAACATATAGCGAATATGTGTGGCTTCTCCGACTCTGTTATTTAGGAATAACTGGTTCAACGCTATGGCTACCAATCATTTCGACAGAGTTTTGAGATACTTATACTAAGGAAAGATTAAAATCGAAAGATATCGTTCTTTATGCATATAAGTTGATTATTCAGGCAGAAATGTTTAACCGAGAAAAATATTTTTAAAAAAATTAAGTGAGGGATTATTGTAAAATATTGATTTTATAAAATATATTTAAAAAAAATAAAAGATAATAGAATATATTAAAAGTTTTAGAAAAAGCTTTTTGGAGGTTTTTAAGAATAGTCCCAAATGGGAAAAGGAAAAGAAAATTTTGTGGTTTATATGAAGGATGTAGAGTATTATAATACTTACACACTTGGTCCAAAGGAGAATGGAACTTGGGTGTTCCAATGCGTAACACTGGAACACCCGCGCGCGCACGCGCGCTCGCGCTCGAGCACGGGCTCGGACTCGGACTCGGTCACAGTCATGGTCACGGTCACTGTCACGGTCATGAGCTCGGTGCGAGGGTGTGGACATGTGAGGCAGTGTGGCTGTAGAGGCGCTAGTGGCGCACTTCACACGTCCGCATCGTGTCGCTTCTTCACAACCTTGAGCGAACCGGAGCAAGACGTGTGCGAGTCACAGTGCGACTAAGTGGCTAAGGCAAAGGCAGATGGATGATTAAACAAAAGCTAGAGGACTGAATGAAAGTCCCTTTGATTATATAGAGGCTGGAAATATAGCTGTTACACAAATGTGTAACAGTTATGGACTTGATTGCAAAAGTCATGCAGAAATTGTTGCATGGCTAGCCCAACAACTAGAAAACGGCTAGCCAGCTCTCACAACAGTTAGCATGCAGGTGCTGTAATGGGCCATGCACAATAGTCAGAAATGGCCATAAAACGGCTAGTTTCTCAACAGCTAGAAATTATATTAATGAGATTTATGTCCCTGGACTATAACCCCCAGCCACCATAGCCTATAAAAGGAGGGCCTGGATGGGTTTCCAAATTATCTTATAACCCACTCCAACAGACCTATACGAACTGAGACAGTCCTCCACTCCTCTCCTATACTCCAGTAATTCCAGCAAGACAGCAAGGGTTGAGCCTTTGCTTGAAGAACAGACCAACGGTGTGGTCTAGAACGGTTCAACTGAACAAGTGGCTAAATACTTGCCCAGTGCAGTGGTCTAAATCACATATTTTCTTCTCTTTCTTTCTTCTGGGATTTTTTCTTTTATTGTATTTCTGTCAGACTGAGTGTAACGGAGTTCCAATAGGTGGGCCTTCGTGTTTGCTGAACGCAGACCCACACCAGCTCGTCGTATCCTAGAAGCGGTTTGCCTGTAACCTATCAGCATACTCAATTCACTTGAGTAGGGGTAAATAACGCTTTAAGGACAGTGTTTCAGACGTACTTTAGCCTGTCCTTAGTTCTGATCATCGTGATTTTTTGGTTTCCATATTTTACAAAAATATTTTATTCTGTAATTTACAATAATCATAGGATGGATGGTAATGATTATCAGCACTAGTTACATGTGGGCCCATCGAATAATACATGCTGGTTCTTCCTCCTGAGTCTGTATGTTTGGAGAGTAAATGGGTCAGGTTGTACGGGTCACTGGAGAGCAAATGGCTCAAGTTGACCAAACGGATCACTGGATTGGAATATATATATATATATATAGGACATGGGTCCAAAACAACTAATGGGCCATTGAATTTCACCAGTTTCTCTAATGAATTTTTGGTCATTAAATATTTCCATTTTATTTCAATGATTAGAAAGCCAATTATCAGATAGATATTATATATGATCAAATATGTGTATTTTTGGAAAAAGAAAATTCATCCCACAGTAGGGACAACTAGATGGATGAACTTGATTGATATATCACCCTGCCACGTGTAATGGGACGCACATTAGCTACTGATAGGTTGAGTAGGGAGACTGGCTACTGAACTGACGTGACCAAGTTCCGTGGGCTCCACCATGATGTATGTGTTGTATCAAAACCGTTCATACATTTGGAGAGAACATTTTACAGGGCATGATCCAAAGAAAAGGCAGATCCAAGGTTGGAGTGGACCCCACCCCAAAGAATAAGGCTGGAGGGGACCCCACCACAGAAAACAGTGGGGAGAGTGACGCCCACCGTTGAAACCTTATGAAGGTCCACCATGATCGATGTTTATTTGAGATCTAACCTGTTCATGTGTTAATGCAGACACGAAAGAAGGGAAAACGAAAATATCAGCTTGATCGAAAACTTTTGTGGCCATTAGAACTTTTTAACGGTAGCGTCACTCTCCCCACTGTTTTCTGTGATGGTGTCCACTCGAGGCTTGATCTGACTCATTATTTGGATTATGCCCTAATATGATCTCTCCAAATGGATGGACGGTGCGAATACAAAACATACATCTTGGTGACGTCACTTCAGTAGCTAGTCTCGCTACTCAACCTGTCGTGGCTAATCCGTGTCCACGTGCAATGTAGAGAGGTAAGATCTACTTGATGATGTTTGGTTACAAAGCTAATCAACTTGGACTGCCCTCCAGAAACGGATTGGCTACTCCCCTTACCACCAGCCAATGGTTGATGGTCGGTGCTCTGTGGGCCCCACAACGATGTATGTGTTTCATCTATGTGGTCCATCTATCTTTATAGATTTTTTTAGGGTATGAGACCAAAAATGAGGTATATCCAAATCTCAAGTGGACCACATTACAGGAAACAATGTTGAATGAGTGTCGACCATTAAAAACTTTTTGGGGCCATAAAAGTTTTGGATCAAGATGATCTTTGTTTTTTACCTTCATCAAGGTATGTATGACCTAATAAACAGATTGGATGTCAAATAAACAGTACAGTGGGCCTTAGGAGGATTTTAATGGTGGATATCCAATCACTATTGTTTTCCTGTGGTGTGGTCCACCTGAGATTTATATCCCTCTCATTTTTTGGATTGAAACATAAAATGATCTATAAAAATGGATGAATGGCATGGACGAAACATATACATCATGGTGGGGCCCATAGAGCACCGACCATCAGCAGCCGGGCTAGTGGCAAGAGAAGTAGCCAATCTGTTTCCTGGCTTCCTTAGTCTATTTTTCTTGGGTCAACTTGCAGGCTGGAACTGAAGGTACCCTCTCTCACACGTGTGTTCAATTTTTTGTTGCGAGTCTTTCTCTGACTACCAATCAACGCAATGGTCTTGGCCAGCTATCTTCTTTCTATTAGAAATTTAATCTAATGGAGATTGATTTTTACTAATTGTGCGTGCATATATGCATGTAGCCCCGTATGTCACATGTTTGAAATTTTGGCCAAACTCTTCATTTTCTTTTTCTAATATTATGCTTTACAATAGCTTACTACTCTCTGTCGCATGGACCATAGAATTTCATAGGACCATTAGAAGAAGTAGATGAAAATATGGATTGATTTGTCACAATTCATAATGGTTAATAACAAAACTAGCATAGACGGAGAATTTAATTAAGAAAACTTGTCATATTAGGGAATGACACATTTTCTAGTTAATTTGATGTAGAGCGGGTCGCAGACAGTTTCATGGCCAAGATGGATCAGAAAAGGCCCGGTCGACGACAGAAGTGATCCGGACCGTCGGACCTTAAATCGAGCATATCTCACAATCTGGAATGAGTTATCGGGCGTAAAATATATGATTTTGGGGTAGAACGAGCTACTTTAGCCAACCAACCCCGTTATTCCAGGTTAAGCAAGCCAGATTTGTGAAATACCCCTGAATCGACGGTCGTTTCCCTGTTTTAATTTCGTTTTTACTATAAATAGTAAGTTTTAGTTTGATTATAACTCTTCATCCGTCGGGTTTTAGGAGTTACGTCCAACATGAAAAGAACTTGGAATAATAGGAGAACGGTTTGGTGAAGCCAAATAGGACACTTACTATTTTTGGCCAAAAACCTTGCGCACTAGTAGACGATCACGACCGTCTATAAATAGTAAGTTTACTATTTATAGTAAGTCGCAAATTCGAGGAGTTTTAGTTATAGTTTGCTTCTGATTTCTCTCTCATTGCTTGATATCCCTATTTAAAGGGTTGTGAACTCATTTATTGGGATTCATTAAATCAATTTCAAATTTATTATAATTTATTTCTATTTTCTGCTTTCTTTCCTTGTGGATTCGAGAAGTCTCTGTGAGGAGTCCAGAGAAGCTCCGTGGATTTGGAGTAGTTATCCTCTTGAGGAAGACAGTGATCAACCTCATCACGTTCATCCCTGTGTCAGAATTCATGCAAGTGCAAACATGGTTAGATAATAAAGGTTTGTTTGATAAGAGGGACTTTACAAAATTTATAGTTCTTATTATCTTCATAATTGATGCATAGGTGATCTTTTATTCTACAATTTAGTTTAACGGTTGGTATCATAGAGGGTTATGCATTGATTAGGACACTTTAGGATAATTTAGACTAGCATTTAGTGTTCGAGCCCAAAATTAGTTTGTGGGCCCACCTACTCATGCATATGAGGACAGAATCTTCTCCATATAAAAGGTACACATACAATACTTACTAGATTCGAATATAATTTGACTAATTTACATGTCTACAACATTAATTTTTTGTATGAAAATGTGAGCAATATTAAGCAAAGCTAGAGAATGAAAATTTCTCCTTACTATAGCATATGTAGACAATATCTCTCATGAGATGATGGAAAAGCTCATGCAAGAAGGAATCTTTTAGTCTTTAATTAGCCTTTGCAATTTTTGGGGTTTGTGTTAGCTACATTAACCACAAGTAAATCAAACATTATAGGAGTGCTACTAGAAGCATGGAACTCTTAGAAGTGATACACAAATATTTTTGGATCATTCCTTAATACATTTTGGAACGAGTAGAAGTCTTTTCTGACCTTTAAATAACCACTATTGTTATACTTACGCATACATTACATATGATGAATAAGTTATCTTAAATGGATTTAAATTCTATAAAATATATATTAAATTGTGGCATCATCACTTAATACATCATGCATATCTTTAATTGAGTCTCAAGCGAGGCTGTGTCAAAAATCCCGTTTTACGATACCTTCATGTATTGGGTTATAATATATGTTGATGTTAAGATCTGGTCGTCCCTGTTAAACCGTCATATACCTGAAAAACCAAATAATAATGGGCACCTTGGCTATAGCAGGGGACTCTCCAATGTCAAAGTTAGAACATGTAATCTAGGTCTAGTAGAATTAAGGTTTTTGTGCATACCTGCTACTATAGGCGGGACTCTTATTTATAGCTCTTTGGTGCTAATTATGTATATGGCAATGAATCCGCCATACAATCATATATCATGTAATGGATTACCCTTGAGATACAAGGCATTATCCTTGGCACGATTCTCAGCGAAGATATCGGGGAATTAATCCTCCTCGTACACAAATGAGATCTCTTAGTGGTCAGCTTTTGATGAGGTTGTGGTCGACAGGCGATGCCGACCTTTAAGTTAGGTTGGCCGAGTTCCTACAGACCGAGTTGAACTATTGACTGTGGTCAGGCCCTATCTTCGAGGTCAGGTTAGTACTTATAGTTGTTAGTTGGTCGCGATAGTGAGATGTTAACCAGATCCAAGGTCGCTACTCGTGGTTGGTGCTCGAGCTTGTAGTGGAGGTCGTGCTTGGTAGTTTAAACCGAGCTCTTACCTGATCTCCTTTTTCGAGCTACATGCCTTCTATTTTCTATCTCATTCTAGTTGCTTGGTCAGTCTAATTTTACCCATAACAGTAGCCCTCTACTTCTGAGTGCTTCTCAAAAGCTCGAAAAATAAATAGATTCGGACTGACACCTAAGTGCGAGGCTTCATGCGCAGGTTGAGAGGTCAAGACCACTCGTCATTATGGTGGAGGCAGTAAGCACGAGAATTAAGGAGAATTCATTAATGATCGGGATAGGTCATGCGAGGAGACATGCGTTGAAGCAGCGTATCTTCGTCTTTCGATGAATAACATGAGAACACATGGCTTTGCCTTGGTAATTGAGTCGGTCCGTGAACCAGCAGCTGCTACGTGAAGGGAGCCGTGAGCTGTAGCGCCTCTTCTGACCACGGCGTTGAATGCGAGAAATCAATGTCGTAGCTGAGGAGGGGATCCCCTGAACCCATTTCATTTACTTCTCTCTGCCTCTGCCGCTCTCTCTGACTACCGACTAGGTGATTTCCGGTAAGTCGAAAACCCTGCCTTTTTTTTGCTTTTCGGCCAGTCTCTTCCTTCTCCGGCCCTCTGCTTTCCCTTTTTTCTCTCTTCATTTCTTTTCTTTATCTTAGTCAGGATGTCGAACGGTTTCAACAGACTCTCTGTATCTGGGGCGTTCCACGGGAAGTCCATCCCGGAAAGTGTGGACTCCCATTTGGGCGCACCCTCAGGTGCATCATCTCCAGTGCCGAAAGGCCGGGAGCATGCGGTGACATTTGCCCGATAAGGTCGGTAGCTCAGTCTGTCGCGAGGTCATCTTGAGGGGTTAGCATTTATAGTTGTTCGTTGGTCATGATAGTGAGATGTTAGCTACAATTGAGGTCACTGCTTGTGGCTGGTACTTGAGCTAGTCGTGGAGGTTGTGCTCATTAGTTTAGACTGAGTTCTTACCCGATCTCCTTTTTTGAGCTACATGCCTTCTGTTTGCTATCTCATTCTGGTTGCTTGGTCAGTCCAATTTTACCCCTAAAAATATAGAAGTCAAGATTTTTAACTCGCAAGAAAGAAAACTTAACTCAAGACAGTTGATTGTTGGATACCCAAAAAAGATTAATTAAAATGTTTCATATTCTATTATCTTTTACATACAATTAAGATTGTAGTTATTGAAAACTCTTAGTTTATCAAAGATCTTTAAAATAATGAGAGTGATACCTCTCAATATTAATATTATAAATGACAATTTTAAAACTTATAAGGAAAAAAAATATTATTGAATTGTCAAAAGGAATTAAGTCGATTGCCAATAAATGGATATTAAAATTGAACATGACTTTATGAGTTATATTGAAATATATGAAGCCAAAATAATTGGTTGGGGATTTTAACAAGTACAGGCATTGATTTTATAAAACTCTCTTTTTCATATAAAAGAAAATATTATGGAGTTTACAAACAGATAAAAGACTTCGCAGGAATTCGACCATTTGAAATCAATTGATCAATATACGAATGTAGATTCTGTTGGTTGCTTTAATAGTAGGAAGTCCATCTTTGACTATATTTCCATAACGAAACTGTATAAAAAAAAAGTGTGAAATAGTATAGATTCATTTACTATGGAAGCAGAATATGTAACTTATATTAAAGCCACACATTAGCACTATAGCTTCTAGTCCTTCTTAATTAATATAGAATCATCAAGTGTTTGTAGAACTCATCTGCAAGAAGAGATGATGGCAAATTCACTCTCTAAAATTCACTTTATCACACTATTTATGAGGCATATATCTTGCATGGGAGTTGTCGAACTTGTGAAAATATTGCATTAGTATGAGTTTCGGTATGATCTAAATCATGCACAAACATTTAGAGGTCTCATTTATTTTTATGATTATGTTATTTAGTTTTTTTTATTCTTTTCATTTAGTATGGACATTTGTTTTGAGTAAGAAGAATTTTTAGTTTCATCGGAGACATATAAAGCTGTTAACGGAGACAGTTGGACCACTTAGGCACATGTGATCATGTTAAACGTGTAATCTTCATACCATACTTTCACGTCTTGATTTTTTGTCGTTGTGATTTCTAACATTTATGATCGTAATTTGTCTCACTTCGAAAAGGTTAAATGTTTTGATCACTACCATGATCTAAAAACATTAATCTTAATAGACTAGATCTAATAGGCGTTGCTCATATCATTTAATGGTAATAATTTTTAAATATAATAGGTATTTGTTAGGAGATTTCAAATAAATATATTCTACAAAACATTTTTACAAAAAAATTAATATTAATCGGTGTGACCTAAGTGAGAGAATATAAGACATTTAGAGGTGGGCCTCACGTGATCAATGGTTTGGATGATATGACCATTGGGTTATTAGAATTTACATAAATTGTGATCAACTCAAATATGTAGAGGGGTAATGAGCTTAGATTGTGCCACATATGCACATGTTTCAGATAGACATGATTTCTAGAGTATTTTAACGAAATATGGTCTCATACACATATACGAACTCTATCTAGTATGGAGATTTATAGAGGAGGAAATAGTTGTGACAAGTTGAACTCATATAACTCTTTTTTCTATAAATATAAGTTTTAGTCCCCTCACCTACACATATGTGGGTGGATATTCATGGTGAATGATTATTAGCTCAAAAATCCTATTAGTTCATTTATTAGGTGTAAATACGTAGAGGGTGGAAATGACAACATTTAATGTGCAAGTGTGCTCACCTGTTGGGTGGGCCAACCTAATTCTTATGGTAGAGAACACCTACTATGCATACCTCTTAAGAATGTCCTTAGCTCATGCACATATTGTTAGACTTAATTAATTACATAATAAAGGATTGCATTATACATTAATTATAAAGAGTTTAGAAACTTAACCAGAAACTCATACTTTGCATAGGAAGTCATCCTTGTTGATGTCAACGAATGATGATGTAACTTGATCTTCTGTAAGTTACACCATTTTATAAACTTGAGATGAGAGAAGAGGTTATATATATAGTGTAGGTGAAGTGAGTAAGATTTGTATTTATAGAAAAGAGGGCTATGTTGTAGAGGAAACAACGCATTTTCTAAATATGTGTAAATTAATGAGATTTATAATACAGAGAGATTTGATGAGTAATAATCAATTCCAACTTAAACAGGTATACCATAGAACATAGAATGAAAGAGAAGCATCAAGATTTTTAACGTGGAAGAAATACCCAGTATATGGTAGTTTAACTCATCACAATTATTCCTCAAAGAGTCTCTACACTATAAGAGTTTGTTTCTCTATAGGAATTTATATTTCATTGTAATACTCTAGATTCAATGTTTATCTAAATTACTATATATACATAGCAGACTCCAAGTGCATCACCCTCATGTATTTAAACTGATCACAACTTCTATAGAGCCCACTACCCACCGATATGCTCAATCCAAATGTCCTATGGCCAATATGTTTGATCAATCTCAACCATTAATAATGTAATCCTATCACATGTAACCCATCAAACATGTATCATGCATCTCAATGGAATATCACCCAGAAATAACCATGATCAACCATGCAAGTCAAATTGGGCAAAGTGAATATAGGAGTAGAAATTGTCTCACTAAAAATTTTCAAGGCCTTTTTTTCTCTTTACATTTTGCATGGCCTTATTTCAATGGTTGTTATCTTCCCCTACCTGGGAGATGTGAATTTGAATTTTAAAACATTCTTTTTTCTTTTTCTTTTTTTAATTCACACATGTACTCGCCCCATATGCTCTCATGCACTTGCACCACAAGGGATGTTTGAACTCGTGACCTCATGTTGAAACTCCAAAGAGTCTACCACTGAATCACTGCAACAAGTGCATTTTTGTAATGCCCTGGAAATTGGGGGTCTTGCATAAACTCGCCTCCCAAGTTCCCGGGTGTCACTTATACTAATTTTTACTAATTTACGTTTAATCAGGTTTAAATGTGCAGCATGAAATTTCTTAGAACATGAAACATAATCACAACTGATCTACTGAAATGAAAGAAGTCAAATATACATATACAAATCCAAAAGAACGTAAATGGGTCGCACCAGGCATTGCCCAAAAAAATCACAAAAAGAATATCATGTCCAAAAGAATAAGGCTGAGTCCACTACTTAGAGATCTAAATCCCGTCTACTGGACCGATGGGGAACCGTTCATCAACTGGAAGTAGGACAACTCGTCCTCCTCAAGGCTCGCGTCGCCAGGCTCCTCGTACTCTGCATCACCTGCATTTACGGGAGAGTTTGGTTGGTGTTTTAAAACACCGTCCCAGGGTAGGAGTGAGTGATCAACTCAGTGGGTGTTATTAGTCTTAAGTTGTAACGAGCATCAATTATATTATGAACTTAATGAAAGACAATCATTCATAAACACCTGACTAATCTTATTAATGCATATGCATGATAGATGATATGATGCATGCCCTCGCCACAACACTCCCTTAAGCGACTCCGTCTAACGATCGCGTATGAACAACACTCCCTCATTACAACCATGACTGTTAAGTCTCTAACTTAGCTAGTGGGATGCGATGATAATGTTAGCCGAGTTCTTAGTTAATTCCATTCATCCAGCAGGTTAAAAAAACTGATACACCCCACATATCAATACCCTGAACTGGTTGTGAGGCCAAGATCCTCCAACGTGTGAGGCCAAGACCCCGCGATCCTTGATACCATCGGGTTCCCCATCCCCGACTTCAAGCACATAGGAAGTGCTGAGAGAAGGGATCCCTCGTGGTAACTACGGGGAGGCTCATCACCCCAGCATAGGTCGACAGCTCGAACACAGTGTCCCATTCCATCATGCCCGGCTCTCAAGTCAGTGGATCAGTTTCAGATGGTTGTCAATGGGCTCCAATGGTTGAAGGGTGTTCCAGGTTCCATACAGGTGTGAGCAAATAAGGTTAACAAATATGATTGGTCAGTACGTGGGATAGACCTGGCGAGTCCACGCGTGTACAAGACGGATGACATCGGGTACATACAATCCATATGGTCCAACAACTGTCGCCCATCTATGCTCTCCCAAATCCACCGGCCTAGCCTCAAGGCAATCCTATCAATGGGACCACCTTTTCTCACCTCAGTTTTCTGACCAACCTAGGGATCCGATGGTATTCAATAACACTTCAACAAATTAGGAATTATCATCTTATATAAGTGATATCGTGTAATCATGTATTAAACATATAAATTCAGAACTTGCTATAAATATAACTACTAACAATACTATGAAATAAATGTGTATGTGTGTTATGTGGGTTAGTGAGGAAACCAAGAATCTCATATATCATATAACACAAAAATGAACAAGGGTTGATGCATCACACATTCTATAAGGAAAACATTATACAATAATCAATCAAAACATGAACATGTAATCTTCAAATACATACCCAATCATGTGAGAGACAACTAACATTCCATAGCATTCCATGTTGATTGAGAGATCAAAGGTGAGGTCTTTTCTAGGTTTTCTCTAGATTATCCAATACATCACCCAATCAAGCATAATCATTATATTCATACTAAAATTGGTGTTAGGCATAGTCCGCACCTTGTGATGTTTCGCCTAACTCATGGCGCTCCTTAGGTTAGAAAATTTAGGAAAAATGATTCTTATATCAATTTAGAAGCAATTAGATAAGATTCATACAATTTATTTTAGAAAAAACCTAGGTTGGGGAGTAGGTTTTGTTTCTTACCTTCTAATTCTGAATGAAGCAGATTCAGCGAAGGGAAATGATCGACGCTAGGGCTTGATTGGAAGAGACCGATGAAGGGGAGCACTAAAGCCTCTCCCACCCTACTCTTTCTTCTTCTCTTCCTCTCTCTCTTCCTCTTTCTCTCTTTCTTTTTTCTAGGGCAAAATCATATGGAGAGAGGGGGTGCCCAAATGAGCCTCTTTTATAATGCCAGATTTGGTGTAAATGGCCCCAAGGGCTAGGTTTTTACTATACTAGACTTATGGGAGGGTCTTTCTAAGCTCTAGGGTCCACTATGGGGTGTACATATTGATATACACCGTAGGATAGTTAGTCCTAGTGATGATCTACGTATGTATATGATCGACCCGCCATTTGGATGCGCCGATTGACAGATATGATTAGAAGTCTGTTCAATGGTCACAGATAGTAGATCGGGGCCGCGGCTATACGGATATGAGCAGGAAAATATCCTTACTCCACAGGTAAAGTTTGGTCGCAAATTGACGGTCTGAAATTATCAACTTTGCATAAGAGTGGACGACCCAATTCACTTAAGTTTCAGTTAATTCTTTTAGGGTATTTTCATTTCTCATGCACTCGTCTTTTAGCTTAAGTTGAGCGGTTCTGGATAGCACGCAGGTCCGACTCCCGCGATGGACGTTAAGCCCAGTAAGACAGATATTATTCTATAGTTTTAGAATTAGTGGCCCACTAACGAGCGGTCTAGAGATTGTTTGGAAATTCGGGGCATTTCTGGAATGAATTAGGTACTGAGATTTCTCGTGGGTAATGATTAGGGTTTGAGTTAACTATGTTCATAGGGTAGCCTATTTGTAACTAGTGAAAGTGGAGATTTGGTCATAATTACTCTAAACCGTTGGTTTTTAGGCTAAAAGAGTAACAGAGTTGATTTGACCTATTAGCCAAGATCTGAGCTTTATCTGACTCGGCTTCGGTTAGATATTTAATTTAGTCATGATTGTCTTGATTAGTTAGCGATGGGTCGGCTAGATCTGAGTCCTATTTAAGTAAATCATGGGGCTACACCTGATGTTCAAGTGATCGGGCAGATTCATTGGCTTCCTACGGTTGATTAATCGGACTTGTGCGGTTATTTACTGGTTCCACCCTTGTATAAACTAACATTGAGTGTTAATGGTCATTAAATAATATTATAAGTTAATTAATAAAAAAAATTCAAGAATTTTTGGAAATCCAAAATAGTGAAAATCCAGAATGTTACAATTTTAAAACACAATCCAATAATACAGTGTTCCGCAATGATCATAGATCACTCAAAGGGCCCTACATATAGATTTCCACCATGACTAGATACCTCCCAAGAATTTGCACTGATCATACATTTATTTTGACATGCATGGATGCATTCTCATCTTTTGGTCAGACACCCTCTTTTTCTACATTTTATGATGCGACACTACACTGGTACTTTTGAATAAAGAGATTAATATGTTCCATTTTATTTTTTTGCCTTTCATATTCCATGTCCGTAGAGCTTATCTCTATTATACTTAAAAAATAAATAAATTATCTTGGTAGTACACACCCTATATATTGTTAGTAGGGTATCTCTACTGTACATGACCTGTATTGTGACCGAGGAGCGAAAGGCTCAACTGGCAGACTGAGTGGATATACCTCGTTTCAACACTTGAGGTCTTCGTTTCGATCCCAGCGGGAGTGGCTAACATGGAGTGTCTGTACTGACATGGGTGTGTACTAACAAGCTAACCCACGTCATGTGCAATACAGCTTGGGTACGTGCCACAAATATGCCAGCAAACACATACTCTTCAATCTTTGCTTCTAATGCTACACCCACCGGCCAAATTAATGTGTCAGCTACACCCACCGGCCAAATTAATATGTCAATTTTCGGGTGCAAGTTTTTGTCTATGTACCAATCAACCTTAAAGCCTTTGTGCCCTTCTACTTTTCTTCTTTCCACATGGAATCTAATATATTAGAAATAGGTTTGCTAAATGTACGTGTGCATCGCCCCTTATAATGATAACATGCGGCACGTGTGAGTACGACGTCTTTGAAAATTCAACCAAACTCTTCAATCTCTGCTTCTAATGCTACACGCACCAGCCAAATTAATGTCATGAAGGAGTAAAAGAAGAAGAGATATGATAAGGATGGCAATGGTGAAAAAAACTGATTGGTTTGTCATGACTAATGACTATGGACATATGATTTAATCCAGAAAACTTGTTATACCAAGGAATTTATACAAGTGTGCCCATGTTTAGATGGTTTGAATCCTATTTGGGAGATTTGATGAATTCTTAATTAAAGGGCTTGCTTTCATAAATGTTAATCTGATCGACCAGTTGGTGCACCATGCCCTCAAGATTCACTGATAGAAAGATCATAATCATCCAATCTTTGCCCTTCATCTAGAGCCGTGTTGTAGGATTTTGAGGCATGGACATTCATGGTCAGATCGATAGTCTGGACTACTGACCTCAGATTTGAATTCAAGCAGGAGAGTGTATTGGGTCGTGATGCATCAGGGTGTATTCAGCGCGTCTTGATGCACCAGTCACAGTCAGAGCTTGAGGGAAATATGTTTAGGTGAGCAAACCTGTGGATGGGTATGTCCCAGAAATTTCCCATTGAAGATCTTAACCATCCATATCTTTGGCCATCTTTCCAGACGATGGTACTGATGCAAGATTCAAGAACCATCAGATGATGTAGTACCTTCACCTTCAAGTGGTCTCACTTGTAGACACTGGCGCATTTAGTTTTGATACAATCTAACCACCAACTGCTCGTCTCTTTGGCAAAGGAGTTTCTTTGAATTTTCAAAGATGAGGGACCCACTTAGCCATCTAACTGCTTACGTGGCTACTTTGAATACGATTTGTTTAGTGGAGAACACAGCACCTAGTCAAAACTCTGTGGGCCCCTTTATGATGTATGTGTTTTATCCGCACCGTCCATTCATTTTTCTAGATCACTTTAGGGTATTAGTAAAAAAAATGAGGCAGATCAAAAGCTCAAGTGGACCCCAATACAGGAAAAGTAAGGATTGAATGCTTATCATTGAAAACTATTTTGGATCTCCTCGTTTTTGGGTCTATGCTTGAAATGATCCGGCAAAATGGATAGATGGCCTGGATAAAACACATGCATGATGGGACACAATTTTTACATGATCGGTGTTGTGTTCTACACAACAGGAAATCCGAGTCCGGCTAAATAATGATAAATTTCATTACCTGTCGGCCGACATCCACGTTTGGAAAACTCTTTGAGATTAGATGTGGCCCTGGCCTTACTAAATTCGGTTCAGCCCTTACACTGAGGCCCACCTTGTTGTACGTATTCTATATATATGCCGTCCATCCATTTCTTCAGATTATTTCATGGAACGATTCTAAAAATAAAGCAGATCCAATTCAAAGGTGGACCATACCATATGAAATAGTGGTGATTGTCCATTTATGGGCCACACAAGCTTTGGATCAATCTGAAATTTATTATTATTATTTTTCCCTTCGTACATGGTTGTGTGACCTTATCTGGAGAGTGGATGGAAAATAAACATTACAATGGGCCTTAGGAAGTTTTTTTTCTTTTATTAATCATCACCGTTGTTTCATATGATACAGTACACTTGAGTTTCGGATCTGCTTCATTTTTGTGCTTATGCCCTCAAATGATCCGCACCATTGGTGAGGTCCGGGGCAGCACATAATCCGCTCCCCAGCAGGCAATGGTGTTGGATTGAATCCTACATTCGGTTAGACGGACTGAAACGGCCAATCAGAGAGACTGAAAAGCACAGAGTAAAATGCGACGGCGACTTGTCCAATTCGCAAATGCAAGATAAAAAGGGTAGCGGGTAATCTCCAAACATTGAAACTCTACTGCTGGAAACTCTAAACCTTTTCTCGAATTCTTGAGATGTTTTCTGGTAGGATGATCTTCCGTTCTCGATCACACCTTTTCAACTCCAACGTCTATTTCTCGCCGTTCATACTTTTCTTGATTCTTGCATTGAGTTGCTTAGCAAAGGTCTCATATGCAGTAGCTCAGTTGGACCCTGAAGAAGGTAAAATTGTTCTTGAAATTGCTTAAAATAGAATTGATATCTTCTTATTGATGCATAGAACTTTTTTTTTTTTTTTTAAGAGTTTTATTATATAATAATGCACCTTGTAGTTTATTTATGTGGCCTTTCATGTTAGAGTTAGACAGTCTCACTTTATTTATTTATTTATTTATTTATTTTTAACACACGCATACACACCACCACACAGTCACGCCATGGTGGGATTTCACCACCTGTGGGTACTCACCCTCAACCAGGTGTTGAAACTCCTAAGAGTCTACCACTGGAGTAAGAGTAAGTACCCTCCTTTCTCAGACAGCGGGTGCTCAATGGATGTTCATCTATATTAAAATAGAACTAATTAATCCTAACCGCATCATCAATGATTTTTTATTTTTTATTTTAATTACTTATGGATGGTTGGAGAAGGTGTATCCAATAAAAGGTTGGCACTTAATGAACAAAACTCCAATTCATATATAGTAAGGTTCATTTCACCATAATGTGTTTTGATGTGTGGCCCATCATTAGAGTGATGTGAATCTTTTAACAGTCTACCCATCCACTAGATATCAACATTAATTTGATGCCTTTTCTTTAATACTTCTGGTTTTAGTAGTTTCTGTGGCCATCAATCAGGTTTTCGGTTCTGGATCAATCGACGTGAGCTACTTGCTCCACCATTTTCAAGGATTGACGGTCTATAGAGTTTTTTTTTTTTTTTTTTTCTTTTTTGTTATAAAATAAAAAATAAAAATAAAAACCCTGCCCAAATGGTTTTTGTACAATTTTTCCTACTGCTGAACTCCAGTTCTGATAAGCTGATAGGGAAATCCCACGATACACTTGTCAGGTAGCCTGCACGAATGCTAGTTTTCCTACACACAGGTATTATTAAGGAAGAAGGAAGGTTCCGAACGTCTAATCATCTCTATATGTGGGACCTAATGTGATAATTTAGACTCCTAAAAAACTATGGCTTTTTACGCGGAAAATGAGTAAAAATAACTGGAGGAAGGGGAGGGTGTTTCTGTAATTTCAACCAAAAAATAAGTGGTGGCTTCTCTGATAAGAGTGTTACGTCAACAGCCTTGTTGGGGTAATATACATTGGAGGAAGCATGATCCGGTGCTCGCCTTTCGTTATCGTGCAGTGAGCCTCACCGTGATCGATCGATCTGCACCGTTGGTTAAGTGGGGGCCTCGTTAGATTGTTTATGTCCCGATTAATCATTTCAATTGAAATGGATTTATGGGAAGAATGAGCCCATTTGCAGGATCCTGACCGAAGGTTAGGATTGTCGGGTCGAATGGATGTTCGGCCATGGGAGGCACTACGAGTCTGACGGTCTGGATATATCAGGATTCCAGTCCACTTTACCGAGAACGGATTGGCTACTCCCCCTGCCACCAGCCTGGTGGCTGGTGGTCGGTGCTCTGTGGGCCCCACCATGATGTATGTGTTTCATCTATGCCATCCATCCATTTTTACAGATCAGTATATACCTCGATGACAAAAATGAGAGGGATATAAATCTCATGTGGACCACAACACAGAAAACAATAGTGATTGGATATCCACCATTAAAATCCTCATGAGACCCACTGTACTGTTTATTTGACATCCAATCTGTTGATTAGGTCATACAGACCTAGACGAAGGCAATGTGTGTGTGTATATATATATATATATATATATATATATATATATATATATAAGCTTAATCCAAAACTTTTATGGCCCCAAAAGATTTTAATGGTCTACGTTCAATCAACACTTTTTCTTGTAATGTGGTCCACTTGAGAATGATGTATATATCTTTTTTTTGGTCTCATACCATAAAATGATCTAGAAAAATAGATAAACGGAATGGATGAAACACATACATCATGGTGGGGCCCACAGAGCACCGACCACCAGCCATTGGCCGGTGGCAGGGGAGCAGCCAATCCGTTTCCCACTTTACCCCCCGGACGAGTCAGTATAATCATGATTTTTTTTTCTTTTATTTTTTGTGAATAAATGCCGGGCCATAAGATTTTGTTTTTGTTTTTGTTTTTTAACCTGAAATCTTGACACGGATTGCGAGGTGAACCCAGTTCCCCGTAGCCGCGTGTTACGTGGTGCAGGGACTCTGCTGGACCATGGTGACGTGTACGTACTCTTTTTCTATTTCTTTCATCCACGCTCATTTTAGTGCACGGTGGGTATTTAACTGTATTAAATAGGATTGCATTACTAATTTCATTTTGAAACTCGAAATGTTTGGGAGAAGGGTGAGATAAGATTAAAATTAACTTTCACTTTAGAAAATGAGCTTGTATTCAAAAGTGGGATTATTAATCTCATGGATGGTGAATTTTTACTTTATTCATTCATTTTCAATTCAAATGCAATTTGAAAGTAAATTTAGAATTTTATTTTTTAATGCGTACATTTCAAACACAGTATTTGAAAATACAGGATAAACCAACTCTCAGGACAATACCTTACCCATGCACTTAATATAACTTTCTCAATGCCATCACCTTAATCTCACCTAATGCCAAACAAGCCCTTGGAGTTTCGGTTCAAAATTTGAAACATATCTAATGCTCAACTGGACCACAATATGCGAGCAGATGGGATAACGACGTTCACCAGTGAAACCTTCTTTTAGCTTAATCCAAAATGTGTTCTCAATTGCAGGCCTTCAATCCCACCGTTTCATCTGGTATGCTCTACCTGAGCTTTGAATATTCTTTAAATTTCAGATAAAGTCCTAAAATGAGCTGGAAAAACGGATAAACGGTATTGATAAAATACATGCATCACGGTGGGCCCATGGTCCTTACAGCGCTGAGCTGCGTGGCGTTGGGTTCACCACGCAATCGGCGTCTCTAATTTCTGATTTTTTTTTTTTCCGTGGTACGACGAAAAGATGGGTGAACTTGACCAGTAGTGTTAATCCACGGGGTGCGTGGCTTCCGTGGATCCACGGAGGTGTGAGGATCCCCAACTGTAGGACCCATATGTAGATTAAATCCATTCTGTCCATCCTTTTTTACAGTTCATTTTAATATACCATAAAACATGACGAAGATCAAAATCTCAAATGGACCAAAACACATGAAACAATGGTGATTTTCTATTGAAAGCTTCGAGTGGGCCACATACTTTTTGGAACAAGCTGATACTTGTTTGGTCCCTTTATGCAGATCTTTGTAACATTATCAACAGGTTGGATGGAAAATAAATTTTTCAATGGCCCTAAAATGTTTTTGATGGTAAATATTTAATTACCACCGTTTCCTATAATATGCTCCACTTAATAGTTGGATCTTCTTCATATTCAGAATCCTTATCTAAAATGATCTTTCAAGACAGGTAAATTGTGTGGATGTAAAAAATATGCATCAACACGTGCCTTAGAGTCAGGGATACACTGAACTTGGTGGATGTGAGGATATACCAAAGCCGCACCCTAATATATGAGACACCGGAAAATGCCCATCATAGCTCAAATGAAACACATTTCTATGGGCAGGATCATTATGGAAGACTGATGCATTTAGGGTCTGTTTGGACACCAACAAATAAATTACTTAAAAAAAAAAATTTATAGAAGTAGGTAAATAATTTATTTCATATAATTAAGTTTAATTTAAAATTAATTATAAGTAACCTTTTTACTTAAAATTATTTAATTACTTTAGTTTTTTTTTTCTTTTTTGACCTTTTTACTTTTCACGAGTTATTGGAGAGAGGGATCACAAGAGACGTAGGAGAGCAAAAGCTAAACATACTTATACGCTTAATAAGTAGAAACTAAGATAACCTACTTAGGTTATAAATTGTTGGGCCGGCCAGTTCAGCTTGGGCTGATATACCATGTCGAAGGGAAGGACCGGGCTCTTAATTCCTGGTCTCCTCTTAGGCTTCGTTTAAGAGTCCAGCATGGGCTATAAAACATTAAACATAAGTCGCTGCCCGGGTACTGGAGGACTTGGTCCTATTTACATTGGTCCTTCATGGCCTTAGGCTAAGCTTTGAATCTAAGTTTTATTTTGTAGGCCTAGCTTTGTCAGGTTTGGTCTAGCCCAAACCCTGCCCTAGGTAATTTTGCTCCACAATAGGGCAACTTTGAGGGAGAAATTAAATGACACGTGGCCTGAACCTTTGGAGTTCGGACAGTACAGACGGGTTCTAAGGTTCTGATAAGTGGGGGCTATTTGTTGTGGTCATCCATGCCATCTCTCTTTCGGACGCGAGCAGCGAATCTCTAATTAAGTGAGGTTACCATGTTCTTTGGGCCCACTATGATGTGTGTGTTGTATCCACACTATCCATCCATTTGGAGAGATCATTTAAGGTCATGGGACAAAGAATGAGGCAGATCCAAATTTCAAGTGGACCCACCACAGAAAACAGTGGTGAAGATGACGTCCACAGTTGAAACCCTCCTAGGGCCCACCATGATGTTTATTTGCGATCCAACCTGTCTATAAGTTAACATAGACATTGAATAAGAGAAAACAAAACTATCAGCTTGATTGAAAATTTTCTGGCCTAAAGAAGTTTTTAATGGTAAGTGTTCGTCTCCGCTGTTTTCTGTGATGGGGTCCACTTGAGCTTTCAATCTGCCTCACCCTTTGTCTCATGCCCTAAAATAATCTCTCCAAATAGATGGACGGTGATGATACAACACATACATCATAGTGGGGCCCACAAAATGTGGTGAGGTCACTTCAGTAGCGAGCAGCGAGACTCGCTACCGTCCCTCTCTCTTTCTTTTCCTCTTTTTTTTTTTTCCTTAAATCAGTCACCGAAATTATTCTTCAGAGCCAATATTTGGATCATTTTCAGTTGAATCTATACTATTAGTCTAAGCGTAGACAAAAATAGAAAGGTCTATATCATCCAACGTAGGATTAATTGATCCATGGTGGGGCTCGTCAACCGAATGGTCTGGATTACAATATTACGGTCTCTCTTACTCTTGTGAGAATTGAAAACACTGTATAGTGTATAGTCGGCAAAGATAGCAGCGACGTGTCATACAGTTCCGGAATTCGGATATCTTCGATTCATATCAGGTCCATACTTAGGGGTGCAGAGCCCCTTTACTCAAGTTCCAATATGGCTGGTCTGGAACATCTGAACCGTGCATAAGGTGGACTGTGCAGATGATTCAGCATATGATTAATCCAGTGCACTAACTGTACGGATCCCACCTCCCCATCATTGAATATTTCATTGTCATTTTCTTTTTCTTTTTTTATTTTTTTATTTTTAATTTTTACATCCGCTGCTATTTTCGTACGGTAGCACACCCGATTTCAGCTGCCTGAGCCCCATGTTAGGTAACCCATGGGTGATTCTGCCTCAGGCATGGCTTAGATGTTCCGCACACATGCAGTGTTAGCGTGATTTTCTAGCAGGGCATGGCAGGTCGTAGTAATGCAACGATCCACTATAAGTTTGAGAAAAAAAAAAAAAAGACAATTGGGACAGTCTCAATCATGGTTTGCACTGTTGATGAGTCATATAATCCTAACCATTTGAATAGGGTGGGTGAAATACATGTTAGGCAGTTGCACACTAGAAACCTCCGCCCAATTATTACGGAAACAGAGATATAATCACCTGCTTAATTTCGTAGTTAAGATGGTTCTGAATTACGATCAATAGCTTGAATTATAAAAGAGCAGGTTGGATGAATTAATTGGATATGAAATTCAATTTCTCCCTTGACTTAGAAATACCCAAAGTTGAAAATTTTGGACTGCATGTTATAAAAAATATATAATAAATGGTCAAGACATAATGTATAGTGTCATAGGCCGATAAAAACTCCACACCAAGTGTCACAGCTCACATTAGTTCCATGCATAATTGTGAAATGATTTCTAGATAGTAGACTCATGATTCCGAATAGTCTCGTGCCTATTGGGGATCATGACCCACGAGTGTGTGCACCAAGACTAACTTTACACAACCACAATCTCCAATATAAGAGAACAATAAATTGACATTAACATCCCATAACAACAATTAAGATTACCATAATGAAATAAACTTAAATAAAATAAATTCTTCCTAATCCTTCTAGGAAATAGCATCCGTATAATTATATTGATCTTCTTAGGACAAAGTGCCCATAACATAAACAATGACACTTGTCCATATAAAGAATCATCAAGGCAGTGCACTAATCAAGACAGTTTAGGACGATCACATGGCATCCAAGACCGTGCACTGACTAAGACAGTCTTAGGAGCTCATACAATACACATCAAAGATATCCCTTGACAGTGCACTACTATGAGAAATCTCATCAGAGATTAAGCGAGTTAGTCCATCTTATCTAATTTTACCTTATCTCAATCTCGTCAATATTTAAATTTAATTTTAAATTTATTTCTACATTTAAAGGTCAGAATTTAAATTTCAAATTTAACTATATAAAAAAATATAGAGAAAATTTGTGTGGACCCCACCCACTAATGTTTACTAATAAGTAGCCTCACGGGCTCATGTCCAACAGAAAAGGCATAATATGAAAAGTATACGTAGTGCTCGAAACTGTTTTAGGCGATCCACACTTGATTATGCAGAAGGCAACACTGTGAAAGGATAATAACACTAAATTTACATGGGATGGACAATCCCATCAGTTGAATGGCATTTGAGTTTTATACATTCAATTGGTGCAAGTCCTTGGATCAGCCAATTACGATCATCCAACTTGCAAGCTGTTCAGGTGGTCTTTGGGCAGCATGGCCCACCAGATGAAAGGTCTATATCTTCCACACTTCCAAATGATCAATTATAATAAAGGAATAAGTGTACGTTGGGTGTTCTATATAGATGATTATTAATGCTTAATCAAAATGGCCTGTAGCCTCGTTTAATCATTCGTTTGTGTCATTTTTTAATGAAATTAGTGAAAACGCTTGGACAAATCGCAAATACCTTGGGCAAACAGAATTGGGACTTCAAAGTCGACCCATGCAGCAAAAAATCAGGGTGGATCACACCTGACGCGGCAAAAGGATTTGAGAATAACGTCACCTGCGACTGCTCATTCGCCAACAACACCACCTGTCATGTAGTAAGCATGTATGTCTCGTACAGCTACTTTCCTACTTTGTTCAAATGCCTCTGTGTGCACGTTCTGTACTGAGAGTTGGTGTGCACATATCTCCCACTTGAAGTAGGGCCATAGTGGGCCGGCTTTTGGCCGGGCTAACTTATGCCTGGGTGTGGCCCACATTTTATGTCCAGGCCCATGACTAACATTGGACTAGCACAGCAAGCCCGGGACCAACCCGGCCTGAAAATTAATAAGATTCCTCCTTTCCAATACAATGTTGCTTACTAATGCGTTGATGAAGTGGGCGACAGTACAGAGAAATAGACAGCTGCGAGGAACAGCATCAATAGTCAAAAATGAAGATGAATGTGTAAATTACTCTGGTTCGGGCTTGTTAGGCCGGGCAGGTCAACCGGCCCATTGCCGCACCTAATTTTAAGATGGGCTTTTGAAAATTCACAATCTGAAATTGCCTACTAGGTTCCCCAACCATCTTTAAACGGTTGGGAAATATGACTGTGCGCACTGCTTTTATTTTGCAGCAGCCCCAATCCACGGTATCAGCTGTAGATGGACCACAACCCTGACATCCTCAATGGAAGATCCCAGCCACCAATTCCTTAATTCTCTTAACTTGACCATCTATATGAGGTCGGAAATGGTAAGCTAGGATTTTCTTAACACTGAAACTTTTAGGGAATGGTCATCCATGGCCGGGCCCAAGAGACCACTGGTCTGGATCACTGAACTGTTTGAGACCTCAATTCCAAAGGCGGTTCTAACTTTTTCCATTGTGGGCTGGTCAGGGCATAAAACCCAGTCCAGACTCCAGAGCACAAGTGGTCCGGGCTTAGGTGGATCCAGGCCCAGGTCCGTCCCACTACAGCCCTATCGTGGTGATTGGATTGCATGGGGTCAGGTGTATTCTTGTCATTACATATTCTGACTTGGATTGCAGAGTTCTAAAATCTCAGAATCTTCAAGGTGTGCTTCCACCAGAACTCGCCAAGCTTCCTTACCTCCGACAAATGTAACATCTCTCTCTCTCTCTCTCTCTCTCTCTCTCTCTCTCTCTCTCTCTCTCTCTCTCCACACGTTAGATCCTTCCAGCATCAATTCCTTAAACTACGCCTCAAGTGTAACCTATCCTCCTCTCTGCCACAGCGATCTCTCACGTAACTTCCTCAGCGGAACAATTCCTCCAGAATGGGGTTCCATGCCATTGGTGAACATGTAAGCACTAACATTAACAAATCAAAGCATGGTTTGTCTAGAATTAACAAGGGAGGTATATCATTGCAGCTCTCTTCTTGGAAACCGCCTATCAGGGCCAATCCCAACGGAGCTTGGAAAAAGCGTCACTCTCAAGGAACTGTAAGCTTCGAATTTCCTTTGGAAGAAGATTATAATTCCACTTATCAGTACTTATCATTACTTACTTGGGAATTTTAGCGGAATTAAATGAAATTGGATCTTTCAGGGTACTCGAAGTCAACCGCTTTAACGGCACTCTTCCTGAAGAGATTGGGAACATAGTCACCCTTGAACGATTGTAAGACCTTCCTTTCATCTTTTAACTAGTTCTACGCTTCTGGGTGTTTCTATAATCAACATGTTTCTTTTATATTTTTATCTACTTCGATCATTCAGTAATTGATTTATAATAATAATAATGATCGCATGATCCTAGTTGTCCGAGCAAAAGCAGGACCCAAGTGATGGATGATCTAGATAAGTGGTCGGACTTTCCAGTATAATTAATATAGATCCTCCATTACACTAGCCATTGATTGAATGGTTAGGACCATCCCACCAAATTGATTGCTTGAGAGGGATGGGCGGTCAAGGTGGGTTGCATGCGATGGCTTAAAAATCAATAATCGGATAATTTCTACACGTGATGGTTTAAAATTCAATAATCAGATAATTTCTACTGGTATAATCAATATGGATCGTCCATTTCTCTAACCAATCAATGGACGATTAAACTATCCGATCTAAGCGTTTTTTAGAGGATGGGTAATAAAAGGTGGGACCCACTTGATGGATCATCAATGATTGGACTATTTGTAATCTAATCAATACGGATCATCCATTTCCTTAGCTGCTAACTGGACAGTTAGGATTATTTGATCAAAGTGATTTTTTTAGAGAGAGAGATGCAACAAAATACGGAACCATATGATTGATGTGATGGGTTTTTTTTTACCCATTTTTGACCGGTCGTGAACCTTGCTCGACTGGTCGTGAACCCTGCTCGACCGGTCGTGAACCCTGCTCGACCGGTCGAAGGCTGGTGGTCGACCGGTCGAAGGCTGGAGTCCAGTGAGTTTTTTTGTTGTTTTTTACTGTAGCTATGACTGGTCGAAGGGATGACTCGACTGGTCGAAGGGGTCCTACTAGTCATATGTTACACAGTTTGTTTCGCGATTTTGTGCGAAACTGTGGATTTGAGTCCTTTCGCAACCGGGATGCGAAAGGGAAGTTTCTTAAACTATAAAAGGGGTTGCCTAGGGTTTTCTAGGGCACAACAAGAGGGTTTCCAAAAGCTTTACAAGGGATTTGCTAAAGGGTTTAGGGCTATCAAAGGTGAGAGAAAGAGAGAGAGGAAGCTTATAGAAGGGAGGTTCTGCTCGTGGAGGTTATCTACTTTGTAATCTATATCTCAGCGCTTCTATGTCCTCGTAATCAGTTAGATCTCTCTGTTTTCTCTATTTTCCTTATTGTTTATCCACTCCTACGTGAGTGAAGAAGGTTTTAACGTTCTGCTTTATAGTGGATTGTTGATCTGGATGAGGTCCCGTGGTTTTTACCTCTTTGAGGGTTTTCCACGTAAAAATCTCTTGTGTGGTGTGTGATTGATGCATTGATTATTTTCATTGCTTTATTATCCATAATTCTGGTTTGTTCTGGAGGGCTAGATCCTAAGGTTTTGTGCAAGGCCCCCAACAAAGTGGTATCAAAGCTAAGTTCATTGAACGGGTAGGATCGGTTTTGAATTATGGAAGGTGGCTCGTCAAGGATGATCAGCCTTAATGATTCTAACTGGACCATATGGAAGGCTAAGATGGAGGACTTGCTTTATTGCAAGGACCTATATTCTCCAATTTTAGGCATATCAGCAAAATCCAAGGATATGATTGATGATGATTGGAAGAAGATGGACCGAAAGGCAGTGGAGTTTATTAGACAATAGTTGGACGATTCTGTGTTCCACCATGTGTCTACGGAAACCTCAGCCGCTAGCCTATGGCTGAAATTTCAAGGGTTGTATGAGAGAAAGACAGCCGGTAATAAAATTTTTCTAATAAGGCAACTTGTTAATCTCAAATTCAAGGATGGTGGTTCTGTGGCCGAGCACATGAATGAGGTCAGCAATATAGTGAACCAACTCACCTCTATGAAGATGGTCCTGGATGATGAATTGTAGGCTTTACTATTGCTTAGTTCATTGCCTAACAGTTGGGAGACATTAGTGCTGTCTCTAAGTAACTCCGCGCCAAACGGAAAGATATTCATGGAACAGGTAACTAGCTGTCTCTTCAATGAAGAGACAAGGAGGAAGTCTCAGGGGTCTACTCAGCAAGAGGCTCTTGTGACACAGGAACGGGGAGAAGAAAGAACAGGAAGGGCGGAAAGCCCCGAGATAAATCAAGAGGCAAGTCGAGTAACAGAAAAGATGTTGAATGCTGAAATTGTGACAAGAAGGGCCACTACAAGCATGAATGTCGTGGTAAGAAAAACGACAAGAAAGGAAAAGGGAAGGAAGATGAATCAGATTCCACTACGGTTGCTTCAGATGGCGACATGGTAGTTATTCTTTCAGTAGATCATGATGTATGTCTCACGGCTACGAGTCAGGACGCTGACTGGGTGATAGACTCGAGAGCTTCTTTTCATGCGACTCCACACAGAGACTCCTTTACAAGCTACAAGTCAGGTGACTATGAGACTGTGAAGATGGAAAATTCTGGTGTATGAAAAATCATGGGAGTCGATGATATTTGTGTGAAGACCGATGTGGGCTGCACATTGGTTCTCAGGGATGTGAGGCATATCCCAGACCTTCACCTTAACTTGATGTCGACGGGAAGGTTGGATGATGATGGCTATGAAAGCCGGTTTACTGGTGGGCGATGGAAGCTCATCAAGGGTTCATTAATCATGGCCAGAGGAAAGAAGTGTTGCACCCTTTACAAGGCAAGTGTCAGTATGTGCAAGGGTGGGTTGAATGCAGTGGAAGATTCAGCTATTGACATGTGGCACAGGCGTCTAGGACACATGAGTGAAAAAGGGCTTCAGCTACTAGTAAGGAAGCGGCTCCTTCCAGACGTGACAGGTACACCTCTCAAAACCTGTCTTGATTGTTTATCAGGGAAACAGCATAGAGTTTCATTCGTTAAAACTGCTTCTCATGTTAATAAAGTACATGCATTAAATTTGGTTTATTCTGATGTTTGTGGTCCTATGAGGACAAAAACCTTGGGTGGGGCACTGTATTTTATTACTTTTATACATGATGCATCTAGGAGGGTTTGAGTTTATGCTTTGAAATCCAAGGACGAGGTCTTTGGTGTGTTTAAATTATTTCATGCTATGGTCAAGAGAGAGACAAGTAGATCATTGAAGTGCATCCGCACTAAAAATGGTGGTGAATACATTGGCGACTTTCATGAGTACTGCAAGTCCCTGGGTATACAGCATGAACAGACGGTTCTCAAGACCCCCCAGCATAATGGTGTAGCTGAGCGAATGAATCGCACCATTGTTGAGAGAATCAGATGTATGTATCCCATGCAAAATTGCCCAAGACGTTCTGGGGACAAGCAATGCACACAACAGTGTATTTGATAAACAGGTCTCCATCAGCCCCATTGAATAGAGAAGTACCTAAGAAGGTGTGGACTAGACATGATCTATCGTACAGTCATCTCAGGGTGTTTGAATGCAAGGCATCCGTTCACGTACCAAAGGACGAGAGGTCAAAGCTCGATATGAAGATCAGACAGTGTGTGTTCTTAGGGTACGGTGATGAAAAATTCGATTACAGGTTATGGGATCCGACCAAGAGGAAGCTCGTCAGGAGCAGAAATGTGATTTTCTTTGAAGATCAGTGTATAGAAGACATTGGTAAGCTAGAGAAGAACCAGCCTAGTTCAGGTGAGCTAGAGGACATGGATCTGGTTACTCCTCCCGTGGTGCCTGATGACGAGGGAGTACAACAAGGTGTAGAGGACGAGGGAGTTCCTTCAGAAGATGGACCAGGGAAGCAGCCCCCACTTGATCCACCTGTTGAGCCACAGGTGAGGAGGTCATCTAGGGACAGACAGCCGTCTAAAAGATACTCGCCGCATGAGTACATTATGCTGACTGATGGGGGAGAGCCAGAAGATTATTCTAAGGCCCTAGCCGACAAGCATAAGGGGGAGTGGTTGAAAGCTATGCAAGAGGAGATGGAATCCTTGCATAAAAACCACACCTATGATATGGTGAAATTGCCTATGGGCAAGAAAGCTTTGAGCAACAAGTGAGTGTTCAAAAAGAAGATTGAGCAGAAGAATTCACAGACGAAGTTCACGGCCAGACTTGTGGTGAAAGGGTTTGGTCAGAGGAAAGGCATAGACTTCGAGGAGATATTCTCACCAGTGGTGAAGATGACATCCATACGGGCGTTGCTTAGGTTGGCGGCTAGCATGGATCTGGAGATAGAGTAGTTAGATGTTAAAACTGTCTTTCTCTATGGTGACCTGGAAGAAGAGATCTACATGCACCAACCAGAGGGGTTTGAAGTCAACGGCAAGTGTGTAGGCTGAGGAAGAGCTTGTATGGGCTGAAACAAGCTCCACGACAATGGTACAAGAAGTTCGACTCGTTTATGTTGAAACATGGGTATGACAGAACGGAGTCGGACCACTGTGTGTTCACGCGCAAGTTCTCAGATAGTGATTTCCTAGTACTGCTCTTATACGTTGATGACATGCTCATCATGGGAAAAGACATCAAGAAGATCGATAGGCTGAAACAGGAGTTGGGCAAGTCTTTTCCAATGAAAGACTTGGGCCCGGTTAGACAAATCCTAGGAATTGAGATAACCCGTGACTGAAGCAGCAGGAAGCTCTGGCTGTCACAAGAGCGGTATATTGAGAAAGTCCTAAAGCGGTTCAATATGAATGTAGCGAAGCCGGTCGGTACTCTACTAGATGGTCACTTCAGATTGAGTGACAGGCAGTGTCCCAAGACGAAGGCAGAGGTGGAAGAGATACATGCTATGCTTGGTGTGTACACGCCCATACATAGCGTATGCGGTTGGTGTTGTCAGCCGGTATCTTATCAATCCTAGCAAAGAGCATTGGGCAGCGGTGAAATGGATACTACGATATCTAAGAGGCTCATCCAGGTTGAGCCTATGTTATGGTGACGGTAAACCTGTGTTAGAGGGCTACACAGATGCAGATATGGCAAGTGATATAGACTCCAGGAAGTCTACATCAGGGTTCATGTTCACATTTGCAGGGGGAGCGGTTTCTTGGCAGAGCAAGCTACAGAAGGTCGTAGCATTGTCGACGACAGAGGCCGAGTACATTGCAATCATAGAGGCATGTAAAGAGATACTTTGGATGAAGAGGTTCCTACAGGAACTTAACCTAAAGCAGGAGGAGCACGTGGTCTATTGCGATAGTTAGAGTGCTATACACTTTAGCAAGACTCCAAGTCAGCGTTTCAAGTCGAAGCACATAGAGATTCGGTATCAGTGGATCAGGGATACTTTGGAACAAAAGGTGTTGCAGCTTGAGAAGGTCCACACGGACGATAATGGGTCAGACATGATGACCAAGGCTTTGCTCAAGGGCAAGTTTGAGGTTTGTAGAAACCTGGTTGTCTTGAAGAAGGTGGATCCCTCTTGGGTCAAAAAGGGGGAGATTTGATGGATTTTTTTAACCCATCTTCGACCGGTCGTGAGCCCTGCTTAACTGGTCGAAGGCTGGTGGTCGACCAGTCGAAGGTTCGAGTCGTGACACGACTCAAAGTCCAGCGAGTTTTTTTATTATTTTTTACTGTAGCTATGACTGGTCAAAGGGATGGCTCGACTGGTCGAAGGGGTCCTACGACCAGTCGAAGACTCAGCTCGACTAGTCGTATGTTACGCAGTTTGTTCCGTGATTTTGCGCGAAACTGCGAATTTGAGTCCTTTCGCAACCGGGATGCAAAAGGGAAGTTTCCTAAACTATAAAAGGGGTAGCCTAAGGTTTTCTAGGGCACAACAAGAGGGTTTCCTAAAGCTTTACAAGGGATTTGCTAAAGGGTTTAGGGCTATCAAAGGTGAGAAAAAGAGAGAAAGAGAGAGAGGAAGCTTATAGAAGGGAGGTTCTGCTTGTGGAGGTTATCTACTGTGCAATCTATATCTCAATGCTTCTATGTCCTCGTAATTGGTTAGATCTCTCCATTTTCTCTATTTCTCTTATTGTTTATCCACTCCTGTGTGAGTGAAGAAGGTTGTAACATTCTGCTTTATAGTGGATTGTTGATCTGGATGAGGTCCCGTGGTTTTTACCTCTTTGAGGGTTTTCCACGTAAAAATCTCGTGTGGTGTGTGATTGATGCATTGATTATTTTCATTGCTTTATTATCCATAATTCTAGTTTGTTCTGGAGGGCTAGATACTAAGGTTTTGTGCAAGGCCCCCAACATGATGATCTAGATCAATGATTGTACTGTTTTTAGTACAATCAATATGGATCATCCATTTTCCTAGGCACTGGATGAACAATTAAATCATCCCCATTAAACTAATTTTTGAGAGGGATGGGTGATCAAAAGGGAGACAATGTGATGGGTGATCTAGATCAATAACCGGTCCATTTTTACTATAATAAATATGTATCACCCACTTCCATAGCCATCAACTAGATGATTAAGATCATCCAACTAAAGTAGCCTTTTGAGAGGGATGTTAATGTAGAACGGGTCGCAGACCTATTCTTTGCCTATATGAATTTAAAAAAGGCTCAAATGGAAGTAGACATAATCCATCATGTCTGGGCCCAATCTTACATAATACACGATGTAACTAGGCTCCAGGTGCGTCCAGATCAAAGAAATTCATTTCGGATTGGAAAAAAATAAAAATTTGTTGTTCAAAAGCGCAAACCATAAATCACAATAACTTCTGATTTAGAAAGAGTTACAAGATGCAGGATGTATAAATTTTGACTTACATTTCATTTTGGGGGTTTAAGTCAGACATAACTTTTTATTCTTAGAGTTTAAATATTATGTGTTTTCTTAAGGTTTGTTTTTTTATCATGCCAGGAATCATTTTGCTTAGTTAGATTAAGATTTTCTATTTTTAGTAAGTTTTACCATTTTAGAGAAGTTTCAGTTTATTTGCACTAGGACTGTTAATTAGGATTTCATTTTATTATTTAAAGCTTTGTAATCTTATTTGAAAGAAAGATTTTAGTAAAATATTTTCAAATTTTCTTATTTCTTATGGATTCGAGAGCCATTACATCTTATGGATTCGAGGTCTTACTCACTTGAGGAAGGCGGTGAACTTTCTCTTTATCCCTTCACACCCTTCCTTACTCGTATGTGCAATGGAAGATTGTATTCTATATTATGAATGATTAGACCATCTTTAGTAAAACTAATATGGATCGTCCAATTAAGAATGGGAGCTTTTCTTTTTATCACAGCAAGGCTCATCATGGCTCATCATGGCCCATCAAATATGATTTTTCATGTATTTAACATACCAATGGGATGATTACAAGTGGGATAATGTCTTGATAAATTCTAATATGGATTTTTTGAAAATAGTATCCTATTAGTTACATCTTGATACCTTTTGAAATTAAGTTTTCATTAAAATATCTCATTAATCTGTTTCTAAATTAATCAAATTTTATTAAAATTGATTAATCAAATTTAAATTAAGCTACCTCATTAATCTAGTTAAAATATAATTTTTACTAAAATTACAAAAATGCTCACCAATTAATGAGATTACTTAATAAGAATTAAATAATTTATGCAAAATATCATTAATGAGGTATTATTATATATATAAAAAAATCCTAAAAATCAAAAGTTTCGTCTAAGGCAAGTGACCACTGATGGTGCTCTGTGGGCCTCATCATGATGCATGTGTTCTATCCATGCCATTCATCCATCTTTTCCAATCATTTTAGGGCATGAGCCCAAAAATGAGGCAGATCTAAATCTTAGGTGGACCACACTAGAGGAAACAATACTGAATGAATGACCACCATAAAGAAACTTCCTAGGGCCCACCGTAATACACACTGTAATGCTTTTTTTCCATCCAACATGTTGATTAGGTCACACGGACCTAGATGAATGGAAAACACAAATATTAGCTTGATTCAAAATTTTTGTAGCCAATAAGAAGTTTTTAATGGTGGACATAGGGCTGTACACGAGACAAGCTAACTTGAAAAGCTCATTCAGCTCGACTTGATCTAGCTCGGCTTGACTCTCGAACGACAACTCAAGGCAAGCCAAGCTTCATAGGACCTAGCTCGTTTTGAAAATCAACCGAGTTTGAACATAGTGGAGCTTGACTCGACTTGACTCTAACTCGACTCGGCTCGAACCTCAAACTCGGCTTGACTCGAATACATATATATATATATATATATATATAAAATAAAAAAGTTAAAACTTAAACCATATCTTACCCATTCGTCCATTTCTTACCGTTTTCCTTCCTTAACCAACCAACCCGTCTCTCTCTCTCTCTCTCTCTCTCTCTCTCTCTCTCTCTCTCTCTCTCTCTCTCTCTCTCTCTCTCTCTCTCTCTCTCTGTGTGTGTGTGTGTGTGTGTGTTTTGATTTGTCTCAGCTGTATGGCCTGCACTCAGTCACTCCCCCGAGCTCTTTGTCTCTCTTAGCACCAATAACAAGGTACCTCTATGGCTCTATCTAATATATATATATATATATATATATATATATATATATATATATTTGGGGGTTGGGTTGGGTACGGGTTTAGTTGGGTTGAGTCGAGTGCCAGTTGGGTCAGGTTGCTAGGTTGAGTCAGGTGCAAGTTGGCTATTGGATTTGGTCGGGTTAGAAGCAGGCTCAACTCGACTCGAGATAAGCTTGTCTCGACTCGTTCTACTAGCTCTACTCGAGCTCGACTCGAAAGGTTTGGCAAACAAGCTAAGCTCCAGTTTTAAGCTTGAGGCCGAGCTCGAACTCGATTTCAAGGAAAGCAAGGATGAGTCAAGCCAAGCTTGGCCCACCTTGACTCAACTCGGCTCAATGTACAGCCCTAGGTGAGCATTCCATCACCTATATTTCCTGTACTGTGGTCCACCTGACATTTGGATCTGCCTCAGTTTTGTCATCATGTTGCAAAATGAGCAGGAGAAACGGATGGACACTACGTACATCAAGGTGGTACCTATGGTAAGAGAGAGGGAGAGGGAGACGGAGATGTTGAGAGATAGAGAGAGGCCTGAAAGAGAATAGAGCGGCGAGAAAGACAAGATAGGGCGGAAGCGAGCGTCGGTGCTCCATGGGCCCACCATGTTGTATGTATTTAATCCATAGCCTCCTTCCATTTTTCCATATCATTTCAGGGCTTGACCAAACAAATGAGCCATATCTAAATCTCGGATGGACCACACCGTATTAAACAGGATGATTCAACATCCACCATTAAATACTTTTTATGTGTTACAAAAGTTTTGGATGAAGCTAATATTTATTTTTTCTCCTTCATCGAGGTCCACGTGTCCTTATCAATTGTTTGGACGGCTAATAAACATTATGACGGGCCCTAAGAGGTTTTTAATATTAGCCCCCTAAAAAGGATCCAGCGAAACGGATAGACGGCGTGGATGTACATACGTACCTCCAGGGGGCACGGTCAGTGCCGCACCGTTTTCAGCAAGACCGGGCGAGAAAGAAAGCGGATTGCGTCTGAACCTCGGTTGGACAATAATCCATCCGACCAAAGCTTCACCGTGATGTATGTGTTTATTCACGCCGTCCATCTATTTTCTCAGATTATTTTAAGATATGAGCCCAAAAAATGAAGTAGATCCAACGCTCAAGTGGACCACGCTAGAGATTACTCTTGCATTTATGCATCTTATATTTAATGCTTTGTGCATTCAACGCAACCAAGATAGCTATTTGGTGTGGTCCACTTGAGCGTTGGATATGCTTCATTTTTTGGGCTCCTACCTTAAAATGATCTGAGAAAATGAATGGACGGCGTGGATAAACAGATACATTAGGTGGACCCCACAGGAGCTCTGGTCGGACGGCTTATTGTACGATCAGGGTTCCGACGCAATCCTCTTACGGCCGGAAAGCCTTTTAACCTGCGGCAGCTTTTAGCCTGACGCCGATTGCATACGGTGCTCTCTAGGCCAACAAGATTAATGTATTTTATCCATCGAAATCCGTCCATTTTCCTAGGTAATCTTATGGCATGAGCCCCAAAAAAATGAAGTAGATCTAAATCTAAAGTGGACCACACCATAGGAAACTGTGGTGATTGAACACCCACCATTCAAAATTTCTTAGGGGCCATGAAAATTTTGGATGAAGCTCATATCTGTGTTTTCCCTTTTTATCTAGGTCTGTAGGACCTAATCAACAGGTTGGATGGAAGATAAACATTATGCTGGCCTGAGATTTGGATCCACTTCATTTTTTGGCTCATGTCGTAAAATGATATGGAAAAATGGATGGACATCTTGGATAAAAAAAACATACATCATGGTGGGGCCATAGAGCACACACGAGTAACCTGGTCGTAGGAGAATGCTCCTGATTTTTATTTTATTTTTTTTCTTTTAAGGATTTTTTTTTGTATAATAACACCTTATTAATGATATTTATATGTTATACGGCCTTTTGATAATAACTTGATTAATGAGGTATCTTAATGAAAACTAAATTTAAAAAGTTACCAGGATGTAAACATCATACTAATGAGGTACTAATTTGTAAAGTTCTGACGTAGGGATGAACGTGATGAGGATAACTACTCCGAATCCACGGAGCTTCTCTGGACTCCTCACAGAGACTTCTCGAATCCACGAGGAAAGAAAGCAGGAAATAGAAATAAATTCTAAGAATTTCGAAATTGATTAATTGATTCCTAAAAATGAGTTCACGACCCTTTAAATAGGGGTACCAAGCAATGAGAAAGAAATCAGAATCAAACTACAACTAAAACTCCTAGAAATCGCGACTTACTATAAATAGTAAACTCACTATTTATAGACGGTCGTGATGTCTACTAGTGCGCAAGGTTTTCGGCCAAAAATAGTAAGTGTCCTATTTGGCTTCACCAAACCATTCCCCTAATTATTCTAAGCTCTTTTCACGTTGGACGCAACTCCTAAAGCCCGACGGATGAAGAGTTATAATCAAACTAAAACTTACTATTTATAGTAAAAACGAAAATAAAATAGGGAAACGACCGTTGATCCAGGGGTTTCTTGCAATTCCAGGCTGCGCAACCTGGCATAGCGGGGTTGACTGGCTAAAGTAGCCCGTTCTACCCCAAAATCATATATTTTACGTCAGGTTACTCATTCCGGATTGCGAGATATGACCGATCTAAGGTCTGACGGTCCGGATCACTTCTATCATCGATCGGGCCTTTTCTGATCCATCTTGGCCATGAAACTGTTCGCGACCCGCTCTACATTAGTCTCCTCCAATTCAAAAGAACTCGTCCTTGAGTTCTCATCCTACGCTAGTTCATGATACTCGGTCAGGTTCGCGACGTTGAAAGTCCGTGAGATCGCCATGTCATTTGGAAGATCAACAACATAAGCGTTGTCATTGATCTTTCGAATGATTGAGACGGGTCCAATCTTTTTTTTTTCAACTTGTTGTATGTCCCGGTCGGAAATCTTTCTTTGCGTAGATGGATCATAACGCGGTCGCCCACCTCAAACACTTTTTGATGTCAGTGTTTGTCCACTTGTTCCTTATACATCTCGTTCGAGGCATGTAGCTTGGTCTGCACTTCCGCATGGATGCCCATGATCTTGTCTGTCATATGTTCTGCTGCAATGCTCGTGCCTGGGTGCTTGGGCAGAGGGACCAAGTCAAGCGTGTGGCAAGGCACTCGTCCATAGATAATCTGGAACGGTGATTTCCCTATCGAGCGGTTCACCATGTTGTTGAATGCAAACTCTGCTTGAGACAAGGCCAAATCCCACTGCTTCGGTTTTTCTCCTGAAATACTTCGAAGGAGGATTCCCAACGTGCGATTTATAACTTCGGTCTACCCATCAGTCTGTGGGTGGTAAGCACTGCTGAATTGAAGTCGTGTATCAAAACGAGTCCACAAAGTCCGTCAAAAGTGGCTAATGAACTTCGTATCACAATCAGAAGTAATGGTCTTGGAGACCCCGTGTAGCCGTACAACCTCCCTAAAGAATAGATTCGCCACGTGTGTTGCATCGAGGGTCTTCTTGCATGGGATAAAGTGTGTCATCTTGGAGAAACGATCTACCACCACGAATACCGAATCCATACCGCGTTGTGTTCGTGGAAGACCAAGCATAAAGTCCATTGATAAATCCTCCCAAGGACCGTCAAACATAGGTAACGGGGTGTAGAGGCCCGTATCTAAGATTGTCCTTTGGAGGTTTGACAAACATGATAACGTTGTACGACTTTTCCCACATCACGTACTAATTGTGGCCAGTAATACCGCTCTTCCACAAGAGCTCGAGTCTTGTCTCGCCCAAGGTGTCCACCGAGGCCACCTCTATGTAGCTCCTGAATAATATACTCCCTCAGAGAACTTTGGGGGATGCACAATCGATTCCCTTTGAAGAGAAAATTGTCCTGTATATGAAGGTCACTAGGGTGATCTTCTTAACAATTCACCCAAGAATCTTTGAAGTCCTCATCCTCGGCATATAGCTCATTGAGACAGTCAAAGTCGACCACCTCGTTGCTCATCGTAACAAGTAGTGATGTACAACGGCTAAGTGCATCAGCCACCTTGTTCTGCTGCCCTAACTTGTGCTTCAGAACGAATGTGAATTCCTGTAAAAACGTAACCCATCTAGCATGCACATGATTCACGTTAGTCTGACTATTAATAAACTTTAATGCTTAATGGTCAGTGTACAGAACAAACTCTCTTTGAATCAGATAATGCCGCCAATGTCATAGCGCTTGAACAACTGCGTACAACTCAAGCTCATAAGTCGTCTACTTCTTTTGGGCTTCGCTAAGCTTCTCGCTGTAGAAGGCTACCAGCCTGCCTTCCTATGATAATACTCCTCCAATTATGACGTATGAAGTGTCATACTCAACCTCAAACAATTTGTCGAAATTAGGAAGCACCAATACCGGTTTTGTAGACAAACGATGCTTGATCTCATGAAAGCTCTTGTCAGCTTTATTGGTCCACTGGAATGGTCTTTTTTCATGTAATCTGTTATAGGCGCGACTATGTTGCTAAAATCTCGCACAAATCGACGACAGAAAGTCGTCAACCCATGAAAACTCCTCACCTCATGAATGTTTGTCGGGATCGGCCATTCCCTAATGACTCGCACTTTTTCATCATCCACACGGATGCCTGTGGACATTACAACAAATCCTAGAAATAACAGACTGTTAGTTAAAAAACTACACTTCTTCAAGTTGAGGTCCAACTTGTTAATTTGTAGGACCTGTAGCACCTGCCTGAGATGTTTCCTGTGCTCCGTCTCATCCTGTCTATATATCAATATGTCATCAAAATATACTACCACAAATTGGCCAGTGAATGATTTTAGAACTTGATTCATCAAACGCATAAAAGTACTTTGTGCGTTCGATAGGCCGAAGGGCATGACCAACCACTCATATAACCCTTCCTTAGTCTTGAATGCCGTTTTTCACTCATCACTAGGTCGAATACGAATTTGATGGTACCCGTTCTTTAGATCTAGTTTAGAGAATACCTTGGTCCCTTCTAGCATATCGAGCATGTCGTCCAACCGTGGTATTGGGAACCGATATTTGATGGTAATTTTGTCGATTGCCTGGCTGTCGACACACATGCGCTAGCTTCCATCTTTTTTTGGTGTTAATAATGCTGGTACGGCACATGGGCTCATGCTCTCTCTCAAGAGACCCTTACGGATCAATTCCTCCACTTGCCCCTGAAGTATCTCACACTCCTTCGGACTCATCCGATAATAAGGGCGGTTAGGAAGGCTAGCCCCAGGGACGAGGTCTATGTGATGTTGGATGTCCCTCATGGGGGGCAATTTATCAGGTAAATCTTCAGGCTAGACTTCTTGAATTCGTTTAGTAACAGTCTTAAACTTGAAGGGATGTTTGAGGGTTCCTCTGCCTCGCCCTTTACCACTACGGCGTATACCTCGCCAGTTTCCTTGAATTCTTCCATGAAATCCCGAATGGTCAAGAGGGAACTCCCCTCCACTTTAGAGGCTTCAGGGTGGTTCTCTGGTCACATAGGGGTAAAGATTATTTTTCGACTATCTTTGACGAATATGTAAACATTGTCTCGTCCCCGATGGGTCGCATCACGATCCGACTGCCAGGGTCGACCGAGTAGCATTTGGCAAGCTTCCATGTCGATCACGTCATAAAGTATTTGATCCTTATAATATTTGCCAATTGAAAACGAGATAGTACATTGTTCAGTTACCTTGGTCTCATTCACCTTTTTTATCCAGCTAATTGAGTACGGGAAAGGATGTTTCGTCGTTGGTAGCTGCAACTTGTCCACTATTACTCTTGAGACGATGTTCTCGCTACTACCACTGTTTATGATCACATCACAGACCTTTCCGTTGACAGTGCACTGAGTACGAAATATATTGTGTCGCTGTGGATGTAATTCCTTTCGTGGGGTATATAGTAATCGCCTCACAACTAGAAATTCGTCACGATTCTCGCCCGTCACTTCATCGCTACCTGTTATTTCTTCAGTGGTTTGTTTATGTTCATCAAAGCCATGGTCTTCTTCTACGACCTCATATTCAGTGCCCCCTTCGTTTATAATCAAGTGTGCTGCGGGACGTTGAGGACAATGTTTGATAAGTAGCCTGGTTGGCCACAGCGGTAACAATTGTTCGACCTTGGCCGAGCATAAGGATTTGGAATCCTACTCGGGCCCGCTGTTGTGGGTGTTGCACGTTGAGGTCTGGATGAGCCGCTCCCTGTATCACGGTTTGCGATTATAAGAGGTTGAGGACGTTCTCCTACTAGATCTTTTCCTCGTTCCAGCACTGGATCCTACGTGGGACTCATCATGAGGGGTCGAGTTGAAGGATAGGGACGAGCAGGAACTCTTGCAAGTTGTGTTTCTGCCCTACCCGCCAACTGAACTGCTTCATCCATGGTCCCGACTGGGTACATCTGAACTCGGTCTTGAATTGTCGGTCACAACCCACCTATAAATTGTGCCACATTCTGTGACTCAGATTCTGATAGATCGTTTCGTGTAGCTAGCCGCTGAAATTCTTCAGTGTAATATGTGACGGTTCGATTTCCTTGTCGGCAATTTTGGTATTGCTGGAATAATATCTGCTCATAACCATTGGGGAGAAATCGTGATCGAAGAAGACGTCTCGTTCGTAGCCATGATGAGATGAGCACCTTGTTCTGGCAAGCTCGTGATAGTTGTAATTGTTTCCACCATACAGAAGCATCAGATTTTAACTTAAACGCTACCAATTTTACCCTTTTATGATCAGGCACGTCCATATAATCAAAATATCTCTCTACCTCAGCTAGCCAATCGAGGAAATCTTCTATACGTAATAAACCATTAAAACTAGGAAGTTCAGCCTTACCTCGATAGTCTCTTTCAGCACGAGCTAGATGATCGTCTCCATGGATTGGTCGTCGGGTAAAACCCTCATTAAGGTCCTCATTGCTAGAACTTGAATCATCTAGTGTAGCCTTACAGTTGGCCAATGGTAGTGCTCTACAAAAATCAGGGTTGCGTCGTACAACAACCACGGGTGGTAGAGCAACCATTAGTAGTGGAGTACCGCCCAGGGCTCGGGGTAGAAGTAGCGCATCCGCAAGACGGTCGAGGGTTACCTGCAGCCCTTACATGGTCAACTGACTCTCCCGGTGAAAAGCTTCCATTCTTTCCGAAAGATAACGAATCCCTGGATCACCATCCACAGGATTTTGATTCATACCTTCACTGTTTGCCATCGGCCCGAGGGGAATCCTCGCTTTGATACCAATTGACGCAGGGATGAACGTGATGAGGATAACTACTCCGAATCCACGGAGCTTCTCTGGACTCCTCACTGAGACTTCTCGAATCCACGAGGAAAGAAAGCAAGAAATAGAAATAAATTCTAAGAAATTCGAAATTGATTAATTGATTCCTAAAAATGAGTTCACAACCCTTTAAATAAGGATACCAAGCAATGGGAAAGAAATCAGAATCAAACTACAACTAAAACTCCTAGAAATCGCGACTTACTATAAATAGTAAACTTACTATTTATAGACGGTAGTGATGTCTACTAGTGCGCAAGGTTTTCGGCCAAAAATAGTAAGTGTCCTATTTGGCTTCACCAAACCATTCCCCTAATTATTCTAAGCTCTTTTCACGTTGGACGCAACTCCTAAAGCCCGACAACTCCTAAAGCCCGACAGATGAAGAGTTATAATCAAACTAAAACTTACTATTTATAGTAAAAATGAAAATAAAACAGGGAAACGACCGTCGATGCAGGGGTTTTTCGCAATTCCAGGCTGCGCAACCTGGCATAGCGGGGTTGGTTGGCTAACGTGAGATGTTGTGCCTGAGCTATGAGATAAAGGGATTGATTCGCCAACTTTATTAATTCAACCTTTTAGAGTAAATGGTTAATTGCCATGCATCAAAGTACTATTAGAGCGGGAGATCTAATGCATGGGCATTTTCACGTCAAGCTCAAATGGGATGGCCCACCAACACCATAAATGTGCTACGCCTCAGCCAACCAAAATTGAAATTTTGAAGGGCCAATGTGACAGACCTGGCCCAATCAGTTCAAAATATCTTTTTTTTTTTTGTGGCTACCGTCCATCTGCAACTGTCTCATTCTAAAAAAAGTTTGGATTGCTGAAAAATGACCAAAATCCAATTAAATATTTTTAAACTACACATGGATGGTGAATGAGATTTGCTAAAAAGTGTCTTTAAAATGTCCATTCTTTTTTAATAATGGTGGCCCACTTGATGATTAGACCGGGCCAATGGGTCATTCATCGGCCAGACCCAGACACGAAGCTGTAGATTTCAAGACCAGGCCCAGAAGTCGGTCTAAGTTTAGGGGTCCAAACGCTGGCTCTACTGAGCTGGATCCATCCATCGGACCAATATTCCTATCCCTAACTTAGAATATTGAACCAGTTTGAATAAGCAGATAGAATTGGTGTGGATGAACAGTGGAGATAAAACCAGTCCTTAATTACTATAAGATCAGTAAACCAATGAAATGAGGGAGCATGGTGAATTGGGTGGATGGTTTGGACACCTGAACTTCGGTAGATAGACCTCTACCACTGGAACAAGTACCTACTATTTTGATAAAATCCGAAACCTAAGTACACCAAACACTATTTTGAAAATTCTCCATCAAAGAAAAAGAATAAAATCCAAAACCCAAGTACACCAATCACTATTTTGAATATTCTCCGGAAAAGAAAAGGAACAAGAATAAGACGGTCCACTCATCTGGTGAGCCAGACATGTTCATTAGTGTGACTGTCCTTATGTACACTTGTGTCACACTTACTGGGAAAAGAAGTCTACATTGGGCGTGATGGATGACTGGGCCCATACAAGTGCAACACAAAACAGTAGCTCTGAAATATAACAATAGCCACTAGGCCGAAATGGGCCGGACCTGGGCTCTTGAATTTTGAGTTTTGAATAGGAATGGCCTGAAGGCTCAGCCTCAGCCCAAACAAACCCTGGCTCAGGCCTTTGACAACCCTAATAGCTGCTGTAATCATCAACGGCTGGCCAATAGTAAATCATGCAATTATTTGCCAAAACAGTGTGTACGTTGTAACCATGTAAGAAGCAATGGATGGTTCAAAAATGACCAACGGTTCATTTTCAACATGCATTTCTGGCCCACTTGACAACCGAACCAGCATGGTTTTCTGAGCATGATATACGCAAATTGGGGCCCACCAAATGAACTACCCAGATATTTCTATGACTTGTCATTGATGTTCGTATCATACTACCGTGAGGTTGTGCTTGTATTTCAAAAGTGGGCGTATGGGTTACACGTGGCACAAAAATCATTCTGACGGAAAAAATGTGCATACCACTCTTTGAATGAATTTTCAGATACTGAATCTGGACCGTCTATACTTGCAAGTTCTTGATCGAAAGGTTAGAAGTGGAGCATCTGATCAACGTCGTTTGGGAGATGGACAATCCAAGGTGCAGTCCACCTAGTGGAAAATCCCCATTAATCAGACGGGGTTGCTGCACTGGATCATTCCTCTGGGCTTCATTTCCTTGTTTTCACAGTAATCCGCCTATGGCTAGGCCCATCAAAAGGAATGTATGTCTCTCCTCCCATCGATCGTTCAAATATTAGAGACCCACCTAATGTTGGGGGACGTGTAAAAGTAATCCTGAGTTAGAATTAAACAACACGAGATCATACAAATTAAGCATAAAGAGAACACAATGTTTTACATGAAAAAACTCTCATAGGAAAAAAAAAATCACGACACAAAGTGACAACGAATCCACCATAATAATCAACATTACAAGAGATGGAAGAGCTTACCAATCTGAAAATATACACCAAAAAAAAATAAAAAATCTTATAGTGTCCTCCCTTTGCTCACTAAAAGCACTAAGCCTATTTACAATACCCTAATTGATTATTATAAACCCTTAAAAATGATTAAAACTAAATTAGGAAACAAAATTTGCAATTTTATAAAACTGCACCAGTCGATTAATGGAAGTTTGATCATATTGAGTATCATCGATAATCCATTGATGGGATCGAAGCTATCTTCAATCAAATCGATTTGGACCCAAAAACTGTCCAGCAAACAAAAGTTAAAAAATGAGATTTTCTTGATTGAATTAAGTGAGTTATTTATGGGATCGACAACTGCTCAATGGAATTGAGTGGTCTATCAATGTCATCAATAAATCTAGTTACAAACAAATTAAAGACACCTAACAACATCCAAATCATGTTTCAAAAGCATGTAACTAGTCTTTTCTTTTTTCTTTTTTTTTTTAACTTTTCCTTTTTTGAATGCAGTGGGGACAATTATCCCACTGTTGAAACCCTCTTAAGGCTCAACATGGTGTCCAAAACTCTTGGCCTAAAATTTTTTTCAATGGTAGGCATTCAATCTCTACTGCTTTCTATGGTGTGATATACTTAAGATTTGGATCTTCATTTTTGCCATAAAATAATCTCACAAAATGGATGGACAGTGTGGATATAACACATACATCATAGTGTGTGGTCCACATAACCTGGTGACATCAACACACCAAGGAGGTTAGTGGAGCCCACGACGCAATCTGCTTCCTTCATGCACCAGAGTAAACTGAACCTGATTTATGTATTCCAAAAATAAAGCATATCCGATCTCTTTTTTCCTTTTTACTTTTTTCTTTTGGGTTAGCTTGTTAGTACACAACAGTGTCAGTACACACCCCACTGTTAGCCACCCTCACACTAGGGAGCCGATACCAAGACTTTAGTGTTGAAACCAGGTATCTTCACTCAATATACTACTAAGAGATGGATGAGTGGTACTGTTAGCCACCCTCATTAGGAAATTGATACCAAGACCTCATTGTTGAAACCAGGTATCTTCACCCGGTGTGCCACTCAGCAATGGATCAGGGTATAACATATCCAAAATCTCTAGTAGACCACATCGTATAAACATTACAAATTGAATGTCTACCAAGGAAAATTTTTTGGGGCCACCAAAAGCTTTATATCAAGATGTTATTTGTACATTATCCGTTCATCCATGTCTCTAACCTTATGAACAGGTTAAATGACAAATAAACATCATCAGCGTGAGAAAGATTTCAACAATGGAAATCATTATTCCCACTCTTTCATATGGTACGGTGCACTTGAGCTCGGGATATACTGTAATTTTGGGGGAAACGGATTGGCTACTCCCCTGCCACCACACAATGGCGAAGGTCGGTACTATGTAGGCCCCACCATGTTGTATGTGTTTCATCTATGCTGTCCATCTATTTTTTAAATCATTTCATGATATGAGACAAGAAACAAGGTATATCCCAATCTCAAACGGACCACGTTACAGGAAATAGTGCTGAATGAGCATCGACCATTAAAAACCTTTTGGGACAATAAAAGTTTTGAATCAAGCTGATTTTTGTTTTTTCCCTTCATCTGGCCTGTATGACCTAATCAAAAGATTAAATGTCAAATAAACAGTGCAGTGGGCCTTAGGAGGATTTTAATGTTGGATATCCAATTACTATTGTTTTTCTATGGTGTGATTCACCTGAGATTTATATCCCTCTGATTTTTTGGATCAAGCCCTAAAATTATCTGTGAAAATAAATGAACCGAATGGATGAGACACATACATCATGGTGGGGCCCACATAGCACCAACCACCAGCCACCAGACTAGCCAACGGACTGGTGGCAAGGGGAGTATCCAATCCGTTTCCTGATATGGAAAAGTCGGATGGGCGGAGTGGATAAACAACGTACATTCACAGTTAGGAAATTGGATTGCGTACTAAGTAAACTCGGTTGGACCCACCTTGAATGTATGTGATCTATCCACACCATCTATTCATTTTTCCATCTAATTTAAGAGGTTGATCCTAAAATTTAAGCATATCCAAAGATTAAGTGGTCTATACCACAGGAAACAGCGGAGATATTGATTTCCACCGTTGAAACCTTTCTAGGCCCACAGTGATGTTTATTTGTCATTTAACCTGTTCATAAAATCATAAAGACATGGATAAAGGTTAAAAAACAAATATAAGCTTGATCCAAAACTTCTATGGCCCCAAGAAATTTTCAGTAATAGAAGTTCAATTCAACTCTTTCCTATGATGTGATCCATTTAAACATTTAATATATTTCATTTTTGGATCCAAGCTCTAAAACGAACCGGTATAATTGATGGACGGAGAGGATAAAGTATGTAAATCATGGTAGACCTCAAAGAGTTTACTCAGTAGGCGTGAGTTACTCACAACGCAATCCGCTTCCAGGTTATGGGTTCGAGCACCCGTACGTGAAATTCCACTAGCGTAAGTGTGTGGGGGGTGTGAGTCCGGGTGTATTAAAATTAAAAATAAAAAAATAAAAAAAATAAAATAAAATAAAATAAAAAATAAAAAAAACAACCGCGCCCTGGCGGTGAAAGCGTCCTGAGCACGCAAGCCAATAACTGTCGGGGAGAGGGAAATTGTCCTTTTCACCCTGTCGTTTGTTGAGTCGACTTCTTAATTTGAAAGTTCAGTCGCTGAGTTCGTACAAGCGAGTTCGACAGGTTCAGTCCCCATCCAACCTGCTTTTACCCGCAACCATGTGTCGGTGTACGTCATGGATTCGTTGCAAACCGGCTCGCATCGTACGGAAATGAATTAGTTGTTACCTGGGTAGACCACACCACCGGAAAAAGTGGTGAATTACCATCAAAGCTTTTTGTGGACCACATATATTTTGCATAAAGCTTATCTTTATATGTAACGCGTCCAAATTTGATTGGGTGGGAAAAAAACATTACTGTCCGCCTGAAATTTGATTGGGTGGGAAAGGAACATTACCATCTACTTGAAATTTGATTGGGTTCGACGTATATGCCATAAGTAGCTTATCTTAGTTCTACTTGGTAGATAAGTATGTTCAGATAAGCTACCTATCAGGTAAAAAGTAAAAAGAAACATGTTTTGTTTTCGACATCATAAGTAATTATCTTACTCAAGTCTGTTTGGTTCCCTTTCACATCTACCATCCATCATGTGGGGCCAATGTTAGATGTGTACGGTTCATTGTGTGGGCCCCACCTTTGATGCGGGTCCTCCATCATGCAGAGCCCACCTTGGATGTGGTTCATTCATCATTAGGAGCTGACCTCGTCGTTCATTATGTAGGGCCCACCTTTGATGTTGCTCATCCATCATGTAGGGCCCGCCATCAATATTATTGTCCATGATGTGGAGCCCGCCTTTAATGTAGACCATCCATCATGTGGGCCCCGCCTTTGGTGTTGGTCATCTAGCATGTGGGGTTTGCCTCGAATATGGGCCACTCATCATTATAGCTAACCTTTCATGTGGACCGTCCATAATGTGAGACCCACCTTGATGTGGATCATCCATCATGTGGGACCCACCATTATTAATTGCCCATTATGTGGAGCCTACCTTTAATGTGGATTGTCCATCATGTGGGTCCCACCTTCAATGCGGGTTGCTCATTATGCCGGCTCACCTTGGATGCGGGTCATTCATCATCAGGAGCCAATCTTTGACATGGACCGTCCATCATGTGGGGCCATGTCAATATGGGTCATCCATCATATGGGGTGCAACTTCAATGTCCATTGCCCATTACTTGGAGCACACCTTTGATGTGGATTGTCCATTGTATAAGCCCAACCTTTGAAGTGGGTCATCCATCATACCAGACAACTTTGGCTATTTATCATTATGGGCCAAGCCAAGCCAACCTTTGATGTGGACCATCCATTATGTTGACCCACATTAATATGGGGACACCCATCATATGGATCCCACCTTCAATGTGGACAATCCAACATCTGGGGCCTCCTTTGATATGGATTATAAGGGAGCGTTTGGGTCATCAGTTACTTAAGATAAGCTACTTATGCCTCTAATAGCTTTTCTTAGTTTATAACTATTAAGTAAATAAGTATGTTTGGTAAGTAATGTATTTTTCACTTCTCCTCTCCTTCATTTCTTCCAGTAGCTCTCTTTAGTAACTTATGAAAAGCTAAAAAGCTATAAAAATTGAGTGAAGTGATTAAATTATTTTAAGTAAAAAAGTTATTTATAACTTATCATAAACCTAACTTACTTATTAGAAATAACTAATCAACTGTTGTAAGTATAAAAGTAACTTATTTAGCAGTAGCCAAACAGATCTTAAGGGAGTGTTTTGTTCATAAGTTGGTTAATATAGGTTACTTATATCACAAATAGCTTGTATTAGTTTTTACTTATTAAGAAGATAAGTATGTTTGGTAAACAATAAACTTATTAACTTCTCTCTTTGCTCTCTCCATATGTCTCTCTTCACCAATATATGAAAAGTAAAAATAAAAAATAAAAAACTAAAAAATATATATAATTGGAGTGAAAGTACTTTTAAGTAAAAAAGTTACTTATAATCAATTATAAGCCAAAGTTATATGAAATAAGTTACTTATCTGCTATTTAAGTAAGAAAAGTAACTTATCTGATGTTATCCAAACAGGCCCTAAGGGAGATGAGTAGAAAAGTAATAAGTTAAAAGGCTATAAAATAAAATAAAAACTTACTAAGATGAGTAGGTTTTGGCACAAAAATTACTTTTACAACAATGCTTACCAAACTAACTTCCATGACCAAAAAAAAAAAAAAAAACAGTAACTGAATCATTTAACATAAGGAAAATAATAATTTATGTATATTTGATAAATAATATACTTATCAATTAAAAAGTTAAAAATATACATGTGGCTGTCAACATTAAATAACTATTTTTCAAATCTCTTGGTTACTCTTCCTCTCTCTCATTTCTTTCTTTCTTTGAATCTTTTTCATTAAAATTTCTTTCCATTTTTATTTATTTATTCATGTGAGCTACTTTTAATATCCACCATCCATCATGTGGGGCGAACTTTTAATGTAGATTATTCATCATGTGGGGCGGACCCTATCTTCAATGTGAATTGTCCATCGTGCAGGGCATACCTTTAACGTGAGTCATCCACTTTGTGAGCTCCACCTTTGATGTGGGCTATCCATAATGCCAGGCCAACCTTGGATGCAGGTTGTCGATCATATTAGATATTGGTTATGGATCATCCATCATGACGGGCCCACCTTCAATGTAGACCCTCCATCATGTGGGGCTTAACTTTGAAGTGGGCCATCCATCTCGAAGAGGACACCTTGGATGTGGCCCATTCATCATTAGGTTGACCTTTGATGTGAATAGTCCATTATGTGGGGCCCACTTTCAAATGTCTACTGGCCATCACGTGGAGCACACCTTTGATGTGGACCATCCATTATGCGAGCCACCTTCTAAGTGAGATGCCCATCATGCGGGGCCTACATTGGATGTGTCCCATCCATCATTAGGACAAACCTTTGATGTGGACCGTCCATTATGTGGGGCTCACCTTAATGTGGTCATCATCAATGTTAATTGCCCATCATGTGGGCTACTTTCAATGTCCACATCCCATTGTGTGGAGCCCAACTTTGATGTAGATCATCAATCGCCTGGCTCTACCTAGACCATCCATCAATCACTTGGAGAGTGAGAAAGAGGGAAAATGAGAAGGAAAGTAAAATAGTTAAAAGAATAATTTATGTTTTACGTAGAGTTGGGCATCGGACCGAGTCGGATCGGATTGGGTCCAACTCGACTTAGTTCGAAATTTGCAGGGCCTGACCTGAACCCGATCCGATCCGGGACTGAGTCCTGGTCATCTAACCCGAACTAATCCGAACTCCCGCTGGCCTGAATCGATCCGAGTCCGACTCAGTTAGGAAAACTGAGTTTGATTAGATTGGGTAAGATTCGGTTCGTTCATTTCTTTCAACAGCGTGGAAATCATTATTCTCAATCTTCTATGGTGCGATCTACTTGATTATTAAATATACTTAAAATTTAGCATTAACCCCTAAAATGATCTGAAAAAACTGATGGACGGTGTGGATAAACTAAAAAGTTCAAGATAGGCCCCACATGATTTACTCAGAGAGATAAAAATGTACAGATAACTTCTTAAAGAAGCTTTACACCGGCCACATAGCTTCTTGAAGAAGCTTTATAAAAGTAAAGCCTGTTGCCTGTCTATAGCTAGCCTGTAGCTAGCACCAGCTATCTAGCTACGTACTCTAGGTACGTGTCGTGCGAAGACAGCACGGACACTCCTCGAGCTCTGAGTTGTGAGAACGGTTCAAAGGAGATCAAAGTTACATGGCCCCACAGTGATGTATTTATTATATCTACACTGTTCATCTACTTCTAGAGATCATTATACAACATTATCCAAAAAATGAATCATATCCAAAGATCATTTGGACCACACCATAAATAGTGGCGGAGATAACGATTTTCACCGTTAAAAAATTTGTAGGCCCACCGTAACGTTTATTTTACATCTAATCTGTTCATAAGGTCATAAGTACCTTATTGGAAAGGAAAAATAAATTTTATAAGGTCACACGTACCTGAATGAAGAGGAAAAACAAATTTCATATTATCCAAATTTTCTGTGCCCTTGAAAAGGGTTTCAATGGTAGACGTTCAATCTCCCACTAGTTTTTGCAGTGTGGTCCAGTTTATGGTTAGATCTGTCTTATTTTTTGTCTCAAGCCTTAAAATGAGATCGCCAAATGAATGGACGGTTTGGATATAAAACATACCTCGTGATCAGACCCACAGAACTTGCTAACGTTACACGAACAGATCCGCTTCGTACACCCTTCTTCGATCAATACCCGCTGCGACTCTCTTTCCCTCTTTCTCTCTTCCAATGGAGAAATCCAAGCTAGCCTTCTTCTTCAACAGAAATAGAGAGACAGATATAGAGAGAAAATCACAGATATAGAGAGAGATAAAGAGATAGAGTTGACAGGCTCAGGTGAACATTGGGCAGGATTTTTTGGCACCGAACGTAAAACCTATCCGGATTCGACCTAAAAATAATATATGCGGTCCGGATCGGGTCGGTTCAGAACAGGGCCTATCCGGATTCGACCCAAAAATAATTCGGATCTGGATTACGCTACCCGATCCTAACCATCGGTTCTGTTTGAATTGGGTCGGATCGGGTCTGATCGGGCCGGATCCACCGGTTCGGGTATGAAATGCCCAGCTCTGCTTTTAAGAGGTAGCCGATTGCATCCTGGACATGTCCAGGCAGGAATTATGTGGGGTCCACCCTGATGTATAGGCTTATCTATGTTGCTCATCAAAATTTTCAGATGATTTTATACTACGAACCAAAAAATGAAGGGGATCCAAGGATCAGGTGGACCATACCATAGGATGCAACGATGATAATGATGCCCACCGTTGAAACCTTCCTAGGGCCATCATGATGTTTATTTTCCATCCAACTTGTTCATAAGGTCACACAACCATAGATGAAGGGAAAAAACAAATTCCACCTTGATCCCAAACCTCCTTAGCCCCCGAGAAGTTTTTAATGGTTTGCGTTCATTCCTCTTGCATGAACCACTTGAGCCTTGGATTTGACTTAGATCACTTTTGGGTTCATACCCTAAAATGATATGTAAAATGGATGAACGGTGTGGATAAAACCCATACATCACAGTGGGTCTCATAGAGCCCTGCCTGGACTGAAATCTATCCAGGCTGGGATTTTGTGGGATCTACCCTGATCGAGAGGCTTTATCTCTACTGTCCATCAAAAAATGAGGCAGATCCAAGGATCAAGTGGACCACACCATTTGTGTGCACTTTAAAATGGATAGTAATTAATTTATTTACTGCTCTAATCAAAAGGGCCAATAATTGAGGCGTAGCCAAATAGGTGCCTACAGGACTGAGTCGCTGTCATTAATGCATGGTGGCAAGGTTATCTCTATGTGGATGAATGAAGAGACCTATCAGTATATGGCATCAACCTTATACATAAAAATGATGGGTGAGTGCATCTATCAATTAGGACCGAAGAAATGATACACCACCACTTTGGATGGGTTAATGTTCACATTATTACATCTGACACATTGGCACGTGTGAAATATTCGCATGTATAGAATGCTAGAAGATGGATGGTAGCATATGTTGCATGTTTCCCATGTTAACACATGGTGTACATTTAGAGCACTAAAAATGGATGGCAACATGTGGCACATGTGGTTCACACATGTGGGTTGCTTAACATGAGGGTGGCACATGTTGCACATGTGGTATATGGAGGCATGTGGCACATTGGCACATGTGATACTAGATTGTTGTAGATGATGCACATGTTGCACATTGACATGTGTATGATGCTATAAGATGGATTGTGGCACAGATCCTTACTCTTGCTCCGGTGGTAGACTCTAAGGAGTTTCAACACTTGGTCAAGGGTTCAAACATTCATAGGTGGTGAAATCCCACTATGGTGTGGGCGTGTGTGAGTGTTTTTTTTTTTTTTAAAGATAGATTGTAGCACATGTAATTTGTAGCACATGTAAAGGCACTTAAATAGACGTCTGCAATAGTGGGAAGCTTAAAGGTGCATGGTTGGTGCAGGGCACAAGTATATATCACACATTGGCACACCTTGCACGTACGAAGCAATTGAAGATGGATGACAGCCATCCGACACTTATAGAACATGTAAGCATTTAAAGATTAGGGTAGGCATGTTGGAGGGTACGACACATTAAAGTATAGGCGATGGTACATGTCACACACGTTACACATATCGCATGATAGCACATCCTTGCACTTTAGGATGGATAGTGGCACATCCTGCACATGTACGACATTATCGCATTTGGGGCACTTAGAAATGAGTTGTGGCTTATGTGACTATTATGTGAGGTATATCAAATTTGATCATTTCTTCTTATTTTTCTCAATTGTTTAGAAATAACCTTTTTTTTTTTATTTTTAATTTTTTTAACTGGGGCAAGGAAATGAAAATGAGATATTTTCCTTTATGTGGAAATAGCATTTTAAGAAATTGAATAATCATTTACCATCTTGGGTAAACCCGTGGAATTGACAGAATTTTGTGAATCAACTTTGAAGTGGGTATGCAAAAGGGCTCTTTGGAGAGCTCTATAGACAAATTTTGGAGGAATCAAAATTCTAATCTTTCAAAATACTTGCTACCAAATGTCTCAAAAAATTAAAATCCTTTCAAATATATCAGAATCCATGTTTTCAAACGACCCCTCACAAAAACAAACAACACAAATGTCATTTTATGGAAATGATATCTCCTCATTTTATATGCCATGGAAATTCAAATAAGCTCTCAAAGTTTTACACTACAAGAAACTAATGAATTGCCGACCCTTGGGGAACCCTTTTCTGGCGGCTGGTATAACCGGCCGCAAGCAAAGGGTGCATTTAAAACCTTAAAAAAAAAAAAAAACCACTCGATTTCTCTCATTTCACCCTTTCCCACTCCCTCGCTCGCGACGACTCTCTCTCTCTCTCTCTCTCTCTCTCTCTCTCTCTCTCTCTCTCTCTCTCTCTCTCTCTCTCTCCTCTCTCCTCTCAGCTTGATCTCTCTCTCCCTCTCCCTCTGCCTCTCCCTCTCCACTCTCGAATCCTCCCTCTCCCTCTCCACTCGATCTTCTCGCTCCCTCACTCTCTCTCCTCTCTCTCCCTCTTTTATTTTCTTCTTTTCTTTGGTTTAGCACATCAAGGAGCATTCTACAACATCAGGTATCTTCCTCTCTCTCTCTCCTTATCTATTCATATCAATTTGAGCATTTTTTAAAACATTTTTTTAGGAACAATCGAATCGGAAGTCCTTGATCAAAATTTTGGTTGTGACGAGTTGATTTTGAAATCCCTAATTGGATTTTGAGATTTCCAATTCCTGATATGGGAATTCTAAAATCATCAATTACTGTAGTTGGGAATCAAAATCCCCAACTGTCTATTTTGGAATCGAAATCCGAAATCCCTAGTTTTCTAATTTCGGGATCGAAATCCGAAATCCCTAATTTTTTGATTTCGGGATCAAAATCCGAAATCCCTAAAATTTTGATTTGGGGATCATAAACCGAAATCCCTAAATTTCGATTTGGGGACCATAATCCGAAATCCCTAAATTTCGATTTGGGGATCGAAATCCGAAATCCCTAATTTTCTGATTTGGGGATTGAAATCCGAAATCCCTAATGATCTATCCGTTGCATGTAGTGATCTATCCTATTGATATGATTGGGTTCATTTCCATTTTTTCAAATCGTTCATATAATCGGTCCCCTATTTTGATGTTTCAAGCCATTCATCTGATTGGGGCTATGTTTAGTGATATAAGGCCTTCCTCATATGGTATGGGTCATTTTCATCAATCCAAGCACAGTGATATTTGAAGGTTTATCCTCTTTTGTTACCGACCCCCTATGTAGTGATCCACTATGTTGATGATATATTTGGGAGGATTTTAATCGATTCGAACTAATCATATATATATTTAGGGTGATTTGAGTATATTTATATATTTACATACCATTGTCCCTTTGATCAGTTAGAGAAAATTTTTACCATAAGCTTATATTTGTTTTTTCTTTTGATCAACAGGGTTAGATGGCAAACAAGCATTAGAGGACGCTCTAGCAAGGTTTTAATGATGGGCCTACAATCACTATCATCACTGTTGTTTTCCTGTGGTGTGTTGACCAGAGATTTGGACATGCATCAATTTTAGAATTATTTTTTACAAATCCCTCACCATGCTTGCTGACTTTGGCTGCCGCAATCAATGAATCGTACAGGTATTGTTCAACAAAGCGTCTTCCAGGAAAGAGGAATGCAATTGTGTAGTACTCAATCAATACCTTAGAAACTGCAGGCCACATTTTTTACAAAGCATAGCACCAAAATTACATTGACCCTACTACTCTCATCATTGTATTATAAGAAACTTCTTTTGCAGTAACTATACTGACCTTTACATACCATTGTCCCTTTGATCAGCGACAAACATGCTATTTATATGTTTCCATTCAGACTTTGAGTCATTTTATTGGTGTGGCTTTGAGTCATTTTATTGAAATTTCTTTGTTGTTACCTAATACCTGAAATGGATATTGCCTAACTGCTGCGCAGATCTTGGACACATTATAAAATCAATATCATTCTATTTTGGCCAAGAGGTTTTCTGGCAATACTTTTGCCTTATTTTGCATGCCCATTCCTGGCTCCACATCACCTTTCTAGAGGGCATTTTAGTCACCCAAAGTGCCTTCTTAAGGGGATATGGAAACAAGCAGTGGTGCATCCACAACACCATGTGTGAACCTTGTACTATTTTCCTTTGGTTGAAGGTGCTAAATCATTAGTTGATCTTTGCTCAAAAGCTCGCTTGTTTCCCTCTTATATGTTATAGGATTTTATTTGCAATGTGTCACTTGTTTAACTGTGGATATTCTTTTCTCGGTTAAATATTTATCCGTCAATGTTTTTCTTTTCCTTTGTTATTGTATATTAATTCTTTTTTTCGGCTTTTGGGACTATTCTGAGAAAAAAGTCATTGGAATAACAAAGGCGAATGCTCTACATGTTACAAGCGAATGGTCTCCTAGATGGATGCTACTTTATGACCGCAACAACAAGATACGGATTAAATTTATTTAAGCATTGATGCATTGACTTAAAAGCCTCCCACAACGTATTGTAGCAGTAAGGGCCTCCAAAAGCCCTCTTACATTTTTTTTTTACACACTCACACCAATTCATGGAAGCCTTCAGAACTTAAACAAATGAGTTCAATCAGCTCAAATTAACAGATATTCAGGGGTAAAAACATACTTCTATCAAGCTTAAGGAGAAATTCAATCAATAAAAAAACTGAAAATTTGAGCTTAGTAGCTGTATGGATGTGAAAGGGTTTGTTCCTTTGTGGGGCCTGATTCAGTCCTCTTTGGATCTCTCATCATCCACCTTTATCTAGCATGTAGAGCCATTTTAGCTTTGTTCTTTTCGTCAATAAAAGTTATGTTGCCATTAGATTGCCATTAAAAAAACTAAAAAATGTTGGGTAAAAGTGCAGTTGCTTGTACTCATATATATGTTTTGTGTGCTTTGGTAAGTTGGTCTTACCCCTATTTGCAAGTCTATAGGTTACATTTTGGATTTTAGTAAACACAACATTGTCTTTCACCATCAGAAGCTTCCATGGTAGATTGAAATGGAAAGACCAGGCTATTTATGATTGTCATGTTGGGTACTCTCATCTTACATGTGCATGATGTTGATGCATGCATAATAAGCTTTATGTGGAAGAATGTGAAGGAGGTTAGTTTTATGATCTTGGTATTTTTTCTTACATAGGCATAACAATGTGCAGGTAATTCTTCAACCTGACATGTGGAATGTGACTCCATATGAAAGCTATGGGGGTGATGAATCTTTGTTATAATCTTGCTAAGGGTAATTGTACTTGCTTGCCCAAGTGCCAGCTTGGCACATTCATGCAAATCTAGGCCATTCATTGGATGGGCAAAGTTGGCTACATGCCCTGGCCAAAAGATCGGCTTGTCTCCTCATTAGGCAAGCCGTACATGTACATAAAGGAAAGGCCCTAATGTCTGAGCTGTGTCTCCCCATTGAACTATTGTCACATCTCGCTGCTCCTTCCCTTCAATCATTATGAAAGCTTTTAATGGAGGAATATTCACCTTCTCCCGAAAATTTTCAGATTTCAAATCAAACCCAATTCACATTTGGGTGCATCATTGATATCTGTTTTTTAAAATCTGATTAATGGATATCTGTTTGTTGAATCTAGTACCTTGGCTATTTTTCATTTTAACCATTTGTTGATGGCCACCAATTGGATAGTTAGGATCATCACTACAGCTTTGAATTTTGGGTTGTGACTTAGTATCTTGGTTGTGAGCATCTGTGTGGTCTGTCTTACCCTTTTATTGTTCAAATCTCTTCTTGAGATTGTGTTTGATCTGGTGCTTTTATCATGACAGAATATTATACTCTCTACGCTAACAGTGATTGGGAACTCCATATTCGTGGTTTTCAAAGCTAACTCAGTATAATCAGGTGTAGTCTCTAGACCAGAAATGGTTAGCCGCATTACTACACCTATCCGAATGTGGAAGTTCCCGACATTTTCTGATGTGCATGATGGTTAATCGCTTTTTTTTTTCCCTATCTACTCATCCGACAATTCAGGGCACTTCACAAGAAACATTTGGAACTTGTCTTTTTCTGCAAAATTTCCCTTTTCTTGTGGCACTATTGAAGATGATTTTACTTTTGCATTTCGCTTCTTTGTGCATGTGCCATTTTGGTGCTTGTGCATGTAATGTTGTTTGCCATATATGCGCATGCTCGTGCATGCCGATGTGGTGAGTGGCTGTGCAAGTGGCTTTTGGGGACATTTATTTCAAAGTTAAAAAAAAAAACTTTTATATTTATTGTATATGGGTTAATGTATGCCTCAGAATCACTTAAATGACCTATTTAACAGATGAGAATATTCTGTTCTTAGGTTCAAGTTTGATGATGAACGGGTAACAAAAGAAGATATGAAGAGGGCATTAGAGGAGCAATATGGTGGTGTGGAAGAGGTGAGGATTTGCTGCGGAAGAAATAAACTCAGGTTAATGGATTGATTGATCTTATCCAACTGTTATTGCTTCTTTATATTAGGAAAAAATATACAAAGTAATTCTACTTCATATTTTCTGTTTAGTTGAATTTGCAATTTTATTTGACACATTTAGTACCTGTTTGGTAGATGCAAAAATGTGTTGGTCTCATTTTAGTTAACAATAATTATGTATTAGAGATTGTTATCTGTATTACATAATCACTTTTAACATGAACTCATTATCTATTAGAGATCAAGCTTAATGCATAGTTTCACGTTATGATAATACAACAACAGCACAACCACTAGGCCCTTCTCCATCTAGTCATTCCCTGCATGTGGCGCTCCCTCATCATGAAGTCACACCCTCTATATACAAGCGCGGGGTATGATACTATGGTCCTTTAACAAACCACTTGCCACTTATCCTATAGCTTTTTCTTGGATTATATATTCTCCTTGTTCCTGATGTATTGATAGTGATTGAACTGCAGTTTTACGGTTTCTTGTTATCTGTTACTTTTTGCTTGGCCCAAATGACCTCAAATTCTAAACATTACGGTAGAAGAGAATGTGAGCGTCAACTTGCTATGGATTGCAAGATAAGTCGAACTGGTTTGCGAAGTGCCGATGTGCTCTCTTGCTTGCCTGGCCTCTTTAATACCTTGTCATTTTATATTTCGATCACTTAGCTTGTTCCTTAATTACAAAGCAGAGCTTGTTCATAAAATACTTTGCATAATTGTGATATCATTGAGACAAATCGATTTCTCTGCTGGGACTATACTTCTTGTTTGCATTTTATTTGAGTTAGAAGAGAACTAAACTTCGTCAACTGCATTGCAGGAGAAGTTGAAGAACAATTAAAGCTACTAGAAGAGTTGGTTCCAGATTGGATTTGTGGAAAGATGGTGTCTAGTGGGGATTTTCTCTACTGGTACTTCTTTCATCTGTGTATAGATAAATTGGAAACTAGCCTGTTTCTCATTAAATCATCCAAATGATCTTGCGGAATCATTTAAATGTGATTCTTCTTTTCGTTTTTCTCCTTGTTGTATTCTTTGCCGTTTGGCTTATTTTAATTTGATTCCTTACCTTTCAAAAAAAAAAGCCCATTATATCCTGTGGGCTGGACGTTTTTAGTTTTCCCCCTTTCCTTTTCTTGGCATCTATTGCTGTATAATGTTAACACCAGTTGGCATGAGGACAAGGGTCTGTTCATTATGTGTTGTTTACACATTGGTTGGTCTAGGATTAAACAGTGATTGTAAGTCTTTGGGGACCACCATATCTGCATAATTGAGATTGCTTGCCAAAGGGACCTATCACACCTCCATGGTTGGGCTTAGAGAAGACCGGACATGAGTACAATCAAGAGAGTTTTTGCACCAACTTGGTATGTGGCTAATATTGCACTCAATTGCATGTGTGGTGTCAATGGGTACCATGAATCCAACCCAATGTTAATACATTTGGGTCTCATTTATGGGACCCATTAAGCAATTGGGACTGGGAGGTAACCCATTCACGCCATAAAACGTCATATTTGGTAGTAGAACCATGTCTAAGCTGTTCTAAGATTTTGGTTTTTAAATGCAGATTTATCTATCTTCAGAAGAATTCCGAGAGAAATTTGACACGACAAAGGATGCTTTCTACAAGTTAACCAAGTGGAAGCAGAGTAAGCTTAAAATGGCTCTCGAGTTGTTTTGAGTCTTCTGGTGCTTCTAGTTCCTTTTGGGTCCTCGTGACTAGCATCATGCAATGAGAAAAACCGCTTGCAAGGTATATTACTTTTTACCACTTTGTAAGTTTAAGCACTATTTGTTTATGTGTATTACCTTGGAAATGAAATCCATTACAGAATCCTTGAATTTCCTTGGGGGGGGGGGGGGGGGGGGGGACAACTGGAACACTCTATCGATGGTTGTTGGGACTTCTTTTTCTTTCCTTTTTTCCTTTGCTTTAGTTGGTGGTAGGAACTTTTAGTTAGAAGCCTTCTCCAAAATGCCTGAGCAGCTTTATTATACTGAAAATGGATGAATTATCATTCCATTCAAATGAAGAGAAGATTGAAAAAATTTGCAATTTTTGGAAATGAATAAAATGCCCGTCTGTCGAGTTTCAAACCTCCAAACTAGACTCACTCAGATTCGATGAATGCAGAAGTCGAAATAACTCTACAAAACGTGGGTGGACCTCAAATTGAGTGATATGAGTATAAAAGTCCATTTTCTATACTTTTTTGTTTTTCTAGAGTTCAAGTACCTGTTTTATTCCAAATACAGATCATGCTTTATATCCTTTATTATAATTCAAGTACCTGTTTTATTCCAAGGGAAATGTTTGAAAGCTTCTATTTTTTACTCAAACATAAGAAATCACATGTTATTTTATTTTGTTTTATATTTTGTTTGCATTTATGGACAACTCGTGAGTTTTTCCCTTTGTTCTTTATTTTGTTCAGAGGCAGATCAGTCAAAATGTATACCACCATTAGGAGGAAAATTCATAAAGATAAGGATGTTGAACCTCTTGAGTTTGAGGAGTCGGTTGCACGTTTAAATATTCTTGACTTAACACTTGCAAGCTTTTGGCTTTATTTTCTTTTCTCTGATTTTGTTGCCTTTGCAGTCATTCTTTGATTTGGAGAACACCAATCAGGAACTTAAAAGTGATTTGAAAGATCTCTATATAAGTTCTGCAGTGTAAGAGCTGCACATTACTTGCCTATGATTTTACAAAACACTTTTGGGCAAAGCATTAAATTTTCTCCTTATGTCTATTGATGTAGTCAAATGGATGTTGCTGGGAATCGAGAGGGCGGTGGTTATCCATGTTCCTTACCGACTAAGGAAAGCTTTCCGGAAAATTCATGTCAGGCTTGTCAGAGAGCTGGAGAAGAAGTTTAGCGGGAAGGTTAGCTCAACACTTCCTTTTTCTATGCCTACCTTTAATGTGGAAATTGCATAATTAGATTTGGCTTGTTCATGGTAATAGAATGATCACCATGACTATGTTAATGTCAAAGCTTGCCTTTGCCATTGAATCCAATGGAGAAACTATAGGTAACTCGGCTTAATTCAAGCTATCCAGGACCCAGGTGGTTTGGCATCATATATTCAAAATGCTAGGAATCTATTAGCAGATTCAAAAGCAGGGAAAAATCCATTTAATGGCTTTACTCCTTCGGTAAGTGAATCCATTAAATTTGTTTTGCAATCTGTGTTTCTGCCAGAAATTTGTCTTCAATTTCACTTCTTTTTTTTTTTTTTTAATGAGAAAGATTTGCTCTATGGCTACGGTCGTTTTATCGTGTACTTATCTTTAGCTACGGATTTTATCCGTAGCTTTTGACCACTTTTGGTCGTGTAGCAAAAGCTGACGATTTAGCGGCGTCTAGCACAACTGTCAGTAAAGGTCCTGGCCGTCGGTAAAGCCTTTACCGACTGAGGCTTTACCGGCTGTTAGTTAACCGCAGGTAAATGTTTTAGCGGCGGTTTTATTGGTCTTTGCCGGCGGTTTTGACCGCCGGTAAAATCCAGTTTTCTTGTAGTGTTACTATTTTCTCATTAATATTATGATATTATTGTAGCAAAATTCAATAAAATAAAACATTATAATATGACGAAAATCTCATGATAATCTTGTAATATCCTTTTGTATTTTTGTGATATTATCACATTTTGTGTTTTGGGGATATTATCACAATATTTTCGTCACACTCTTCATCGCTAGAGCATGGCACATGCAACACATGTAGAGAGAGTAGGAGAGAGAAAGCGAGGACAATATTATGGCCGGGTGCAAACCTGTACTTAGAGAGAGAAGGGTTCTCAAAATAATTTCAATAGTGGGTAACCCATCCTTACTTTTTCATCTATCTTGTTATTGTTATTGGGATGATATCCTAACGTAAACCAGTTCAACAGCTACGGTTGGGTTGGGCCCACAGAGCTATTGTTTGAATAGGCTCCCTAATACGACTGTCGGTGCCTGGTAGATGCAAAGAGAAAAGGCCTTGGACCCCATTTTCTAAAAGATTAATTGCAGTAATAAAATTGTCTAAATGCTGCTTTTGTTACCAAGTAGAGATGAGCACCTCTACACAGAGAGCAGACCATGGGCCCACTCATCATTATCAACGGCCTAATCATGTTGGAAGATACATCCAGCACTCCAGAGTACTGCTAGCTTCACCAAGAAACACGTGAACCAATCAATCAATCTGGACATCCGAGTAGGTCCGGTTCAATTTTAATGGGCCGGGCCACCATGCAAAAGTAACATTTACCCGACAATTCGTGAAATGGACGGACAAGATTGTTTATGACTAATAGCTGTACTTGTCAATACGTCAGGCCCTCAAGACTTTTATCTTTATGGTGGGCCATGAAGCGTGGGCTGAATTAATGCACAGTCCAGACGATCATTTTGACTAGCCAAGTGTCCCTACGCAACTAGGACCGCTTTCACTCCCCTAGAATCATTTCTCTAAAATCTAACTTTTACCACCAAACAGGAGGAATTCCTTGAAAGTAAAAAATAAAAATAAAAACACCACAACCGTCATTTTATCTTCATCATCATCACCATCTTTATTACCAAAACATACAATCTATATCACTTGGAAAAATCCTCTTACAAAAAGAATTCAAGCACCTACCCAATTTGAGTACAATGGTACTAACATCACAAACCCAGGAAGTTTAAAAAAAAAAAAAAAAAACCAAAGACTATATGGTGCAAGCACCCTTAGTACGAAATGGACCTATCATCCATGCTCTACCTATATTACTAAATCGCATTTATTACCATATATAGTATAGATAGAAATTGGAGACTACTACTAAGATCCGACTCACTATTATTATCATCATCATCACCGTCCATCATCCATCATCATTACAGCTGAGCGAGGCGACGGATGTCGATGGGGTATGTGTCGGACGAAGATTGGGCACTGTAACATCTCCTAGCAAAGATCACGTTAAAAGCCTCCGTTGGATGGAAAGCATCCCAGAAGATATATTCATCTCTGTTTTGGCATGGAGTTTGTAGAGGTAGGCATGTAATCTGACCGTTGTTTCTGCCGACCCCACAGCAACCCCTATTTGTAACTGTAAAACCTGGGAAGAAAAGAAAGAAAACCCAACATCACTTCTATTAGTGCTAATAGGAAAAGGTATGACAAACTAATCAGAGTCCTGCAATAGCTACTCTCTACTCTCTTCGAGAGATATGGGCAGTTCATCAAGCTGGCCCCACCATCTATTTAATGTGGCCTGAAATTAGGCTGGTCCAGTCATCATGATGGCTACATGTGTTTAATGAACATAGACTGTTCAGTAACTCTTTGGGCTGTCCTTTTTTGTTTTTTTTTTTTTTTCAAACACTGGTGGACAGATGGGGGTGTTGGTCTGATCTTTGAGACATACCCACCAGATCAACGGGCTGGGATTTCACACATGTGCCATTCTAAATCGAACTTAAACTTGTTTTCTCCTGGTATGTGCTATTGCACTAATAAGAGACTGTATTCTTAAATGGATGCACAAAATAAGACCTAGAAGAAAAAAATTAAATAAATAAATAAATGAAATGAGTTAAGTTGTGATTATTACCGTGAGACGATGGACTACTAAGGATATCCGCAAAAATCCCATACCCATTTATGTAGATGAATTTCGCACCGTCGAGACTGTTGTTGATGTCATCAATGAGAGATCGGAGCCTGGCATTGAATATCCGGATGGCGCTATTGATTCTGTCGACGCATGTAGCGCCATTAGGGCTGTATTGAGCCAATTCGCTCGGGCTGCACCCGACTAGCCCCACATCAAACACTGCCACTTTCCTCGCCCCATAATTGTATAATGTCTATCAAAACAAGAAATAAATAATGCTGCCATTACTGGACAACTAATCCTTAAAACTATTTCTCATGAATTAATTATACTTGGTTAGCGAAGAAAATGAGCTGTCTGGCAGGTGGGGTCCATCATACTCATCCCTGGTCCATTCTTCATTTAGGCCACTAGCTTATGAGAAAAATAACCTATCATCTACGCTTGTGAGGCCACCTGAAGAATGGACAAAACATAAACGTGCCATTTTAGCTGCAGATCTCCTCTTCCAATGGCTCAAAATTACCTGAAGTTGCTGAGAAAATTGCTGGATGAGAACATCGGCATACTGTTCTGGAGTGTATTGCCTGCTGCTGGAGTAAACAGCAGGCATGAAATAGTTATTAAGGTAGTCGTTGCTGCCCATTCCAACTGTAAAAATGCACTGGCTTAGGTAATTAGCTGCAGAATCTTCATCTCCCAATATATTCACCACCTCTTCAACTGTTGCTTGGTAGTTACGTAGCTGCCCACTCATACTGATGCGATCCCCCTATGTGAATAAAATGTGCATAACATGTTATATGCCTAATTACTAACCGTGGATCATGGATGAGCTACGATGAAGTAATCCCCACATTCATTCATTCATTCATCGTGTGGGGCCCACCCAAGTATGCTTGTGTCATGATAAGAAAATCAGGTCGGTCCTGTCATCATTTGGGCCGCATGGGTCTGACAAATACAGACCTCTGGTGTGATTTTTAAACAATTGATTTATTTATTTTTTCTTACTGATGTGGCCCAAATGATGGTGGGGTGCACGCTTGCTGTGGCCCACCAGATGAAGAATCCAGATTTCACACATACATGCTCTAAAAAAAATGTATTGAGAAAGTAATTACCAATTGTTGCCCAGTTTCTTCCCTGATTCCAGCAGCGGCAGACGCGTAATTTACGCCTGTTAGAATCTCTCGGCCTCTTGCATTTGAATAAGGTGGAATGAAATCATCGAAGCCCAACAGCTGAGCTGCATACCACGAACAGATCCTATTAGTTATATATTTAACCTTTCTATCATTATTAATACACGTGATTAAAAGACTCGGCGACTCGGACTGATTTGTTCTGTCCTGACTCGAATCATGACTCAAGGATGACTCAGTAGTATCAAACCCGATCAGGTCTTACCAAGTCCAAGCCAAGTCACACACGCGTGCAGGATAACCTATGCATGTATAAGTAGCATCGGCAGTGTAGATGATCTGGCTAATAAATCAAGCTTGTCTAAGTATTAGGTAGGCTGGTCATACAAGTAATATTTAATAAATAAATAACAATGGACAGTATGAAAATTGTATTTTTCGACCTTCCATCTTTGCCCCACTTCTGTAGCCTACCTGATAGTTGCACGACCTGATTATTTTGACCTTCCATCTCATACGCAGGATGTCCGAACTACCGTGCATGGTCCCTAGTTGGGGTGTATATGAGGCTAGCAAACCTCCACGTACGTCTATCCGTCAATGCAGACAGAGATGAAGGAGCGGTCTTAGAGTGCTCCTGGTCGCATTTGGACACGTTACAGTTTAACCAATCAATCTAGACTGTTCATTAAGTCGATCGCATATTTCACGGTCCATCATGCGGTAATCGCACTGGTCGCAATTCTAACCATCCGACCAATGGATTATAAAATGGACGGTCAAGATTGTTTGTCAGAAAATGGTCAATCATCGATGTGCGCGGTTTTGTTGGTGGGTTTCATTACGGGTTTCTTATATTCCCAGAGAGAATCACTTCTATCGGATGATCTTGATCAATTCTCAACCATCTCATAAATGGCTTGGGAAAGAGCTATAAAACATAAGGCCTGCGTTTTGGACGGCTAGGATGATATCTAACAGTGTGATTTTCATATGATGGCCCACAAAGTGAGTTGTAGACATGATCTCCACTCTAGATTGATTGATCGGACAGTCAATATATACCAATGAAATTAGGAGCACTGCAAAACGTAGTTAGGAGCGTTGGATCTTTGAACTCACATTCATACCTACTGTACGTACACAACACATGTACATAGACACGCATTTAAGAATAATGCATTGAACCCAACCACAACCCTATTTAATGCTGACTCACGATTTTTTAGCCGAGTTAATTGCACGTGTCGGCCCAAATTCAGTGCTCCGTCTAAGTCAAACGCCTCTTGCAAGAGCCTGGACCACCGAACCTAAGCGAATCCCATATCTCCACAGTACACTTAGAATGGTTATTCATAAATCTGGACTGTACATCTTGATGGGCTCATTACAGATTGTCTATGTTAAAAAATTCAAAGTAATCAGACGATCATAGCCCTTAACTTTCCATCAGTTAATAGTGACCATTAATGGTACCCGTTTTGTAGGCCAGTGATGAGATAACCATTTCCATCCATAGTCAGGCCCACCAGGTGTACATATCCGTTCGACACACCACCCAGCCACGTGTATGTACCGAGATGGCTTGTCCATAATCCGATTCTCCAGTTTGTACTGTATCTACCGGAAATACGGCTTGTACCGGGAATGCCGCTTTTAGGTATGGGCTTTTGAAAGTTATGAGAAATACCGTATTTCTACTGAACGCGGATTCCGTCCTCCACCGCCCGTCTCCAGCTGGGAACGGGCAGGAGCTCTGAGTGGTCACCGTGATGTATGGATTTTATCCCCACCGTCCATCCATTTATCCGTGTAATTTCAGGATATGTTTCCAAAAACTAGGCAGATAAGATACAAGTAGACCACAAAATGGGTATTAAATTCTTACCGTTGAAAATTTCTTAGGGACCACAGAAGTTTTGGATCGAGCTGATATTTTTTATTTCCCTTCATACAAGTCAATGTAACTTTATGAATAGATTCGATGGTAAATAAACATCACCGTGGGCTGTAGGAAAGTTTCAACGGTGACCATCATCACCGCCACTGTTTCCTTTAGTGCGGTCCACTTGATCCTTCGATTTTCCTAAGTTTTTGTTATATTCCATAAAATGTCACGGAGAAGTAGATGTGCAGTGTGGATAAAACCCATAAATTACGGTGGCCACAAAGAGCTCCTGCCCGTTCCTAGCTGGGGGATGGGGGACGCAATCCGCGTCCATTTCTACTTGCTTATATACATGCATGCACGGACGTGTGCGCATACATGATCGTTTTGATCATTGGGAGTATCAGGATTAGCAACGTGTCGACCCATTGGGCCCTACATGTATAGATGTATGAGTGAATGAGTAGCATTAACCATGAATTTTGGATGGCTGATATTAACTCAACAAATCAAGGGTTAGATTCATCCTTCAATTCGATCAAATGAGTTTGCATGGGATGGATGGTTCAGATTACCCGACCATCTCCGCATGTGGGCCCATGCCGCAAAGGTGATATCGAGTCACTTCATAGGCAAAACAAGCACGCGATATCAAGTTGGAAAAATGTTCGCAGGGAACACTTTCTTTCATGCCAACATGTCACCCATGTAGAAAATCTGAGCCGTCCAAAATTTCACCCTCACCATAAAGATCACCTTGGGCAAGCATCAGGGTGGACTAGAGTCGAAATCAACCGAAAGACGTAATCTGACTCAAAGTACAGGTGTGGCCCACTTAATCAATTAATCATATTTTCTCCCAAATCTTTCTCGTGTGACATAACTGATATATTAGTACAAAAACAAGTGTTGCATGGGAACATTTGTATTGGCTTGAGAGGTGCATTCACGTGAACCTAATTCAGTCTCGTGTGGCCATACGTTGCAACGGCTGCAAGAGCTCACACCATAAAGATCTTCACGGCCAAAGCAAACAAATATGGTAAAATAAATAATGATTATGATAACAATAAATAATAATAAGATAAAAAAAAAGGAGAGAAGCTTTGATACTCTTGAGGATTGTGTTAGAGGATACAAGGGCTCTTAAAATTTTCAAAAGTCACATACAAGTAATTCAAATTAAACTGTCCAAAATAGGTCCCAATTTAGATATGCCTGAGAAAATTATTATACTTATTTAATTATCTTATTATTGGATTGGTGGATGTTTAGTGGACCATTAAAAATAAAAATTATCCAATGATCCAATTTCAACAAATAAGTGTCCACCAATCATAGGTTAGGATTGGTCAGGTACCATTATTTTAAGCTTGTGATCTAGGGACAATGGGTACCATTATTTAGTTTAATTAGTTTGAGTTAATGTATTCCAGGTGTACAATTTCTGAGTGCCTCCGTATCAAGCGTCATACACTGTCAGAGCATTTTTTTTTTAAAAAAAATTCAGGATAGAAATGTCACAAGTTGAAGAAACCGTGTATATATATATATATATATATATATATATATATATATATATATATATATATATATATATATATATATATATATATATATATAATTCAATTGAATGTTAATTCCTTGTCGTGAGCAAAGATGGGAAGAAAAGGTCTTTATACGTATCTAGAAAAACTCTCTTTTCTTGCTTAAGGAACTTCCAATCTTTTTAAGGATGGCTCCCCGATGGACGGGGAACCACATTTCATGCCAGTGGGCCCCACAGCTTATTGGTTTCGAGTGATGGACCGAAAATAGTATGTAAGTGATTGCAGATGATGAATTATCAAAAAAATGAAAAGTAAAAGAGTTACTCTAGTGCAACAGGCTAGCGTGGTGTGGTCCACCTAAACAAGCAGCCTACAATGGTATTTAGAGTTGGGTTCAAGCCTTCACATGCACATTTCATGTTCTTTAAAAATTTGAACGAGTAAAACCTCACCGATGATATCAGTCGTGGTCCGACCGTTGCAAAACCTTCCGGTGGGCCCAGCAGGGAAATCAATCCCATAAGGTTGGTAGTTGGCTCTCGCCAACGAAGCGATCTGGTTGTTATTGCCATTGTCGACCAATGAATCACCGAAGATGAAGTAGCAAGGAACTTGTGGTTCTGATCGGGCCCCATGGAGGGAAACCGAGATCAAGAACAAGATCCCCACCACCCAAATTTGCCTAAGTACACCAGCCATGAAAAGAGGAGAAGAAAAAAAAGGTGAGAGAGAGAGAGAGAGTAAGTGGAAAAAGGTGATGCGGGAAATGAAAAGTGAAAAGAGGGAAATATATAGAGATGGAAGTATGAGAAGGAAAGTAGAGAAAGAGGAGATGATGACTACGTATTGGCTTTTACAGTTGAGAGAGTTGGTCGCTGCATTGAATTCACGCGTACATGCACGTGGATTGAATAGGAACCAGCCCTGATTTTAAGGGCAGGGGTGATTCTCGACCCAAAGATAATTGCATTTTTGGAAATCTCACAAAATGTCCCTACGTTACATTTTGGCATTCACGAACGGGGAATGATCACATGTATATCGACCTACGGTAATTACCGTGTGTATCAGCTGTGTGGAGCCCACACGTGATTTATACGTGTAATCTAAACCGTGAGTCTAGATAGAATCCTCATGGGCACGGTGTATCACTAGAGTCGTCTCTATCAAAAACTCAAGTAGGGACATGCACATGGAGCAACAAGGTACAATTACACCTATCTACTAATTATTGTTAGCCCACTTAAATATTTTTAAGGTTTGTTTGTTTCCCCAATTATTCTAGTAATTGAGGGGGGAAAAAATGTCATCTGTACAATTTTACCACTGTTAAATTGTAAGTATTTCAATTGTAAATGTATTCATGATAAAGATAAAAATATTATAATCATTGCACTTTTTTATAATATCATGGTGAAATCTGGATAGTAAGGCATTGTTTTATGTTTTGTAATAATTTGAAATTAAAAATAATGTAAAAATATGGTAATTATGATTTTACTGATTATATACAATGCATGTGCTTATAAGCAAGTAAAATAATTTATAATCATTGCACAAGTTCTTTATATTTATATTCCTTTAGTACCTGAAATAAACAAGCTTTAATGGATTTGAGTTTTTTTTTTTTTTAACCGCCCAGATCCATAGCTCGACTGGCAGACTGAGAGGAGATACCTCGTTTCAACACTTGAGGTCTTGGTATCGATCCCTTGGGGGTGGCCAACATGGAGTGTGTGTACTACATGGTTGTGTACTAACAAGCTAACCCAAAAAATAATAATAAATAAATAAATAAATAGTTTTTTGATGTGTGCTGGTGAGTTGTACCGAATGACTGGATTGGATGATATATGCACAACATGGTGAACTCACATTCCATACATGTAAAAGTTTATATGGTGAGCATCCCTACCCAATGTCTCTCCCACTTTAATAATAGACCAAACTAGATTTTGGGATCTACACTTAACATTCGGTGTGGCATCTAATAGACTGTTTGGATGGCATTAATTAAACATCACACTATGTCTAGCACAGCTTCAACCTTCAAAAAGTACTTGGGCTCTCTGTGTAGTATGCTTGTTTTCAATTATGAGAGGTGGGCCATGGTTAGGTAATCCAAACCACTTGATATTTTGGGTGCCACCTTGGATGTATTACGCCCCAAAAGTTTCTTCTTTGGTACAAACCAGACCCTCCGATTGTGTCCTACGAATAGATATTTGGGAAGAGAAATACAAGATGAAGCCTCATTCAACCAAAAAGGTTCCCAAATTGGAGGCTGGATCTTGTTATCAGGAATGTTGTTGGAAGAGTAAGTGTATATGATAGACCACATGCAGACAAATGGTGTAGATTACCAAACCATGGGCCTCGCTTATTGATAGAACTAGCGATAGGTCGGGTTTGACCTGCAGGCCAACGAACTTAGCTGACTTAAAAGCCAGGGTTCACGCCCGAGACTCGGTTGAGCCTGGATTCTGAGCCGTTTATTAAAGGGGTTAGCACTTTAGGAAAATCAATAGTTGAGTACAGGGGATGCATGCACATTGATCCAAACCGCTGAAGTGTCCCATAGTTGATGGATGGTCCTGAGTATTTCATCAGTGGACTTGAAATGGATGACTAAAATAAAAACAAAAAAAGTCAATTGTTGAAATTCAGCAAATGAAAACCGTTTGATTGGAGTCTACGGGAGTCCACTCGCCAGGTTGCAGAAAGAGATCGTTTATGCCATCGTACTGGACACTAGAAAGGTCAGATTTCATAAGAATCAAGGAGGTTTACTGACTCAGAAGTAGGTCTTATCAACGGTCCGGACCTGGGATTGGCTTTCTCCCAGATTTTGAACCGTTCAGGCCGATTCCATTCAAAAATCTCATTGTTGCCTGGCCGGAGCCTGGCCATTGATAGCCCGACAGGGAGGCCAGTGACAGCAGCCAGCGTCAGAAGCACCGTAAGTTGTTATCCTGTAAAAAGAAAACAAGCTACCACTATAACTACTACAACAGCGGCGAGGATGGTTCCATGAGGAGATCTGCTAATTAAGATCTCTGATTGGTGGGGTAGACTATAAATCAAGACCCCACTTGTCTGAAATTGGCATGATTGGTTGGTTGCGAGGGGACTCTGCACCATGTGGCCGCATTCTTTATTATGCAAAGAGTCTGCATTGGACTATTAATTCCAATAACATGTACGCTAATTAGAGATGGGGCAGTGCGCTAGGCGTGGAGGTTGACTTTGGGCTTAGCCATTTTTGGATCCACTTTAGGTAGTCTCGTATATGGCCAGTGCACAGAAATTTAGAGTCTTAAAGTGTTGCATTGAGAATTCTAGAAATGGCTAGAACTTTAAAGTTGTGAAGGGATATTTGAGAGATTTCAAAGTTTGCTAAGGTTCATTTGGATGCTTGTAATTGGAATAGACTGGAATCCTAATCACAATTAATCAATGGAATTGATTTGACTTGGAGTCATTGGTTGTGTTTGTATGCTTATAATTAGAGTACACTTGAATCTAAAATTTGTGTTTGGATGTGATGTAGAGTGGGTCATGCAGACGCTTTCATGTCCAAGATGGACTAGAGAAGGCCCGATCGGAGGCTGAAGTGATTAGTATCTCGCAAATCGAAATGAGTTATTCGACATACTATATATGATTTTGGGGTAGGAGAAGCTACTTTAGTCACCCAAACCGCTATGCCAGGTTGCCCGCACAGAATTTTCGAGATTCCATTAGATCGACCATTTTTAAAAAATAATAATAGTAATTTCATTTTTATTATTTATAGTAAGTTTTAATTCGATCATAACTCTTGATCCTTTGAGCTTTAGGAGTCGTGCCCAACATGAAAAGGGCTTAGAAATTTTAAGAGAATAATGTGGTTAGGCCAAATTGAATAGTTACTATGTTTGGCTGAAACCATGAAGTCTAGTAGAAGTCATGACCGTCTATAAATAGTGTATATTAAGTCACGAATTTTAGGGAGTTTGATTCTGAAACTTCTTCCTAGATTGGGTATCATTATTTAAAGGGTTGTAAATTCATTTTTACCATAAATAAAGCTATTTTTGAATTTATTAGAATTTTTTTCTATTTTTCTATTTGTCCTCATGGATTCGAGGAATCTCTGTGAGGAAAGTCCAAAGAAGCACCATGAATTTTGAGTAATTATCCCATCGAGAAGATGGTAATCGACCTCATCACGTCCATCCCTGCATCAGGATGCCTATAACTGAAATGCATTAAGTAAATGGATTTCAATTACATCCATTTACCACTTATTAAAACTATTCACCATCAACCAAACAACAGCTAATTATAGGCATCCAAATAAAATTTTTGGATTCCAATGTATTCTACGTACATGTATCCAAATACAACTAAAGATTCTGATTTACATAAATTCTATTTACCATGTGATTTGGATTTCAACGTATTCCAATTACAAGCATCCAAACCAGCCCCCAGTGATATTTGTAGTAAGGATAGTGTGGAAGTATCTAACAGTGTTCCAGATATTCTTAGCTGCTAGCTAGTGAGTGTTAAGTGGCACAATCCAAGCTCTTAATGTGGATTTCTAGAAAATTCCTGGGACTGTATGGGAGATCTCTATCATTTGGGACTCAAAACTCATCAAATTGTAATATTCTCTTTGTACTCCAATAAAAGCATTTCCACTCTCTTTTGGTACTCTGGTGCCCTAATACATTTTCACTTTGACACTAATTAAGCTGAAGTAATAGGTGGTGCAGGTGAAGTGAGGTTGATTCAAGTAGCCATATTGGCGTATTATGCATTAGCAAATCTGTGAATATATATATATATATATATATATATATGAGGTCAATGCGCTCCAACGACGATAAGCTCCCATGAGGTCGAGCTGTGTGGGCCCCACCGTGATGCGTGTCGACCATCAACACCGTGCATTTGATGGGTCTCCTTTAAATTATGGGATATCCCAAAAACCAGCCGTATACGGAACTCAGGTGGGCCATACCATCTAAAATTATGTGAAGACACCGTTAAAACATCTAAAAGCACTTGGTGGGGCCCACCTAAGTTTTAAATGCGCCTAAAACTTGGTTTGAACCCTCGTTCAAGTGGGACACACATAATGGATGGGCTAGATTTGCAAACCACTTCTCAGTGGTCCCTCAAAAATGGTTATGAATGTTTTAATGGTGCACGGCCCCTCTCCACTTCTGTATGTGGTGTGGCCCACACAAGTCACGGATTGACTTGATTTTTGATACCTAGGTCCACGATGGAATGGTACATCTGACTGATTGGGTAGATGTTCGAAACGCATCACAGTGGGGCCCACACAGCTCGACCTCATGGGACGGACTCGTGAGCTCGAGCGCATTGTACCTTTTCCAATACAATACATACATACATACATACATACATACATACATACATATATATATGGGAAAAGGTACTATGCGCTCGAGCTCACGATAAGCTCCCATGAGGTCAAGCTGTGTGGGCCCCACCATGATGCGTGTCGACCATCAACACCGTGCATTTGATGGGTACCCTTTAAATTATGGGATATCCCAAAAATCAGCCGTATACGGAACTCGGGTGGGCCATACCATCTAAAATCATGTGAAGACATGCCAAAAACATATAAAAGCACTTGGTGAGGCCCACTTGAGTTTTGACTGCTGCTGAAACTTGGTCTAAACCCTCATCCAAGTGGGACACATGTAATGGATGGGCTGGATTTGCAAACCACATCTCGGTGGGCCCAAAAAATTATTATTAATGTTTTAATGGTGCACGGCCCCTCTCAACTTCTATATGTGGTGTGGCCCACACAAGTCACGAATTGACTTGAATTTTGAGACCTAGGCCCACGATGGAATAGTGCATCTGACTGATGGGGTAGATGTTCGAAACACATCACAGTGGGGCCCACACAGCTCAACCTCATGGGACGTTCCCATCAGCTCGAGTCGCATAGTACCTTTTCCCAATATATATATATATATATATATATATATATATATATATGTGTATATATATATATGGAAAAAGATACTATGCGCTCGACCTCACGAGTCAGTCCCATGAGGTCAAGCTGTGTGGGCCCCACCATGATGCGTTTCGAACATCTACCCAATCAATCAGATGCACCATTCCATCGTGGGCCTAGGTCTCAAAAATCAAGTCAATCCGTGACTTGTGTGGGCCACACCACATATAGAAGTGGAGAGGATTTATGCACCATTAAAACATTCATAACCATTTTTGATGGCCCACCAAGATGTGGTTTGGAAATCCAGCCCATCCATTATGTGTGTCCCACTTGAATGAGGGTTCAGACCAAGTTTCAAGCGCTTGCAAAACTCAGGTGGGCCCCACCAAGTACTTTTATATGTTTTAACGGTGTGTGTATATATATATGTGGGAAAAGGTACGATGCGCTCGACCTCACGGCTCAGTCCCATTAGGTTGAGTTGTGTGGGCCCCACCGTGATGCATTTCAAACATCTACCCCATCAGTCAGATGCACCATTCCATCGTGAGCCTAGGTCCCAAAAATCAAGTCAATCCGTGACTTGTGTGGGCCACACCACATACAGAAGTGGAGAGGGGGCCGTACACTATTAAAAAATTCATAACCATTTTTGAGGACCCATCGAGATGTGGTTTGCAAATCCAACCCATCCATTATGTGTGTCCCACTTGAATGAGGGTTCAGACCAAGTTTCAGGCGCATGAAAAACTCATGTGGGCCCCACCAAGTGCTTTTATATGTTTTAACGGTGTCTTCACATAATTTTAGATGGTATGGCCCACCTGAGTTCCGTATACAGCTGATTTTTGGGATATCCCATAATTTAAAGGGTACCCATCAAATGCACGGTGTTGATGGTCAACACGCATCAAGGTGGGGTCCACACAGCTCAACCTCACGATAAGCTTATCGTCAGCTCAGCTTGTACCTTTTTCCTATATATATATATTTTATATATATATATATATATATATATATATATATATATATATATATATATATATATATATATATATATATATTCCCCATTTTATAAAGGAGAAATTGTGGAACCACCGTGCCTAAAGTCACTGTCCTAAAATCAACTTGGCTGAACAATTTAATCAGCATTCAATTTAGGGGAACTTGTTTGTTGAAATAGGAAGGTTGGATACAATTCATTTTTAATTGTCCAATAAATGTCTACCAATTCAATAGTCAGAGTCAAATAATCATAATTTTTGGTTCATGATGCATTTAAACTAGGACCCATCATTTAGATTATTTTAATTTGAATTACTTGCATGCAATTTACGGAATTCCTAAGTAATTTTTAAGTACCCACATGTCATTGTTACAATCTCTACTAGAGTATCCAGGTTTTTAATTCTCTTTTAGATAACCATATGTTTTTAAGTCAAAATGATTGGATGCTTAGCATTTATGGAAAAAATCATTATTTAGACCTGTAAGCAATCTAAGGCAGGGACCTCTGAGTAGACTACAACTCAAATTGGTAATTTGACATATTTTAGGATGTTTTCAATCGTAATTAAATATTTAACTTTTTATCTTTTTATCCAACATATGATCAATCGGCAAATTTTTATCTTTTCATCAAACATATGATTAGTCGATGAAATTCATTTTAAGGTGGCCTGTGAAGAGAGAACTGATAATAACCATAACACTTAAGAGAATAATAAGCAAGAAATAAGCCACTTTTTTTTAATCTTTTGTATTTTTGGTCAATCGCGCAAAAAATACATTTTAGTTCAGTACTGTTGTGTCCACATGACTATATTGTTGGTGTTCTGATAGTCCAATCCTGTCATGGATGGCTAATATTGCAGATACAATGGTCCTATAGTGCCTCAAACACACAAGGAAAGGGGTTGCTCCCAGTTGGCAGGGAGCGATTTCCCCCGGTCGGTGGACTTTTGTAGTTGTGTCTAGGAGCTCTCAATCCCAGTTGGCAGGATACACTTCATGTTTTAACGGTGCAGATGTGATTCTTATTTTGGCTGAGATGAGATATGAATGGTGATTTTATACTTGTCTTTGTTACTAGTAATAAGTTAGCTGTATCAGTGCTAATAGAGAATCTTCCAGTCCTTATCACCTTAATTAGTTGGGATTGTACAAAACCTTAAATTTTTTTAACATGAATTTTGGAATAAAATAAAGGATTGTGATAGAAAATCTTTATTTCTTATTCTTTCTTATCCTCGGGTGGATTTTGGGTTGATTTTGTTTTCTTAATTGTCTTCATCTTCCCCAATTTTCCTTCTTCCATCTTTTTTTTCCTATCGTTATTGTGATTTACTGTAATTTTTGTTAATTTAAAAAATTGAACTGCTTCAATTTGGTAGCAGGTAGAATTTCGTAAAGAGATATATTACCAATTTCTCATATCTGACGTTTCGTATAGAGCACTTGAAGCTATACAAGTCCATCATCATCGACAAACTGCTAGATTTAGCTAGCATATGAGGAAGTGACTGTAGCTTCACTAGCTGAAATGGGAGGTTGCATGAACCATCTTTTAGAAGATTTTCAATGGCAATGCTGGAAGAAGTGAGGATCTTAATATAGATCTATCCGTTGGTTATCCTCAACTCTAATCATTTGAAAAAAGAATCATACATTAATTTCCCATTAATCTGTGACTTGGGGGATAAGTTCATATTAATTGTTGGCACAGGACACATTTAAAGTAGGGTGGGTCCACCAGCCAGCCGTTTAGTCACATATATCAGCATCACATGATCAGAACATCTAATATTATAATATCATTTGTATTCACGACTCAATTGGTTAAAAAGATAAATAATCACATGCAAGGTTGTATGTGATCACATCAGAGATTTTCTCATTAAAGGAGAAATCATCACATTCACGGCTGTACGTGAATTTTTACATGCAGTCATTTCTTTCCACCAAAAAAAACAAAGTGAGTTGCACCCTGATTATCACGGATCCACTCACTGGTGGGCGATAGCCTGATATGCGCGTGGCCCACCTTTTGCATGGATTGGCTATTCGATACTTGTGATATATACTTTGGAGGGAATGAAATGGCTGCACGTGAAAGTTCACATGCATTAGATGTATGTTGTTGTTTCTAGGTAAAGAACTGATCTCTGCTTAGCTATCATTAAAGGATGTTGGGGTCCCGTTGGTTGGCAGCCGTCCATGTGTCCCTTTCTGTCCCTGTTACATACGTCCAGCCGGATTTCGTGTAGTCGACTTTCTCAGCAGGCAAATACACACGCAATCCTCACCGACACGAGTGCGGATCCTCTGTTTCGTGGAAACAGTCAGCGGCTGAATTCAGCTTTATTATTGGTCCACGTCACCAGTTTTATTGCATATATTTAAAAAATTTACATTTCACACGGAATGTCTAACGGAAACGTTAGACGGTTTTCACTTGAAAATCCGATTACGTAATGTGTACAGTATGCTCTTATCTATGGAGTAAAATCAGTTGGGCCCACCTTGTATGTATGTGGTCTATCCACACTGTTCATCCATTTTTCCATCTAATTTATGGGGTTGAGCCCAAAATTAAAGTGTATCCAAATATCAAGTGGATCATAACACAGTAAACAATGGGATAATGATTTCCCCTTAGTGATGTTTATTTGTCATCCAACCCGTTCATAAGTTCATACCGACATGGACGAAGAATAAACACAAATATAAGATTGATCCAAAAATTTTGTAACCCTCAAGAAATTTTCAACCTATCCTATGGTGTGGTCCATTTCAACTAAGGGGATAATGATTTCCCCTTAGTGATGTTTATTTTCATCCTATCCTATGGTGTGGTCCATTTCAACATGGTGTGGTCCATTTCAACTAATCCTATGGTGTGGTCCATTTCAATTCAACCGTAAACATTCAATTCAACTGATCCTATGGTGTGGCCAAAAATGAAGCATATACAATGTTGAAATGGACCACAGGAAACAGTTGAATTGAATGTTTACCGTTGAAACTTTGTAGGGGGCTAAAAGTTTTGGATCAATCTTATATTTGTGTTTTCCTTTCATCCATGTCTGTATGATCTTATGAACAGGTTGGATGACAAATAAACATCACTGTGGGGCCTAGCAAGGTTTCAACGGTGGAAACATTATCCCCACTGTGTTACTGTAGTATAATCCACCTGATACTTGATATACTTCAATTTTGGGCTCAACCCCTTAAATTAGATGGAAAAACGGATGGACAGCGTGGATCGACCACATACATACAACATGGGCCCAATTGAGTTTACTCAACACAATAAGAGCATATTGTATACAGTACCCAATCCGATTTCCAAATGGAAACCGTCTACCGTTTCCGTTGGACTTTCGGTGAAATGTAATTTTTTTTAATATATTTACGAAACAGAATATCCAAACTCCCACCGACATACACATTGACTTCGATATATTTTTTGAGCTGGGGAATGCGACTGCAATCTTGCTTGGGAAAATGCACCCAAAGCGCGTGGTGACTGGTCTCCCTAACCAACGGCAAAGGCCTCCTGGGCTACGCGGATTAGCTGCTGACAGCTTCAAGAACTATGACATCTCCAAGTTCTGTGGGCCCTACCATGATATGTGAAGAGAGATCATTTAAAGGCATGAACTATGGATCAAAAGCTCAAGTAGGCCCACCATAAAAAACAGTGGGAACTAACGCTTACCATTAAAAACTGTTTGGGAGTCATAAAAGGTTTTTTTTTTTTTTTTTTTAAGTTGAAATTTATGCTTTCCTTAGATTCATGTCTGTGTGAACTTACCAACAAGTTAAATTTCAAATAAACATAAGGGTGAGCCTTAAGAATGTTTCAACGGTCCACTTGGGCTTTGGATCTGCTCAAAATTGAAACAGACACAACTCACAAGTTAACCACACACACTTAGGAAATAGTGGCATTTGAAGGTCTATCATTGAGAACTTCTTGGCAGCTACGTGAGTTTTGATAAAGCTATATTTGTATTTTCCATTCATCCTGAGTTATAGGACGTTGTGAGCAGGTCAGATGACATATCAGCACTGTGGATAGGTGTATTCTTACTATTTCCTATGGCGAAGTCTTGTTAAGACTTAAATCTGCCAATTTTTGAGCAATAGCTGAAAATGACCGGACAAAATAGATGGATAGCGGGGATCATGGTGGGCCCACGGAGCTTTTCCACCAGCTATATGGCTAGTATAGAGGTCACCCGCAAATACGCGTCCGGTCTTGTGAGGTTATTTTCCCCGATACAATTTGTGTCCGTTCTGTCCAATCACATTGAGTTGTTTTTGATAGCAAGCGCGCAACTAGCATAGCCGCCCATGATTGCTCCGGCTTTGACTTGGCAACAATTTGGAGTTCGTTTTGTCTCCGTCGCGACTCAGAATCAAGCGTCTATCACCATCACCAACCAATGGTGCCCACGTTATCAGAAATTACAATGACTTGAACCGTCCATATTATCTTTACTATTATAGATCATCGATAAATCAATAATTCAGGTCCAATGATAACCCTACCAGATTCATCCGTTGAAAATTTTCATTTTTCTATGTCCTAAATCGTCCACAGAGAATGACGGTCATGATAATTTTTTTCTTCTTAATTTTCTTAAAGTAAGCAGTTCCTATCACGGAATTACTGAGCATGTGGGCCTTATTGGGCGGTCATACGGACTATTTTCTGAGCTGCGACGGAGGCAAATCGAATTCCCCGGTATAGCATTGGGAAACCTCAAGCTAACTGTCAGAGACTCAGAATGCCTTCCTTATATCGTAGTAGTTGAGAACTTCCTGATGCTATTAAATAACTAGCGAGTTAGGTCGTAGCCTCGTTTGTACTTACCACTCCGTGGACAGGAAACACTGGGAAGCGGATTGGCTGGTGTACCTCACACCAGCTATAGCTGCTGTATGTATCAAATGAGATCAAAGTTACATGGGCCTCACAGTGATGTATTTATTATATCTACACCGTTCGTCTATTTTTAGAGTTTATTTTAGAGCATTATCCAAAAAATGAATCATATCCAAAGATCACCTGGACCACACCATAAATAAAAGTGAAGATAATATTTTCACTGTTAAACAATTTGTAGGGCCCACCATAACGTTTATTTTACATACAATTTATTCATAGGGTCACAAATACTTGAATGAAGAGGAAAAACAAATTTCATACTGATCCAAAACTTCTGTGACCCTTAAAAGGTTTCAATGGTAGACCATCAATCCCCCACTGATTTTTGCAGTGTGGTCCACTTGATAGTTAGATCTGACTTATTTTTCGCCCCAAGCCTTAAGGCGAGCTTGCTGCCGTCAATACAGCAGTTATATAGCTGGTGTGTCCGCTTCCAAAACACTGACGGCTAGGACCGTCCGCTTCGTTCATCCTAATCATGAACCATGGCCCATTTGCATACAAGACTGCCTAGGTGTACGGTCTATATCCACCGTCCTACCACCGAACTAGCGAAGGGAAGCGGATTGGCTGGTGTCCCATGGACAAGTTATATAGATGGTATAGATACGTGTCGTGCGAAGGTGTAGATACGTGTCGTGCGAAGACGAGCGCCAACGGTCCTCGAGCTCCTAGTTGTACGAACGGTTCAAGGAGATCAAAGTTACATGAGCCCCACAATGATGTATTTATTATATCCACACCGTTCATCAATTTTTTGAGATCATTTTAAAGGATTAGCCAAAAAACGAATAATATCCAAAGCTCAAATGGGCCACACTAAAAATAACCGTAGGTATAATGATTTTCACTGTTAAAAAATTCGTAGGGCCACCATAACATTTATTTTCCATCCAATCTATTCATAAGGTCATAAACACCGGGATAAATAAGAAAAACAAATTTCATATTGATCCGAAACTTCTGTGACCCTGTAAGGGTTTCAGTGGTAGACGGTTCAATCCCCCACTGCTTTTTACAGTGTGGTCCACTTTATCTTTAGATCTGTCATATTTTTCGGCTCAAGCCTTACAAAAAGCTCGCCAAATGGATGGACGGTTTGATATAACACATAGCTTATGATGAGACCCACAGAACTTGCTGACATCAATACACCAGCTATATAGCTGATGTGTGGTATCAGGTCAACAACACCCATACTACTTAATGCAAATCGAAAACATAAATTACTAGTCGGTGATCTTATTCGAAATCAATCTCCTCCGTTGGTTCAGGCCATGACTAGCTTTAGCGACCCTCTCTGCAACCTGGTGCACGGTCCTGGTAGTTGAACGACTTTCGTTCTAGCGTCGATTTTAGTTGCTATCCAACTGAGTTGGCAATGTTGGAAAAGGGCTGCCACCGTGGAGAGACTGAAGACGTGAATTGCGGCTGGTGGGATCCCGATTTGAAATACCTTAATTTGGCAGCAATGAGAGGCCATCATGCCAATGGTCAAGATTGATAGAACATGGTTTCCAATTCAACAAAATAGGAACATCTAGATCCTATTCATTAGGACCCTCGATTTCTTAATTAATTACATGTTAATCTCTTAATTAATCATATGTCAATCCACCATCATTTTCAGCGATTTTTTCATTTTTTAGAATTATTATTATTATTATTATTATTATTATTATTATTATTATTATTATATATCTTATTTTAAACCAATATAACAAGGTTTCACTATTTTTCTTATATAAAAGACTAGTTTATATATTATATTTTTTTATATTTTATATATATATATTTTTTTTTTTTTTTTTTTTTTTTTTTTTTACTTTTTACTTTCTATTATGTTTATTAAACTCCGTCAAAATTTCAGACTGATCATTCCAATCTTGAATCTTTGGCCCACTGAGCTAAGTTTGAGTCCCCAGTTCGTCCCTTCCTGTCAATTGAATATAGATCACTCATTGATTTTATTTCTAACCATCTATTCAACTCACATCATTGTAGCCCAGTTAATGAGTGGATGATCCTGATTAATGACCCAACCCATCTAAAGTCAGCCCCACCTAAAAAATAAATCATTGGGGCTCAGAGAAATTCCACACAATAAAAGTCACATTGTGATGTTCACAATCTATTTAAGAAAGAGAAATCATGTGTATCTTGTTAGCCAGAGTCATTGACAACAACAACGCAGTGGACCAACGAGAAGCAATGGCACTGAATTTTTCGGTGCTTTTAACACGGACAATCCACACTCAGTTGTAAAATTCCAACTGGCAAAAGTAATTTGGCCTCTTTTTCTCAATCATTGTTGAATTAATTTTCTTCCAAGATCATTTATTGTTAGGTCACTCATTAGGCTCTGTTTGGTAAACACTTAAAAATGAGCTCAGTCATGTATCTGTTAAAAAATGAACTCCTCATGTAGTAGAGATAATGATTTCTAATACAAATAAGATCAACCCTTTTTAGGAGGTTACCAAAGAGAGCCTCAAGGGTTAAAATCTTCCAAATGAGTATTTGTGACATCCTGATCCATGACGAGGCCCATCATATCAATGATGTAGCCTCAAAAGGGTTGAGATTTTTCAAATGAGTATTTGATACAACCTGATCCATGACGAGGCCCATCATATCAACGATGCAGCCTTGGATATTGAGTTAAACCTAGCCATCAATTCAAATAATACAATCAAAACTCACACTTCACATCATTGAAATAATAGGCCACACCATGAATGCCTACTCCTGTAATGGATGATAACCACCCTTTCAAGTTTTAGGGTCAAAGGCATCCTTGTTCAATCTTTTTCCTAGAGTTTTTTGCTGTTCAGTGATCTTTTACCTAGAGATGTTTGCCCCATTTTCTTTGTTTACCGTTAAAATAATCATCAGAATAAGTTCGGACATTGGTCTGTCAAGTATGTTCTCAAGGTATTCTTCCATTCTTATCAGATCAAACAAGGTTTTTGTTTGTTTGTTTGTTTGTTTTATTTGTTTTATATATATATATATATATATATATATATATATATATATATATATATATATATATATATATATATATAAAGAAGAAGGTAATCTTCCATTCAAAAAAGGTTATAAATATTTTCGCCTTGAAACTAGACAGAAGTTTGTGTCAAAAAATTTAATATTTTTTTAGAGCACTCCTTACTTTGTCTGGATGACTAATAAATTTTTTAGAATACGCCTTACTTTGTCTGGATGATTAATTATATGAATGAGCCTCCTCTCTTGTCCTTCCTGCTCTGTGGGACTCTTCAGATCAAGGACCACCATTGTCTAATGAACCTTCTGCTCATTCACCAATCACTGAATTTACTTCTCCTCTTGCACCCCAATCAGACCCCACTTCAGGGATCTTCCTAACGCCCTCTGGAAAACCAAGAGAACCACATCTATTCCTATGAGGTCCATATTGCTCATCCAATTGAAAATTTTGACTCCTTTAATTTGCCTTTCTTTATCATTCTATGTTTTTATCTCCATCATTTTCTTTATTTCTATTCTCTCCCTCACACCAAATGCTTTGGTGGATCATTATTGGAAAGTAGCAATGTTGAAGGTTGTCTTGAAAAAAATATGGGACATGAAACCAAGTTAAGCTGCCTAAATGACTTTAATTAAAAATAATAATAATAAATAAATAAATAATTTCATATCATTGGGGAACTACACGAGACAATAGACATTCGAGCTGCCCCTGGATAGAAAAACTCCCAGGACAGCCTATCATTTCGGAACACTATACACGTATGGTGATGAGGGCCGAGCCCAAAAAACAAAAACCTACTCCCCTATGGGAGATTCTCTAATATATCCCAGCCCCATTTTATCTAGCAAAAATAGCTCTCTAACGCGGAGAGGGAGATCCAACACCTGCCTGAAGAAGAGGTCCCCTTGGAGCTTACCCCCCAAATGGGCCAACTCATTTGCTGTGACATTTGTTGGGGGCCTTGCACAAAACCTTAGGATCTAGCCCTCCAGAACAAACCAGAATTATGGATAATAAAGCAATGAAAACAATCAATGCATCAATCACACACCACACAAGAGATTTTTACGTGGAAAACCCTCAAAGAGGTAAAAACCATGGGACCTCGTCCAGATCAACAATTCACTATGAAGTAGAACGTTACAACCTTCTTCACTCACGCAGGAGTGGATGAACAATGAAAGAATAAAGAAAACCAGAGAGATCTCACCGATTACGAGGACGTAGGAGTGCTGAGATATAGACTGCACCGTAGATCACCTCCACGAGCATAACCTCCCTTCTACAAGCTTCCTCTCTCTCTTTCTCCCCCTCTCTCTCACCTTTGATAGCCCTCTTGTGTTTTTCCCCTCAACACAACATTCCCTAGAAAAACCCTAGGGACCCTTTTTTATAGTTTTAAGAAACTCCTTTTCGCATCCTAGTTGCGAAAGGACTTGCGCATCCTAGTTGTGAAAGGACTTGCGCATACCAGTTGCGAAAGGACGACGGGTCAAAAAAAAACTCATCAACATTTCCTTCTCTTAGGACATGAACGATGCGAATCAGTCCCCTCTTCTTCATTCTTTCTATCCTGGCAAACCAATACCTCCACTTCCAAGCCGATTGGGACAAGCAATTTAAAGACTCCACCACCAGCTTTGAGTCTTAATATTCAACCTCCACCTGAGGTAAGCCTTGGTTTAAACAATGGGCGAGTTCGTCATACATCACTCGCAACGCTCTACTTTGTTGTTGGAACCCACCCCATACCCTTTAAAGAAAGCAAAAATGAGATCACCGAATTCCCATCTTCAAATTCCTCCACCTCTCGACATCTCCGGGTTCCCTCTAACTGACCCATCCACATTCAATTTTACCTAACCCCTTTCTGGCTTTATCTGTTAGACAGCTCACATACCTCGTATAACTAGTATACCTTGTATATAGTTTGTTTCCATAGGTTGAAGATTCTAAGTTTATTGTTTTCCTTGTATAGATGGTTATAATCTCTATATATTCAACACCATTAGGTTGTTTCAAATACAGAAAAGCTTCAACTCTTCTCAGCTTTCATGGTATCAAAGCTTCTCTAATCCGAAACCGCCCCTGCATCATCTGGTCACCACCCCTGCTACGTCATCCCCTATTCCTGCTAGGTTCGGCCACTGTCCCTACTTGTCCGACCGCCCCTGCGTCATCCGGTCGCCCCTTCTGTGTCATTCGGCCATCCCTACTGTGTCCGACCACTGTCCCTGCTCATCCGACTGCCCCTGCGTCGTCCGGCCACCCCTACTGCGTCGTCTGACGACCCCTCTGCTTCAGATCTGCTCGTCCGAACCCTCCAAATCTACTCGTCCGAATCCTGTTTCAAGATTTGTTGTTCCAGATCTACTGTTACTCCAGATCTGCTCGTCCGAACCCTGCTTCAGATCTGCTCGTCTGAACCCTGTTCCAGATCTGCTCGTTCGAACCCTATTCCAGATCTACTCGTCCAACCTGTTGCTGTTGTTCCAGATCTACTGTTACTGTTCCAACCTGTTGTTGTTGCTCCAGATCTGTTGTCTGAACCCTGTTCCAGATCTGCTCGTCCAAACCTTGTTACTATTCAAACCTGTTGTTGTTACTCCAGATCTGTTGTCCGAATCCTGTTGTTGTTGTTGTTGCTATTGTTCCATCCTATTCCAAATCTGCTTGTCCGAATCCTATTTCTGTTCGAACCCATTGATGTTGCTGTTGTTATTACGCCAGATCCAGAAACCACAATTGCTTGGATATCTCCTGCTGTACGGTACATCTAACACCTTCTTTTGCTGCAACTTTTTGAGTGCTTTACATTACTTCAGATCAATGGACAAGAACTCATCACGTACAGATGCCTTATCTCCTCACTCTACCAAACACGTCGTCGCCCGTACACCTTTGGATTAGACAAGCTAATCCCATATACTGCGACCTACTCCCTTTCAATCTCCCCGTCCAAACGGGCCCTAAAGGTATTTTGTGGGATAAAACAGTCTCCCCAGGCCTAGTTTAAGCATTTTAGCCTAGTTGTTTCTGTTTCTTCCATTGAGCTTGTTTATAGCTCTTATGGTTACTCAGTCTTCATCCAGAAGGTCTTCTGGATAGTTATTTTAACGGTCTATGTTGATGGAATTATCATTTAAGGAGATAACTCATATGATACTCAGGCTGTCAAGGATTTTCTTATATTGCTATTTGAAATCAAGTACCTTGATCAGTTGTATTATTTTCTCAATATCGAAGGCATACGATCTCAAGGAGTCTAATCAGCACAAGTAAATTATTGACATTCTACCTGAATTAATCGATTTGCTCGACTCCCGTCCAGTTGAAACTCCTGTCAAAGTCAATCATCATCTTCACTGCACAGAGTCTGCTTTTGCTGACTCTGACCGTTATCAAGGCTAGCTTGTGGATAATTGATTTATTTGTCAATGGGATGACCTTATATAGCTCATGGCCTTGGTTATGTAAGTCAATCTATTCTGTCCCCTCACCAACATCATCTTAAAGCAATTTGTTGCATTATTCGCTTTTTAAATTCCTCTCCAGGAAAAAAGGTTTTCTTATTTTTTTTTCTTTTTTCTTTTTTTTTTTTTTTTTTTTCTTTTTTACCATGAGCATAGGCAAGCACCGTCAAACTAATTGGGTAGGGTCCTTGCACGAGCACGACTCTACTAGTGGTAATTATATTTGTTAGTGAAAATCTTGTTTCCTGAAAGAGTAAGAAATAATCTATTGTCACTCACTCATCCGTTGAAGCTGAATCTGGCTCTATGAGATATAATACCGCATACAAAAATTTTAGTTTCAACTGCTTCTCTCCCATCTTAGCATTAGCACCATTTCCTCTCTTTTGGGATAATCGATCATCAATCTACATTACCTCCAATACTATCTTTCACGAACACACCAAGCATATGGAGATTGACTACCATTTTGTTTGTGAAAAAACCTCACCAAAAGTTATTATAACTTTGTCCAACATCCTATCACGAAATCAATTGGTTGATGTTCTTACAAAAGCAATATGTTCTTCTCAACTTACTTTGTATTCAAGCTAAGCATGTGAGATATCTACGTTCTACTTTGATAGGCTATTGGGCCTCTCCATTAGGTCCATTAGGGCTTCATTAGGGTTAGAGTTTCTCTCATTTATAAATAAGTTATGTAGGGGATTCTCCTCGTCACATGAAAGGAATGCAACATTATGTAATGATATATTTGCCATGAGCGCCTAAGAACACAGATCCAACAGCTACAGGCCCATTGCAATACGTCGGGATGTGTTCTACCAGACCTCTTTCTCCGATCTAATCGGAGAGGGTCCGTGGGTCCTATCAATTAAGCCAATAGGAGCCGGCAGTGATATGCCAGAATGTGGCAGGGGCCGCCCCTCACTTTGTATCCCCTATTTCTTGTCTTGGCTCAATCTATTCTATTAATGATTTTTAATTGAATATGGACGTTTGTCCATATTTCTACCCTACACGCTTACCAATTAGAATGTCTATCATGGATAAAGTTCAATTCGAAACGTCCACTAGCGCAATAACTAGACACATTATACATGCTCAGCTTTTGGGTTTAATTTAGCCATCGAAAGTGAGGCCCACCATCTGAATGGTCCTTATCATCACACAGTAAGGGGCTAGCATTTATATATACAACATGGGGAACCCAGATAGGTAGGGTATTTTAGGGAAGCGGATTGGCTGGTGTACCACACGACAGCTATATGGCTGGTGTAAATACGTGTCGTGCTAGGACGACGAGCGCCGACACTCCTCGAGCTCAAAGGAGATCAAAGTTACATGGCCCCACAATGATGTATTGATTATATCCACACCGTTCATCCATTTTTCGAGATCATTTTAAAGCATTAGAGAAAAAATGAATCATATCCAAATGTCAAATGCACCACACCAAAATTAACAGTGAGGATAATGATTTTCACTGTTAAAAAATTTGTAGGGCCCACCATATCATTTATTTTCCATCCAACCTGTTAATAAGGTCACAAATACATGGATGAAGATGAAAAACAAATTTCATATTGATCTGAAACTTCTGTGACCCCTAAGATGGTTTCAATAGTGGACTTTCAATACCCCACTGCATTTTGCAGTGTGGTCAAATTGATCTTTAGATCTATCTTAATTTTCGGCTCAAGCCTTAAGAAGAACTCAATAAATGGATGACGGTTTGGATATAACACATACCTCATGGGACCCGCAGAACTTGCTGACTCAATACACCAGCTATGTAGCCGGTGTGTGGTACACCAGCCAATCCGACTCGTATTTTAGGCGGTGAAAACCGGTGTAACGGAGGATTCTTTTTTTACATGGAATTACAACTAGAGCTTGGCAAAATTTGACTTGATCTCATCCGATTTGATCCAAATCGAAGGATAGGATTGGGTCGGTTCGAGTAGGCCCACTCAGATCCAAACGTACATTGAGTCGAGTTCAGATCAGTAGTCAATCCGGATCGATCCGATCCGAATGGATCCAATTCGATTCAGTCGGATACTATATAAATAATATTTCATTTTTTATTTTCATTTTTTTACTACCTACCTCACTGGAACAAAACCCTAATCCCTCCTTTTTCTCTACCCCGAACGAGGGTCTGCACGCACCCATCTCTCCTCCTTTCTCGATTTCCCTCCTCTCCTTTTTCTCTCCTCTTTTCTCTTCTTCTTTCTCTCCCGATTTCCCACATCTCCTTCTTTCTCTCCTCCTTTCCCTCCCTCTCTCTCTCTCCCCGATCTTCATTCAAATTGCAGGAATCGACTAAACAGACTCAACTTGATTCGGTTTCCCAAATCGAGTCCGCTCGGTTTTGGTCAGGCTAGCAAGAATTCAGATCGGATCGAGTCAGCCCTATTGGATTCGGTCCCAGATCGAATCGAGTTCGAGTCAGGTTCTTGAAAAATTGAATCAAGTCGAGTTGGACCCAATCCTATACGACTCAACTCGACTCGACTCGATGCCCACCTCTACCTACAACGATGGTTTTGCACACACCATGTTCTATATGTAAAATGCAATCCATCCATCTGGTGCTTTTCACGATGCTAGGCTCAAGATTCACAACTTAGGTGTGCCACATTAATACAGAAAATGATGGGGATGGAATGCCAACCATTAGTTTGTGTGTGGAGCCATCATAGTGCGTTTCTTTCATCGAAACCTTTTAATCAGGTGTAACTCACCAGGATGAAGGGAATATACAAAAATCACCCTCATCCAAAACTCAAGTGGACTGCACTATGCATCGTTGCTGTTTCTGTTTCGCAGCAGAGTCTTCCACCATGCAGATCTTTTGTACGTGCGGTGAATATAAAGGTTCTCACGTAACGGACGGAGTAGATTTTGCACGTATACCATTGTTGCCACATGGAGCTTGGATGTTCTATGCACCGGGTAAAACTAGTGCTCTGGACTATTCATACAGGAGCATCCGCCAGACCGCCGGTATCCATTAACAGATGATAGCCAAAACGCATTTAAGGGCGCGGATCCAGTACATGTAGAGGTGCGGGAGATACCGTGCCTACATGCACACGCGGCGTACATTGAGTAAATCAAAGCCGTTTATTTGATAGAAAAAATAATGGATGGGCCATATTGCGATATTCTCACTATTTGGGGATTTTAAAATTTTAATTGGTGGCAGAAAAACTCCCAGTAAAAAATAAAAAATAAAAAATAAAAAAATAAAAAAAGAGGCCAGTGATGGCGAGAAAGGTGCATTTGTTATATGGTTACAGATGACCCAAGTTACAGAAAGCATAGAGATTGGAGAATCCTAGCCGTTCTTAGAGTATTTCTCCCTTTGAATTTGAATCATTGATCCTTTTTCATTTTGACTGTCCATTTGCAGGACAGAAATCAGACAGCTAGGGTTGCTTGTTCGGTACGCCATTTGTAGCACAGGCCATCGACGTTCAGGACATCAGATGGACAGTCAGGACTCACTAGCCATTACTCCCCGCATGTGCAGTGGAGCGGCAACGTATCAAGCTTGCTCCGTCACAACATGTGCTAGTGTCGGCCTTATTTGCTACGAAGAATGAAAGAGAAGAGTACGTAGGTTTGCCAATACCACACGCGCGTAGATCCGTACACATCCATACGCGGGCACACGTGCAAATACGAAACACGAGTGAGAGATCCGAGCGTTCCGTAAGATTGGAAATAAAGATTAGACAATTTCACTCTGCAGGTAAAGCTAAAACGTGCAACGAAAATTAACGGTCAACAAATTTTCTAGCGAATCATTTGTTTTGATATCCTATGGCCCACATGAGGCGTGAAATGGCAGAAGATTTAAATAGTGTATCTCAACTGATGAAAAGCTCAGATCTCACATACCTGTCAAACTGTGAAACAAAGAGCATTTGGAATTTACAGGCATGGAGAACATGTGGTAATGTCGGTGATATTTTGTGATGGAAGTCTTTGGCATGACTGAGGATGACAGAAACGGATGGTTGCCATTATTGCTTAATCAACATCACCTGCTGTTTTTTTTTAAAAAAAAAATTCTTTTAACAGAAAACATCACCTACTCGGAAGTAATACAACTCTATTATATTTGCGTCATCCACGATCTCAATTAAAGACAAACATGTGGACGACCAAAACGCTATCTATGATGGGTGTGATAGGCTTCGTCCATCGTTTGCGCCAGCTCATTTCACGACGTTTGAGCCCAAGCATTTGCCCCTCCAAAAACTCAGTGGGCCCACTCACTGTACGGAAAAGTGTGGACAGGGATGCCATCATGGTGTTGGCTGTATAAGCTAGATTTGTTTTCCTTTAAAAGAACAAACTTATAATTGGCTTTGCTAAGCCTATGAAAAATTATTTCTGCAAGAGGAAGGAATGGAGAAAAGAAAAGAAAACTTTTTTTTCAAACTTATTTTCTCTGCCGTGTACTCTTCATACTCGCCACAACCGGATACACAACACCTTTATATAGACATTTGCAACATCTGTGAAATGACTACAATACCTCTACTGGATGCTTCTATCATTTAATGTTTATAGGAAACTACATAGGATTTTCATCTTCCAAAACAACTCCATGAAAACTGTTGCTTTGGAAGATCAACAATCACCTAGAAAATGGGTTTTGGGTTTGCAACTCCAACACTCCCTTTCAAACCAAAACAGGTTTCATTCCAAGTATCGATTTAAGTTTCTTGAATGTATCAGTCGGCAATGCTTTAGTGAAGATGTCTGCCACATATTCAATGGTACGACAGTACTCTAGCTTCACTAATTTCTACTTCACTTGATCTCTAAGGAAATTATATCTTGTCTAATGTGTTTGCTCCTCCTATACTACACTGGATTTTTGGCAAGCTTAATTGCCGACTTGTTGTCCACATATATGACAGTGCATTCTTCTTGCGAATGCTTCATCTCCTTTAGTAGATTACTTAGCTATATCGCCTCACATACAATGAATGAAGCTGCTACATACTTGGCTTCACATGTGGACAGTGCTAACATACTCTACTTCTTTGAGTTTCATGTGAATGTTGTCGATCCGAAATAAAAAGCATAGCCTGTAGTACTCTTTCTTTCCTCTTAGTCACCATCTCAATCACTATCAGAGTATTCATACAGAATCGTCTCCGAACATCACATCATTATAAACTCCTTCTATGAGTTCCATAAAGAGCTTTTTGTCGCCACACATGTGATTGCTTGCACCCGTGTTAAGATACCACACATCTGACTAATCACAGCCTTTCTCTTGTACAAGGAAGAGTGTGGTTCTTTCCTCTTCATGATTTGATGCTTTGGCATAGTTAGATCGTTCATCTTGATCCACTGGCTTGCTCCAACAATTTGATGTATAATTATTGCAATTTCGGTACCGAATATTTTTTATATTTTCACGACCTCATGTGGATCAGCCTCTATCATTTCCTCTACCATAGAAATTGGTAAAATTTTGTTGATTTTGTGAATTGCGTGGATTATATCCACGCCATCTTCCTCTTGCACGATTGTTAATGACACGGCTCTCACGATGTGTATGACCACCTCTTTGTTCATTTAGAGTCAATTTAAACTCTAAGGCATGTTCAAGCATCGTTCCTGCATTCTTTTACATTCATTGCTCATGCACTTGCAACGATTCCATCAACTCTTCAATGGACAATTTTTCCAAGTCATTTGATTCTTCGATCGCCACAACCACATGCTCAAACTTAGTTACGAGAGATCGAAACACATTTTCAACTACACGAATATCTTCAATCTTTTCATGGTTTTCTTTTAAGTTATTCACAACTACAAGTAATCTTGAAAAATAGTCGTAAATGTTCTCACATTCCTTCATGTGTGTTTCTTCGAATTCGACTTTAAGAGATTGTAGGTGAACCTGCTTCACTCGATTAACACATTTGAAGATGGTGCTAAGGATATCTTAAGCTTGCTTGCTTAATGTTGCTTCAATAATCTTCTCAAAGGTTGATTCATCCAACTCTTAATAAAGGAAGAACAAAGCCTTGTTGTCTCTCTTCCTTTGATTTTTTAGCGCAGTCTTTTCCCTTGTTGGTGAAAGCGGCTTCTTCCTCTATAGTAGGTTCTACATACCCATTAGTGACGATCTCTCATAGATCTTGCAACCTAAATATCGCCTTCATTTCGATGCACAAATTTTCATAATTGCCCTTTGACAACTTAGGAACCTGCGGCTGAATTGCGGTGGTCATCTTTACACTTACAAGCTTATTGGGTTAGACAAATTGGCTTTACTAAGCCTTAAGACAACCCAAACAATCTGATTTTTTTAAAGAAGAAATGACTGATTTTTTTTTGAAGAAGGGAGAGAGGGATGAAATAGAAAACTGATTTTTTTTTTTTTTTTTTTTTTTTAAAAAAAAATTTTTTTTCTGAGCTGAAAAAACTGCTGAAATCTGATTTTCTTGAACAATTTTTTTGTTTTTTTTCTTGGCTGAAAAAACTACTTGCAACTTCAACCAGGGAACTCTAAAAAAAAACTTAACATAGCTCTGATACTAGTTTGTGATGCACAAGCTAGATTTGTTTTGCTTCAAAAGAACAAACTTATTAACTTTGCCAAGCCTCTGAAAAATTATTTCTATAAGAGGAAGGAAGAGAGAGAAGAAAAGAAAACTTTTTCTGTTTTTTTCAAATTATTTTTCTCTGTGATGTACTCTTCACACTTGCCACAACCAGATACACAACACGTTTATATAGACATTTGCAACATCTGTGAAATGACTACAATACTTCTACTGGATGCTTCCATCATTTAATGTTTATAGGAAGCTACATAGGCTTTTCATCTTCCAAAACAACTCAGTGAAAATTGTTGCTTTGAAAGATCAACGTTCAACTGGAAAATGAGTTGCTTTGAAAGATCAAAATTCAACTGGAAAATGAGTTTTAGGTTTGCAACTCCAACACATCGAACCTTTCTTTGGGCACGGCTGATTTTTGGATATGGCTGATATTTGGTTTGCGATGCCGATTGGGTATTGCCGTATTGGTGGACCGAGCTTCATCCGTTCCTAATGTGATAGAATTTGATCGGACAGAGAGTTTCTCTTAGAAATGGGACCAACGTAAAAACATGTTTTAAATTGCCGGGTCCAGTCGAATAGGTACACGTTAGTAAGATTTGAGTCGTGAACTTTTTTGTGTGGGGCTAGATTCCTATGTTAGATATCGGCATTTAAAAAATGGTGGGGACTTATCCTCCTCATATGGCATTGTACAGCAGTCCAAACTATCTAAATTCTGGGTACTATTGTGAATAGAGCTTATATCGAAAATCACACCAGTCAAGTAATCCTAACCATCTAATTAATCACCTATTAAACGAATATTTAAAAATAAAATAGTGACTGGATAAAATTGGATGGGAAAGATTATTATAACTTTCTAGGTGTAATCAATTTTCTCAGTCTGGATTGGATTGGATTGCTCTACAACTATCGAGCCCTAAATGATGTTAAACTAGCATAGGAGTCCAGTCCCCGTATACTGGGACGCACCACCCGCCTTGGTGGTGAAATGAGTCAGCCAGATTTTATTGGTGGGACCAAAAGCTGTTAAAGATGGGCCTGGGCCTTTTGTAAAGTTTTTGGGTTGACTACATATTCAGCCCATCTCTGACGGTGTACGGACCAGGCCGTCGATGTATTTAGCCCATTTCTGACAGTATACAGTCCCACCTATCAAATCTCACCACGTCATTTCATCACCGAGGTGGGTGGTGAGCTCCTCACGACTCAATCTGGCTCTATGCAACTGTGGATGTTCACGTGTCTTTTTAAGGTTTTAAACTTCAATGCGTTGTACCTTGGCCCACCAAGGGATTGTTCGGCCTCGTACAAGTGAGACTCATTGTAAGGGGATCCAGGACGCTGATGTGATCCGATTCCCCAGGATGGCGCATGCGCCAAAATTCTCAGTTTCAAAGAACCTAGCAATAGAACATTTGGACTTTTATTGGTGGAACGGGAATTCTTGTGGTATTCTTTTATCTTAACTTCATTTCTTTGCTACCTGTTGTAAGATTTAGGAAGGGCTGTTTGTTTTCTAATTCACCATCAGAAATAGAAGGAAATTTGTAATAATTATTTACTACCGTATTTCATGTTGGGCCATTGTGTTTTATATGACTTATCCACACAGTCCATCCATTCTACTAGCTGATTTTAGGGCATGAACCTAAAAATGAGGCAGATCCAAAGATCAATGGACCACACCATAGAAAATAGTGGGAATTGAATGCCTACCGTTAAAAAATTCTTGAGAGGCCCGGAAGTTTTGGATCAAGCTGATATTGTTATTATCAATGCCCATGTGACCTTATGAACAGGTTAGATGAGAAATAAATGATATTATGGACCTATGAAGAAAAATCCTTTCAAGGGTGGAAGCTCTACAAACACTGTTTCTTGTAGTGTGGGCAACTTGAGCTTTGGTTCTATCTCACAATTTCAAACGCTTCACCCACCCCCTACCCCACGCCTTGACCACTTTCCTTTCTCCAGTGTGCATTGCAGGTGCCATATCAACTGGTGTGTAGCTCAAGAGCTGATCACACAAGATTACCCTTTATAAATCATTTGTAACATAAAAAGGTGAGCACTGGAGCCATTTATTGCGGGCCACAATGAAACGATTCAGGTCTCAATTCTTGACCTAAAGATGCTCTCTTTCAGAATTATACATCAATAATGACTTCTTTCGAAGCCCAGCTGAGACTGAATACAGTGCCTTTTGAGAGAGCAATTGGCCAGGCACAAGCCATTTTCCACACCCGTCTTCTGGCCCGGTCTAAAATTCAGGCCCAAATGTAAATGGCTTGGCTGGGGCCCCACCCCAAGCCAAACTGGTGCAGATTACCCATGCATAAGAGACCAATTTGCGCTCTAGTGATGAAAGAGATATCACAAACCATAGGAGTATGTGTGTGGCATGCATAAAATGGAGGGACTCCGATCATTGGACCATCTCAGATCCAGCACAGATGCTGGCCATCCTGTGTCACAACGGGTGCAAAAGGAACTCTAATGGTTTAAGAGTTCTAATGAGATTATCTTGGTCTCCACAATCCTTAACATCACATCTAGTGCATGAATCCAATCATAATCACACCAATCGGATGGCTGGGAGCTTAGGATGCAACTCCTACTCGACTTTGCTGCGTCATCACCACATGCAGGGCACTTGGGTCATCCAAATCTTCTTTTTTTTGGCCTTATAATTGTAGGTGCAAAACAAAAGAAAACGGGGGGGATGGAAGTGGTGTGATCCTCGTTCAATTCATGGACCCGAACTCAGTGGCTGGCAGGCCATACCAGATTATATGCTTCGGCTGCCAAATGAGTGAACACATGTTTCAATCTATCATTGAAAGACAGCCCCCTTAGCATGCAACACATCCCCACGTCCGGGGCTTTGGTTTTGGTTGAAAGCTTTTCCCTATGATTTGGTTGAAAGCTTGTACACAAAAATACCAAAATCTATGCTTCAGACCGGATTCACACACAACTCGCTCTATATCTCTTGGCATCCTGTTCTACAGATTCCAAAGACAACAGATCAGAGAATAGCTACTACACAAAGATATGATGGATGGTTTAAAATTTTGCCAATGTTACCACATTCAACAGACAACAGTGTGGCCTCCATGACTTGATTAGCCTAATCTTGGGCCAGTTCATATACAGACTGATGCATGGCTCAGACATCCCATGCATATACCAGGTTGGCACATGTGGTTGTGTGTAGAGGTGTATATGAGCCGTGATGAAGCCCCCTTCTTTGTTATTTGCACAAAATGTGCCCTCAAACAACTGCCAAGGGCATGGCTTACACCTTTAATTGCTCATGGTTTTCAATGTAGCCATGTCTACCGTCTGCACCTAACTGATCTTTCAGCACATTCATCCCTTCCACTGTTAGCATACATGAAGAAGCCGCCCCTGACCCATCATGCAGTCAACTGTAGACAGTTGGTTGCTCCTCCATCATACACGTGGTTGTATCATTGGCGATTTCAAGACATCCATCCGATGGGCCCTGCTGTGAAATTCCACAGCATCAAATCCCAGCTATCGATTTGTGGCCTTAAATGGGCTGTGGAAAAAAAAAATGTCAATGTTTCATATTTGGAAGGGGAAAGTCTATTGACTATATGCTGGCATTAGTCAATCAGAAGTGTACATGCGACATGTGCCAGCAAGGCACCTATGTGTGAGATCCAATCCAATCCATCCATCTGGTTGGTCCGACCTCCTACATGTTTTCCCAAAAACTAATCAGGTCCACTCAGTATGTGGGCACCAATGTTGGAAACAGTTGGATGGGTTAGAAATCTTTAGCCCAGTTGTTCAGAGCTGTACATGTGTTTTGCTAACTGTGGCCCACCTGAATAGTGGATTAACCTGTTTCTTGGGCTAGGGCAACAATATGATGGCCCAGTTCTGTTGGGTAGATTAGATCTCCGGCTTATCGTGCGATGCTGCACATTTGTGGTGTGTATATAAGCTTTATTGCACATGCATGTAGACCTAGCAAGGCTCTTCAATCAGATTGGTTTCAGTTCCATGGGTCATCCATAGTATGGCCCATAGCTCAAAACCCGAAAACTCGACTCTATGTCCAGCTGGGTTAAGACAACTCAAAGACTTGAATCAGTTCGACTCGATATTTAATTATACAATTAATAAGGATAATTAAGCAACGGTTGCTTAATTATGGAAGGGCCCTAAACAATGGCGGCCAAGTTCCGAGTCAAGTCACTGAGTTTTAGAACTATGGTAGGGCCCTAAACAAAACAAAGCTTGAAGATGCAGAAACAGTTCTCTGTGACATGGTCAATGACACCAAGACCAGGACAGGTGTGGGACAAGTTGAGGGGTTTTCAATTACAAGGATGCCTGATCGGATCGGAGGTTATTGGCCAGGCACTTGAGAATCCGAGAGCAATGTAGGAGCTGTTGTATGGAAGATCGATCCTGAGTGGAAAGGAAAGATGCATCACCGCCTGAAGCAAAAGGGCTGTTGATTTGGACAGTATACACATTAATTTGGGTACAAGAGTCCAGCTTGCCTGCTTTTCCATGCACATCCATATGCACAGCTGAATCAAGAAAGGCCCATTTGGATGGAAAGTTGAACTGAATTGCAATAACTAGTCCAACCAAGTGGAATTAGTCACACTATGAGGGGATTTCGCAAGCACTAAAGGGGGAATTTTCCCGAAGTTACTTTCAAGTTGGACAGTGATAGAATGTAAGTGCAATTTGAGGCCTCTTCCTCATTATGAATACTCAGATATGCTATTAAAATTTGGTCATTCCTCTTGTTCAAACTGAATGCTTGCAATTCAGTTCACTTTGTGCAACCAAACACCACCTATGACCTAACTGGACTAAAGCAAGAGCAGAACAAATTTCATCTTGCTTGGGACAGAATGATGATCAAATAAAGGAAATCAGTAAAGGAGAGTACACGTACATTTCTTTGATGGTTTTTCCTTGTTCTAGTGGACTAAGATCAGTCAGAGGTCATCTGATGGACGGTGTGCACCAGAGGAGGACATGAACTGCAAGGCGATGTCTTTAGCCACTTGAACCAAGCCTTTCAAGTCATTGGCCCCAAGTTCCATGCAATCTCGGAGCAAGCCTCCCTCTGCCTCCTTTTGCAATATCAACACCAACTCCCGCAAAGGCCCCTGTATATTGACAACCCATCCATGTATGTCAATCCAGATTATCCATATTGTGGGGTGCGTCATTAATGGGGCATAGCTCCCCACTGAATTTGAGCCAGTGAATATTTTCTTTTAAACTATCAATTGGATGGCCACCAATCAAACAGTCAGGATAGTACAGATTAACTCCCATGGACTCCCCCGTGATGGAGATGATGGACAGGCAACCTTGTACCTGGTGGGTCCGATAATTTACACCAATCGGACCAGCCGTTGGCTTGGTGCAACGGTTGACTTCTTTTCTTGAAAGAGTAGCTCTCTGAGAAATTATAGGATCTTGGGCCTAAGGCTTTGAGTAGAATACTTTGGTTTCCAGTTGTAACAAGTGGGCCCCATGGTCCATTAATTTAGTCCATTGGTCTGTTTGCCTTTCATTGGATAATCACATGCCAAAACTTGCCAGATTTGGAAGATCCCAGCCACTAATCTTGGCAATTTCACTTTGAATCTGGATAGTTGTTTTTTTTTTTTTTTTCCCCTTCTTACCAGCAATTTGTTGGCCAAAAGTCAAAAGCTTATGATCATCTTACCAAGGAGATATTTGAAGCATGGTATATCAGCAGTGGAACACACCAGACTGATTGTCTGGATCATCAAAGCATGCCCCCAACTTGTCAGAACTGAACTGAGTAATACATGCAAAGCCTCCATTCAAGGATCCTGTAATTCCTCAAGATTGTTCAGGCGCATGGTTCTCTTCAACAAAACTCTAAAAGTTACATGAAACTATAGGCTTCAATATTTGGATGCCCAGAGCCACCTAAGAACTCTACATAACATGAAACTGACTCCCACAAAAAACACCCGAGTTCTTTCAAAAGAGTAAGTCCCTTCCATGGCCCTCTCTTCTGTGGAACTCTCATCTGTGTTTCAGTTCCATGCATCCAAAAAAAAACCTTGGTTCTCTTCGGCCACCATGCATGTTCTTCATCATTTCTTAAATGGTAGTGACTCATCCACAATGCACACGTAAATCCATTCTGATTTCTGACTACCCAAATTATGGGCCCATTGTGGATGACCATATCCCAAAAAATACACTGATCGGCTGAACTTGACCATCTGATGGCAACCATTGAATTTGAAACATTGAAAACATCCCTTGAGCTTTGTGGAGCACTGCCCATGCATACATGTAAGCACACGTTCTGTGATGTGGCACAAATGTGCCAGATCAAACATTCCACAAGGCAGGCCACTGTTTACATCTCCTGGCCTAAAATCCAGCTTGTCTCACTCGGGCCTCTACCCTGGACAAAATAAACAGCTGGCTATATATATATATATATATATATATGGGAAAAGGTACTATGCCATTTGCTGATGTGGGCCCCACCGTGATGCCGTTTGAAAATCTACCCCCTCAGTCAGATGCACCATTCCAGAGGGGGCCCACACGGCTGAAAATCAAGTCAATCCGTGACTTTTGTGGGCCACACCACGTACAGAAGTTGAGAGGGGCCGTGCACCATTGAAACATTCAAAACCAGTTGTGGGGACCTTTCAAGACGTGTTTTGATGATCAACACCGTCCATCATGTGTGTCCCACTTGGATGTAATTTTAGACCAAGTTTCAAGTGGTATCCACAACTCAGGTGGGGCCCACCAAGTGCTTTTACATGTTTTTGCGTGTATACTTATGTTTTCCGATGGTATGGCCCACCTGAGTTACGTGGACAGCTGATTTTGGGCCATGTGGGCCCACCCTGGGCTTGTGCATCTGGTGGACGGTGTGGATCTTCGAACGGAATCACGGTGGGGCCCACATCAGCTCGACTGCAAATAGGGCCTTCGTACGCTCGAGCGCATAGTACATTTTCCCTATATATATATATATATATATATATATATATATATATATATATATATATATCCATTTGCTTGTATAGTGTGACCCACCTCAGGAGTGAAATGGCCTGATTTTGGGCAAGAAGATCTAGCCCACATAATGAAAAGCTCGAGTGTACACATATATACTATAGGCATGAATGCTGCTTGCGTGTGAATGAGAAGGACTGCACAACTGACTGGGTTTAGCAAACTTCTCTCCTACCATCACCAACTGAAAGGTTAGGATCACCGATTTAGTGTGATCTTCTACAAATCTTCGACCCACAAGTGCACAGGTGATTTAGATGGGACTGGATTGAGAAAACTTGGATAGCTAGAATTATCCAAAGGATGAGATTTTTAGGCATCAATCGCTCACAGAATAGGAACCCACATTCAATGGGTACCATTGCTTCAGCCAATGGAAGTGTGAATGAGGGTGGATTGGACCATGTGTTCGAGGCATGCTTGGCCCAGTCTATTGACCTTAAACCAATGTTTTAAAACATGCAACAAACCCTAATTCGTTTTTACAGCAGTTCAGTGCAACCATTCAGATCCTTGGGTCATTTTAGCCCAGAAATCTGCTTCAAGTAAAATAATAGAAAACAGAGAGAATAAAGTTAATCTGCTATTAGTGTGGTCATGAGTTCAACAGTTCATTTCTCTTTGAGAGATGACCATATACAACTGTAGATAACATATAAAGTTTTATTTATTAATTAATGTGTCACTTCAGTCGAACATCTGATCCATGAAAAGGTGGCACCATGCCATGAAGATCACCTGCGAACGTAGGAACAATTCACTCATCAGGTGGGCCACACACATATATTAAGTCAGACCATCAGCTTTACATTCATTTGAACGGTGTAGACCTCCTAATGAATGGACCATCCTAGTTTTGATCACAAGCAATGTTATCAAAATTGTTATCGTATCGCAAATCGTAACAGGGGTTGAATCGTGTCAAATTGCAAATCGCATCGTTAATCATAAGATTTTGTATGATTTTCTTAAAAATATAAAAATATAAACAAATCAGAAAAAAAAAAAATTTAATTAAAACTTACCAATCATCCTTTTGCCATCAATATGCACCATGTAATAATACCATGTCATGATAGTGTTAAAGAATTCTTATCATTCCTTTCTTTGTCTTTCAAGAAATTTTTCTTAAAAAAACATACAAGGATCCTTTAATAATTTATGTTCTTTCAAGATCCTTTCTTGAATGTAGTATCAAATTGGAAGAGTGGCATTTGATTATGTAGATCGACTAAAAAAGATATTTTAATTTCTAACCATCATTCCACAAAACATAGAAGTCAACAAGGGCGTAACCATCCATAAAAACATTCTCAATAAGTCGTACATCGATTTGGTGTTTCGACCAGTTAAGAAGTAAGAAATCATTAAAAAAAAAAAAAAAATTTAAAAAAAAATAATAATAAAAAAGCTCTATGATTTAATGCCGAAGAAATTATATATCATTTAATCTCTTATAAAGAACAAAATATAAGAAAACAAGTATCATTTGAATCACAAATCATAGGATTCAAATTATAAAATCATAAGATTCATATAAAAAAGGGATTCAAAGTGGGGATTCAAATCATTTTGCTCAAGATTCAAATCAAATCGTAAATCGTAAATTGTAAATCGTAGGATTTGACAACATTGATCCTAAGTGATGTTTATGAAGCAGCCACCTTTTGGAGCGCGCTCAAAATCACACCATTATCATTATATAAGCCGCATCCCAATTAATTGCGGTCGGCTACATGAATGCCATTCTGCCATCCCACTCTATCAAGGGTCAGACCTTTAGTTAGACCATAGATCATCAAGTCTTTTCTTACTACCTCCATCCAAGTCCTCTTGGACCATGATGCAATCATCCTTTTGCAGGGCTAGGATGTTAAGCAAATAATCAAAACTTTATAATTAAGTTAACATATATCTCTGCATGTGATCATTCCTCTTACTTGACACTATAGATATCCCCATGTGTTTTGGTTTTAAGATGACCATACCCTACCAGGGCAGATGTTGTAGAGCAGGAAAATAGTAAAACCAGCTCTCCACAGCACATGTGGAATGATGACTTATCATTTAGGACCATCCATCAACCCATCCTTTTTTTCTTTTCCTTTCTTTTTCTTTTCTTTTCTTTTTCTTCTAAAATAAAAAATAAAAAATTTTTTAAAAAAAATAACTGTGCTTTCTCTGGATGGAAAATGACTAAAATTACAGAAAAATCAGGTAATTCAAGACACCTTATAAGTGGCACTCAAAGAAACATTATAAAACAAAAATAGTTAATGGTCAAACAATTGTAGGAAATTGTAGAAAACTGATGGATACCACTGTCTTGTAGACATGATTTGAAACAATAGCCATCCCTAATGGACCCACTAGATGGACAGACAATTGATACATAATTCACGTGTACCGTGGAGATAAAGCTCTACCGTATTCTGCATATGTCTGATATAAATCGGAGGGCCCATCCACAAGGCCATCAATGGGCTAGCTGGCCCACAAGCTTTTGGCCTTGGCCCACTGCGGGCTAGGCATACTAGGCCCAAGGGTCAGGCCTGGGCAAGTGGGCATAAAATATTAGCCAATTAATTGATTGGACTCAGGCCCAGGCCACGCATAATCATGGGCCGAGTACAGGACTAGGGTTTTACTTTGCGGGCCTGATTTGAACAGACCTTGGACCGGCCCGTTGACAGCACCCATCCCTTCAACCAATTCCAAAGTGAGTCCACATGCTACTTTAGAACTGTGCTCGCGTACCTCGCAGATGGAGAGCCAGGTGGGTGGAACTTTCATGGGATCCACCCCGTCCATCAGGTAGGTTGCCTCGTCTTCACCTCGGAACCGCAAAATCCTAACCATCCAGAATACAGGTAGTCCGCGCCCTAGGAAAAAGTTGGGATGGATCGCACACCATTAGTTTTTGTAGAGGGCCGCCATCCGATCCATTCATCTGATGTGCCTCGCCAGGATGAAAGATACACCCAAAAATCGTAGTATTCCAAAAATAGGTGGGCCATACGACGTGAATTTAAAAGTTTTTAGGTATAATTTTATGGTGTGGCCCACCTGAGTGTTAAATCAGCCTGAGTTTTGGGATCAATGCTAAATAAGTGATGATACACCTGTTGGACGGGGTGAATTTCATGCAGGTAAAGTCGTTTCCCCCACGTTAGGTAACCACGCGAGGTAGGAAAGCGTTTTCCAATTCCACGGCGCATGCTAGCGAAATTAGCCATGTAAAATCTAAAATAAGCCACGAGGTTTAAAGCACCTACCGATCGGGAGAACACGACGAGGAACCTTCTCAAGAGCGATTTCGAAATCCCCAAAACCCTCTGGTAATTCCGCAGCACCCAACTCCCACGATCCCTGTCCGATTCCATCCGAGTCAACTCGCTCAGAGCCCTCAAAAGCTCGTTCATATCTGAAACGGCACCAAGCATTTCGGTGGGCGGCCAATCCGATACGATATCCTGCCACGCGTAATTCCTCGCGTAATCCCACCCCATCGACCAAACCCCTCTCCAAAACCCGAACCCTCCTTCGAGCTTCTCGGCAATCTTCTTCGCTCTGTCCGCCCCCGATAAATCCCCTCGCGAAGCACGAGCATTTGCCACTCGCTGCATGAGCGAATGAGAGAGAGATAACAGGGTTCGCCATTGCCCGACTCGGACTGCTTCCGCTGGTAGGGGTGAGGGTAGAAGCAGAAGTGAGAGTAGAAGAAGCGGAGGAGATATCTTACAGAGGGGGGAGACTCGTTTGGTGGCCATTTCGATCGGACGGCTCGTAATAAAGATTGATGGGAGGAAATGTTTTGGGGCGAATGATAAGATGAGCAGAGAATGGTATTCTGCAAGCCGAGATTTTGTTAGGGTAGTGGAAAGTGGAAACGCGGATTCGGTGGATCCGTGACTGGTGGGGCCCACTGTGATGCATGTGTTTTATATCTACACTGTCCATCCGTTTTTTCAACTTATGCCCAAAAATGAAGCACGTCCAAATTGCAGGTGGACCACTTCACAGGAAACAGTGGTGATTGAACGTCCACCGTTGAAAATTTCCTAATACACGTCGTAATGTTTATTCGACATCCAACTTTGTTGATGAGGTAATGCGGACTTAAGGAAAACAAAAATAGCAGGTACAATGCCCTAATTTAACCATTGAACATAAAAATCACGACTATCTAGAACTTAGGTAGGCCAAACCACATAAAATATGCCCTTAATTTTGTGTAGATCCTACTATAGTGTTTTTATGCCATCCAATCCATCCACGTGATGGACGGCGAGGATTTCATGCCCTATAATTCGTTGCTCCCACGTTAGTGGAAGTACTCCTGATAGGTTCCGAGCGCGTGTACCCTGTTTTTCTGTGGAAAACTTAGGAGAGAAGGAATGAGCTGGGATTGGAGATTGTTACTTGACGGTTTTTACATGGAGTCTTTTCATACTCTCGTAGTGTGCTGGTTTGTACGCAGGCACCCAGAAATTGTACAAGTGGCGTGCCCTAAGCTCTGATTGTCTGTGTACAAATTTCCGGACACACTGGACATCCCAAATTTGGACGGTTTAAATAATCCTAAATCTCTGATTAATGATCATTTTTTTCTAAGGATAATGGTCATTTGTTTGTTGAATAGGATTTGCTTCAGATGCCCGTATGTGCAGTTTATTAGCGTAAGCTCCGTACGTGGCTATAATAGACAGACTTTGTTTCAACGCTAAGAACATGGATGGAGTGCCCGTGTGTTATGAGTGGGTGGGTGTGTGAGTGTCTGGGGTGTGGTTGTGTGTATAAGTGATATAGAATGGGTCACAGGCACTTTTGTTGCAAAGATGGATCAGAGAAGGCCCCATCAAAGGTAGAAATGATTCAAACCGGCATAACTTTAAAACAGTTGTATTTCACAAATCGAGATGAGTTTTTTGATATATCATGTATGATTTTGGGGTAGGAGAACCTACTTTAGCCAACCGACCTCCGGGTTGCCCATGCTGGATTTACAAGATTCCATCATATTCACCATCAAAACCCCTTTTATTTTCATTTTTACTATAAATAACAAGTCTTGGGTCGAATATAACTTTTGATACTTTGAGTTTTGAGCTGTAGGAGTCGTACCCAACATAAAAATATCTTAGAAAAATCAAGAGAACAACATGGTTAGGCCAAATTGGATACTCGTCATTTTTGGCAAAAACCATGAAGTCTAGTAGGAATGGAGATCGTCTATAAATATTAAGTTTATTATTTATAGTAAGTCACATTTTTAAGGTGTTTGAGTCCTAAACTCCGTCTTAAGTTTGAGCTCATTATTTAAAGGATTGTAATTTTATTTTTTTTATATATTATTAATGAATTTATTTTTGAATTTATTAAAAATTATTTCTATTTTATCCCACGTCGATTCGAAGAAGCTCTGCGAGGAATCTAGAGAGCTCCGTGGATTCAGAGTAATTATTCCCTAAGGAAGATGGTGATCGACCTCATCACATCCCTCCCTGCATCAATAAAATAAAGGAAGAAGAAGAAGAAGAAGAAGAAGAAGAAGAAGAAGAAGAAGAGAGAGAGAGAAGAGAGAGAGAGAGAGAGAGAGAGAGAGAGATTCTTACGAATTGATATGTGATCCTAACCATTCGGTCAGCGTCCAACTTGGCGATTCTCCATTCCTCTTAAGAATTGATATTCAACTGTTTCCGTGTCGTGTTGTGTGGTTTCCCTCAAGCATCATGCATTGATTGTGTCCCACCATGATAATACGATGGCATAAAACTCAAGAATATCCTATCAACATATGAGCCAAATTAGGATTAGTCTTAATCTCAATTTAGTAGAATCCCCACCCAACCGGAGGTAACCAAACCTTTCCAGATTACCCTTCCTCACAAAAATGGAAATGGTAGTGCCTGTATCATAATAATTAAAAAACAAAAACTTAAAAGACACCAAGGATCTTTGAGAAACGATTTATGAAAATGTACTTGTTTGACATTTTTCATGCTATTTGATTTCTATGTTAAAGTTCCACCTTGTTATTATTAAGCTTTTTCACATATCTTTATGCAAGAAATGAGGTAAAAATAAATATGTAATTGAGCATGAATTTTCCTTGCAAATCAAGTAGAGTTGTAACTTTTGGAATCCACCATTTTCGTATGATGGTAGAAATCATCACTACTTTTTCCTTTCTAAATTATGTGATTTCAAATGAGCCTTATTTGTCTATGCATAAGAAAGCACTACTTTGGCACGAGGAATCCGACATGAAGAACATGGGGCAACCAAAATCAAATTAAACTTAATCTTGTCTGTATGTATCCCTAACCACATGGATCCTTTAAATAAAAAATACGTATTCCCAATTTGCAACAAGATCATTGGGGCTATGCCAAAACACCTTCTGTCCTTGTGTTAAAGTATATTAGATAGATTTGGATGACATTCATGAATTAAGTTATTTTCGTATTTATTAGACGCCTATCTGTCATGATCTCTTTAGATGGATTGCAGACAGATAAATCAGGACAGAGTTCTGGTTGATATCAAGACTCCACAAATAACGATCAAGTCATTGAAATCTGCCAGATTAATAGCTCATATCAAATGGCTCTAATTCAATGTTAAACCAAAGCGACTACATTGTGAAAAGTTGTGACTTATATTATTTCTCCAAATACACGTAAATAATATATGGACATAAACTAATTCATGAACATTACCCAAATCTACCTAATATACTCTAACAACTTATAAATAACATAATTCATGAATATTACCTAAATCTATCTAATATACATACTCTAATATGGTATAAAATCAAAAGAAGTCCAATTAAATAATAAGAGAATTTGCCTGGAGGATCTTCATACCAACACCTTTTACAAAACCTTGGGTGATAAGATGGCCGCTTAACGTTAAGAAGATAAGTTAGATACTACGGGAAAAAAAAAAAGAAAAAAAAAAGTGTTTTATTAGGAATTGTTTATAAAACATAAAATTAACAACTCAAACCGTCAAACAACCAGTGCCTGTTTGGATCAGAAAGTCTAAAGTTAAACTGATCTTGTTTCCTAACTAGAAGATCAGTGGACATTTAATGTAATTGAAAACAGTTAATGGTCCCGTATTCAACAAACAATGTCTGTTAATCAGAGCTTAAGATCTTGTGATGATGAACTATCCATGTTAAATCTTAAAATCTTGCTTGTTTACTTATTGTGCAGGATTTATGCTTTTTGAATGCCTTCAAATAACTCCTCTCATTTCAAAAATATACAAGGAAGGTGAGGTGGACGACAAGAAGATACTTCCAGACAAGGGAGGAATGATTTTTTACTCTGCATCTTGTACTTGGGTACACTTTGAAAGCACGTGCTTGCCTCACGCGTGGAAATGAGTCGTACGTGTAAGATCTTATTGACTCTTCTGGCTAGCTTCGGCTCTGTAAATTATATGACATAAAAAATCAGACATACAATAATTAAATGGGCAAACACGTGCAAATAATTTGATTATTGTACATTTTCTCTTAACAGTTCATTCGGTTTACACAAATGCGGCCCACCTGATGACTGTATTGACCTGACTTCTAATCTCTACCATATATTGCGTGGAAAGCAAATGGACATGATGGGTGTTTTTGACCCATCTTCGACCGGTCGAGAGCTCTGCTCGACTGGTCGAAGGCTGGTGGTCGACCGGTCGAAGGTTCGAGTCATAACTTCGACTCAAAGTCCAAATGAGTAATTTTCTTGTGTTTTTTGTAGATAGTAGATTAGGATTGGTCGAAGGAATGTTCGACTGGTCGAAGGGGACCTACGACTAGTCGAAGGGATGTCTCGACTAGTCGAAGGTTACGCAGTTTGTTCCGCGATTTTGCGCGAAACTGCGGATTTGAGTCCTTTCGCAACAGGGATGCGGAAAGGAGTTTCTCAAAACTATAAAAGGAGTTGCCTAGGGTTTTTCTAGGTACACACACAGACAGCAAGAAGGTTTCCTAAAGCTTTACAAGGGATTTGCTAAAGGGTTTAGGGCTATCAAAGGTGAGAGAGAGGGAGAAAGAGAGAGAGGAAGCTTATAGAAGGGAGGTTCTGCTCATGGAGGTTTTCTCGTGCAATCTATATCTCGGCGCTTCTATGTCCTCGTGTCGGTTAGATCTCTCCGTTTTCTCTATTTCTCTTATTATTTATCCACTCCTGCGTGAGTGAAGAAGATTGTAACGTTCTACTTCATAGTGGATTGTTGATCTGGACGAGGTCCCGTGGTTTTTACCTCTTTGAGGGTTTTCCACGTAAAAATCTCTTGTATGGTGTGTGATTGATGCATTGATTTATTTCATTGCTTTATTATCCATAATTCTGGTTTGTTTCGGGAGGCTAGATCCTAAGGTTTTGTGCAAGGCATCCCAACAAAGTGGTATTAGAGCTAAGTTCATTGAACGGGTAGGATCGGTTTGGAATTATGGAAGGTGGCTCAAGGATGATCAGCCTCAATGGTTCTAACTGGACCATATGGAAGGCTAAGATGGAGGACTTGCTTTATTGCAAGGACCTATATTCTCCAATCTCAAGCATATCAGCAAAATCCAAGGATATGACTAATGATGATTGAAAGAAGATGGACCGAAAGATGGTGGGGTTTATTAGACAATGGTTGGATGATTCTGTGTTCCACCATGTGTCTACGGAAACCTCAGCCGCAAGCCTATGACTAAAATTACAAGGGTTGTATGAGAGGAAGACAGCCGGTAATAAGATATTTTTGATAAAGCGACTTGTGAATCTCAAGTTCAAGGATGGTGGTTCTGTGGCCGAGCATATGAATGAGGTCAGCAATATAGTGAACTAACTCACCTCTATGAAGATGGTCCTGGATGATAAATTACAGGCTTTACTATTGCTTAGTTCATTGCCTGACAGTTGGGAGACATTGGTGGTGTCTCTAAGTAACTCCGCGCCAGACGGAAAGATATCCATGGAACAGGTAACTAGCTGTCTCTTCAATGAAGAGACAAGGAGGAAGTCTCAGGGGTCTACTCAGCAAGAGACTCTTGTGACGTAGGAACGGGGGAGAGGAAAGAACAAGAAGGGCGGGAAGGCCCGAGATAAATCAAGAGGCAAGTCGAGTAACAGAAAAGAGGTTGAATGCTAGAATTGTGGTAAGAAGGGCCACTACAAGCATGAATGTCGTGGTAAGAAAAACGATAAGAAAAGAAAAGGGAAGGAAGATGAATCAGATTCCACTGCGGTCGCTTCAGATGGCGACATGGTAGTTATTCTTTCTACAGATCACGATGTATGTCTCACGGCTACGAGTCAGGACACCGACTGGGTGATAGACTCGGGAGCTTCTTTTCATGCGACTCCACACAGGGACTCCTTCACAAGCTACAAGTCAAGTGACTATGAGACTGTGAAGATGAAAAATTCTGACGTATCAAAGATCATGGGAGTCAGTGATATTTGTGTGAAGACTGATGTGGGCTGCACATTGGTCCTCAGGGATGTAAGGCATATCCCAGACCTTCGCATCAACTTAATGTCGACGGGAATGCTGGATGATGATGGCTATGAAAGCCGGTTTGCTGGTGGGCGATGGAAGCTCATCAAGGGTTCGTTGATTGTGGCTAGAGGAAAGAAGTGTTGCACCCTGTACAAGGTAAGTGTCAGTATGTGCAAGGGTAGATTGAACGCAGCGGAAGATTCAGCTATTGACATGTGGCACAGGCGTTTAAGCCACATGAGTGAAAAATGGCTTTAGCTACTAGCGAGGAAGCAGCTCCTTCCAGACGTGACAGGTATACCTTTCAAAACCTGTCTTGATTGTTTATCAGGGAAACAGCATAGAGTTTCATTTATTAAAACTGTTTCTCATGTTAATAAAGTGCATGCATTAGATTTGGTTTATTCTGATGTTTGTGGTCCTATGAGGACAAAAACCTTGGGTGGGGCATTGTATTTTGTCACTTTTATAGATGATGCATCTAGGAGGGTTTGGGTTTATGCTTTGAAATCCAAGTACGAGGTCTTTGGTGTGTTTAAATTGTTTCATGCTATGGTCGAGAGAGAGACAGGTAGATCATTGAAGTGCATCCGCACTGACAATGGTGGTGAATACATCGGCGACTTTCATGAGTACTGCAAGTCCCTGGGTATATGGCATGAATAGACGGTTCCCAAGACCCCCCAGCATAATGGTGTAGCTGAGCGAATGAATCGCACCATTGTTGAGAGAATCAGATGCATGTTATCCCATGCGAAGTTGCCCAAGACGTTCTAAGGAGAAGCAATGCGCACAACGGTGTATTTGATAAACAGGTCTCCATCAGCCCCATTGAATGGAGAAGTACCTGAGAAGGTGTGGACTGGACAGGATCCATCGTACAGTCATCTCAGGGTGTTTGGATGCAGGGCATCCATTCACGTACCAAAAGACGAGAGGTTCAAGCTCGATATGAAGATCAGGCAGTGTGTGTTCTTAGGGTACGGTGATGAAAAATTCGGTTACAGGTTATGGGATCCGACCGAGAAGAAGCTCGTCAGGAGCAGAGATGTGGTTTTCTTTGAAGATCAGTGTATAGAAGACATTGGTAAGCCAGAGAAGAATCAGCCTAGTTCGGGTGAGCTAGAGGACATGGATCCGGTTATTCCTCCTGTGGTGCCTGATGATGGGGGAGTACAGCAAGGTGCAGAGGACGAGGGAGTTCCTTCAGAAGATGGACCAGGGGAGCAGCCCCCACTTGATACACCTGTTGAGCCACAAGTAAGGAGGTCATCTAGGGACAGACAACCGTCCAAGAGGTACTCGCCGCATGAGTACATTATGCTAACCGATGGGGGAGAGCCAGAAGATTATTCTGAGGCCCTAACCGACGAGTATAAGGAGGAGTGGTTGAAAGCTATGCAAGAGGAGATGAAATCCTTGCATAAGAACCACACCTATGATATGGTGAAACTGCCTAAGGGCAAGAAAGCTCTGAGCAACAAGTGGGTGTTCAGAAAGAAGATTGAGCAGAAGAATTCACAGACGAGGTTCAAGGCCAGACTTGTGGTGAAAGGTTTTGGTCAGAGAAAAGGTATAGACTTCGAAGAGATATTCTCACCAGTGGTGAAGATGACATCCATACGGGTGTTGCTTGGGTTGGCGGCTAGCATGGATCTGGAGATAGAGCAGTTAGATATTAAAACTGCCTTTCTCCATGGTGACCTGGAAGAAGAGATCTACATGCACCAACCAGAGGGGTTCGAAGTCAAGGGCAAGGAGCATATGGTGTGTAGGCTGGTATGGGCTGAAACAAGCTCCACGGTAATGGTACAAGAAGTTCGACTCGTTTATGTTAAAACATGGGTATGACAGAACGGAGTCGGACCACTGTATATTCACGCGCAAGTTCTCAGATGATGATTTCTTAGTTCTGCTGTTATATGTTGATGACATACTCATCATGGAAAAAGACATCAAGAAGATTGACAGGCTGAAACAGGAGTTGGGCAAGTCTTTTGCGATGAAAGACTTAGGCCCGGCTAGACAGATCCTACGAATGGAGATAACCCGTGATAGAAGCAGCAGGAAGCTTTGGCTGTCACAAGAGCGGTATATTGAGAAAGTCTTAGAGCGGTTCAATATGAATGCAGCGAAGCCGGTCAGTACTCCACTAGATGGTCACTTCAGATTGAGCGACAGGCAGTGTCCCAAGACGAAGGCAGAGGTGGAAGAGATGCAGAAAATACCCTACGCGTCAGCTGTAGGAAGTTTGATGTATGCTATGGTGTGTACACGCCCAGACATAGCATATGCGGTTGGTGTTGTCAGCCAGTACCTTGCCATCCTGGCAAAGAGCATTGGGCAGCGGTGAAATGGATACTACGATATCTAAGAGGCTCATCCAAGTTGAGCCTATGCTATGGTGACGGAAAACCTGTGTTAGAGGGCTACACAGATGCAGATATGGCAGGTGACATAGACTCCAGGAAGTCTACATCGGGGTTCATGTTCACGTTTGCAGGGGGAGCGGTTTCTTGGCAGAGCAAGCTACAGAAGGTCGTAGCATTGTCGACGACAGAGGCCGAATACATTGCAGTCACAGAAGTATGTAAAGAGATGCTTTGGATGAAAAGGTTCCTACAGGAACTTAGCCTAAAGCAGGAGGAGCACGTGGTCTATTGCGATAGTCAGAGTGCTATACACTTGAGCAAGAATCCAAGTCAGCATTCCAAGTCGAAGCACATAGAGATTCGGTATCACTGGATCAGGGATATTTTGGAACAAAAGGTGTTACAGCTTAAGAAAGTCCACACGGACGATAATGGGTCAGACATTATGACCAAGGCTTTGCTCAAGGGCAAGTTTGAGGTTTGTAGAAACTTGGCTGGCTTGAAGAAGGTGGATCCCTCCTGGGTCAAAAAGGGGGAGATTTGATGGGTGTTTTTAACCCATCTTCGACCGGTTGAGAGCTCTGCTCAATTGGTCGAAGGTTGGTGGTCGACCGATCGAAGGTTCGAGTCGTAACTTCGACTCAAAGTCCAGCGAGTAATTTTACTGTTTTTTACTGTAGCTAAGACTGGTCGAAGGAATGTTCGACTGGTCGAAGGGGACCTACGACTGGTTGAAGGGATGTCTCGACTAGTCGAAGATTACGCAGTTTGTTCCATGATTTTGCGTGAAACTGCGGATTTGAGTCCTTTCGCAACAGGGATGCGGAAAGGAGTTTCCCAAAACTATAAAAGGGGTTGCCTAGGATTTTTCTAGGTACACACACAGACAGCAAGAGGGTTTCCTAAAGCTTTACAAGGGATTTGCTAAAGGGTTTAAGGCTATCAAAGGTGAGAGAGAGGGAGAAAGAGAGAGAGGAAGCTTATAGAAGGGAGGTTCTGCTCGTGGAGGTTTTCTACTGTGCAATCTATATCTCAGCGCTTCTATGTCCTCGTAATCGATTAGATCTCTCCGTTTTCTCTATTTCTCTTATTGTTTATCCACTCCTGCGTGAGTGAAGAAGATTGTAACGTTCTACTTCATAGTGGATTGTTGATCTGGATGAGATCCCGTGATTTTTACCTATTTGAGAGTTTTCCACGTAAAAATCTCTTGTGTGGTGTGTGATTGATGCATTGATTTATTTCATTGCTTTATTATCCATAATTCTGGTTTGTTTCGGGAGGCTAGATCCTAAGGTTTTGTGCAAGGCATCCCAACAAGACATTTTTGCCTCACTACAACAAAAAGAGGATTAGTCGACGATGTATTTGGCTAATCAGCGGCGCTAATTTAAATGGGGCGTCGGTTTGTGATCAGTATAAATACCGTACGAAAAGCCCTAGGCTCCCCTCTCCCGACTCTCTCTCTCTCTCTCTCTCTCTCTCTCTCTCTCTCTCTCTCTCTCTAGAGGCAGCGACAACCATCGCCATCTCCACCTATTTCCCCTTTCTCAATCGACCCTCTCTCTCTATTTCCCTTTCCCTCTCTCAATCGACCATCTCTTTGTTTCCCCTTTCTTAATCCACCTCTTCTCCTCTAGGGTTAGTCTCTCTCTCTCTCTGACTGACCCGATCTGGTTTTTCTCTCAAGCTACAATAGATTTTGATGCAAACATGGGGTTTTCTCTCAAGTAATTAGCAGATTATCTACGACCACATCTAATCATAAGGTAATTTCAGCTATTTCGATGCAAACATGGGGTATTCTCTCTGATTTTCTGTTGAGATTTTTTTTTTCTAATTTTTCTCTCGCCGATTTTCATCTCAGTAGAATGAGAGAAAATCTGTAATTAATTTCGAGGAAAATGATGACCTATGGGACATCTGAGCCGTGCATAAGGTGGGCCCCATGATGAATGTTGCCCTGTGCAGAAACCAAGCTGGTTCGCTCATGGTTTGGGCTGCCATGTAAATCGAACATGGATGGTTTAGATTGGACCTGCTGACTGTCCGATTTTCTACCGAGATTTTCTTCCCTTTTTTTCTGATTTTTCTGTCTCCGGTAGAAAGTTTGAAATTAATGTAGAGGAAAATGATCACCCATACGGCATCTGAGACGTGCATGAGGTGGGCCCCACAATGAACTTTGCCGGGCGCAGAAATCAAGCTGGTCCGCTCATTGGTTGCGGCTTCCCTGCATGAGAAAGGAAAATGGACGGTTTAGATTGGACCTTCGGACTGTCCAATTTTCTTCGTGATTTTTCTCCGATTTTTTTTCTCTGTAGAGTGACAGAAAACCTGTGATTAATTTCGAGAAAAAAAGAAAAGAAAAAAAAAGATCACCTATTCGACATCCAAGCCATGCATAAGGTGGACCCCATGATGAACTTCACCTGGCGCAGAAATCAGGCCCATCCACTCATCAGTTGGGGCTGCTGTGTATGGGAAAGGAAAATGGAGATGAGATTGTGAGTACAAAATTTATCATTTTTCTCTAATGATGTAGATGAGATTGTGAGTACAAAATTTCTCTAGATCATTGTGCCTTTGTACCCATTAGTTACCATGTCCAAGACTTACACCCCTGCTCCTTTTCAATACAGCGAAAAACTGATAATCTTGGTGGGTTATGTCTAGATATCTATTATTCATTTGGTGTGGTTGCTGCATTGTTAGATTTGGCGATCTTCGTCATCGTATATACTTGGGAATGCAACATGGTCTAATGCATAATTTTCAAACCAGATTATTCGACATGGGAGTCTCTAGAATCAACCAGGCCAGGTCATACACATGTAAGAACTAATTCCCTAAATTTTTTATAATGATTTTCTAAATCCACTTACCATGTAAAGTTTGTTTTCACTGCTAATATCCCAAATTTGTTACTCTTCATTATTTTTCTCTTTGGTTTTGCATAGCAGATATTTGGCATAAAACCTTGGTGAAAAGCTTTTTATCTCTTAACATGCTCATCTGCCGCTAGGGATAGAAAACCTTAGGAAATCCTAAAAAACATACTTTCTTTTGGAGAGATTTCAAAGAATATAAAATCAAGGTATTGTAGGCCTACTAACATGACAAACTTTTTCATCTCTTGGCGATGGGCATCCTTGCCTTCATTTTACATTTATCCTTCGCATATGAATTAAATCTCTTGTTTTAAGTAGTGACAAGAGCATTATACCTGAGGATTTTCTCATCTTACGATCACTATGGACAAGGCCCATCTAAGGCTTGCTTCAAAAAAGTCATGTCCCAAAGACCGGTCAAAGTACTGGGATAAAAGAATACCAATTGACGTCTTTTATTTTACTTTAAGATATCATATTCTAGAGCTTTTCTTTCTTGTAAAAGTTTGTTAGAAATGTTTTTTTACTTAACATTGTATTCCTACTCTTAGTAAGATAAAATGTGTGGATTGTTCCATTGCCTGTTGTTGCCTAAAAGCAGACAATGTTTGCTTATCCAGAGATTTTAATATATTTCCCACTGGTGGCAGCTGACTTTATCTTGGCACATAGCTAGGGTGTCAACCCACAAGCTAGAAAGCTATTCCTTAGCAAAGTACACCAATATATAAAGGAAAGGCTTCTGGATGCGAAGTATGCTTGTGGCTTCTTATTCAGCATAACTAGATCCCATCCACTCAAGTTTAAAGAGGTAAGTATTTTTTATAATTTATTCCATAGACCAATCACTTGGAAAAATTTCTCTATTCTGCATTTCACTGAATGTTGTAAATTTTCATGCCTGTATGAATGGGGTTGAAGTTTATTATACTAGATAATGTATTTGTTGTATCTTTGTCACGTTGATTCCATTGGAAGGTATTCAAATGTGTTACCAACTGAAGGCACACCAACTTTCTATGCAACATGATGTGAAAGTATCCTCACATATTTGGTCCATACACTTGCACATCATCCTTCATAACATAATGTTGATGAATGCAAGGAGGTTGAAGCATTTGAATCAATTTACTTGTATCCTTGCTCTTCTCTATTTCATTCGTTGCTCTGGACAAATTATTGGTCTTTTAATTGCTATAAATGAGGAATCTACCATGGGATGGTGTCTTGATCACATCATCCTTCATATACCACCATGTTGTATATGTAAGATCAAATCTGTCCACAAGTTGTATTCCTCCTTTCTATGCCCTGCAGCCAAAAATCATTTAAACCCACAACACAAAGGCCCCACACCACATGGAACAATGAAAATGGGACCCCAACCCACATGGAACAATGTATCTTGCATCAAATCTGTTCATCAGATGGGACTCACTTGGATCAAGGTTATATTCTAAAATCAACTTGATCCAAAACTCAGGTGGTTCACAATTGACCTTGCTATAAACTAGAAATGAGACAATACTATATAAACAAGAAAATCAACATCTCACTACAAATTCCTGAATCTATGGCTTTGCTTTCAACAATCATGTTAAGAGCCTAGCTTGATGAAGAGGTAATTGTATTGGAAATGATAAAAATCTCAACAGTTATCTAAAGAGGTAATTAACTGACATGTTAAGAGCCTAGCATTGACTATGCATGTATGTAATGTTTGTGGGATGAGAATGTTTTTCCATAACAATCTTAAATCATGTTTAGAGATATCAAAGATTCATAACATCCTTATTCTCTTGAGGAATTGAAAGTGCTTACTGAGAAGATGCAGTTGAGGTGAATGATGAGCAAAGGATGGACAAGTGAATTTCTCACAAACATTACAGTGGGCCCCACCTAGGCAGGAAGTTACTACAAAAGGGCATCCGGCAATATTTCTACCCTCCAATATGCGACTATTACACAGAAAATATATGCATATATTTTTTATTTTATTTTTTTCACTTGAATTGGATCTCTCTTTCATGGGTTAGTGGTTGAAGCTTATAAAAATTATCCTACTATTTGAAATTTTTATTTTTATTTTTCTTGGTTTTTCTATTTTTTGTGTTTACAGATTCATGAGATTGTATATACTTTGGAAGTATGTATTGGATTGGTGAGGAACCAATGAATGGAATGAAAAGGACTGAATATCTTTCATAGAAAATGACATTTTTTAGTTTCACCTTGGCTTTAAATTCATTTGAAAACTTCATTTGTTGAGCATCCCATCTGAAAAGGACTGAATATCTTTCTAGTTTGTGTGTTTATTTTTCTATATAGGTCATTGGTAAGATTCATGCCAGTTGGTTTTCTTGTGCCATAACTGATTCCTTTTGGCAGCTAAACAGTAACTTCTCCTATTGCTTCTCAGCATAGGTTAGTTTATAACTCAATGCAACTCTTGTTCTTTCCATTTTTCTTTACAATTCTATGGCTAAGAACACCCTTTACCACTGGAGTGTTGCGGTGAGTTCTCTTTCCTCATTAGTGGAATACTAACTGCAATTTGATTTCATAGTGCTTCCAATCATTTGCTTATTGTCTATCCGTTTATTACATCGGTTGTTGTTATTTTGTCCTCTTTCTATCCTTAAAAAAAAAAAGTCCTCTTTTTCTTTCTTTATATATTTCTTTTTTTCCTCGGTTCACATTATTCTGTCTTCTACCCTTTGTGCAAACTTATGTGGCTGATATGTTTTCATTCTGGGATGTAGCGAAGCAGATGAAATTTACAAAATATGCAATGTGATGGGCAATGGGTAGTCTCGGAGATTATGGAGTCAGGATTCTTGGCAAATTTGAAAGCACTCGCAACTTGCAAATGCAATCAAGTACCAATTCCCAGAGGTTGGACTTTATTTTATTCTTCAAATTCGCAGCTACAATTGGCTGTAATATGCTACAGCCCATTTTATATCCTACAGGGAGAATCTCATGTTTTGTTGTCATCATGTGCCCAAGCAATGGACCAGCTTGAATAGTCTTAAACTGTTTCCTAATTAGCACATGTTGTTCTCAATGGTTGTTGCTTGCCACAATGAAGTGGTCAATAATTTGCTGTCAATAAATCACTTCTAAATCACTTCGCCAGCATTATATCCATCCCTGGAATATGGTTTTCTTGATTGTAACTAAATAAAGGAAAGTTTATTGAAGTTCATTAGGACTGCCATGTCAATGCAATACATGTGTATGTTATACATGTACACTTGCATAGTGTTTTGTACATGGTTGATTCTCTTTACATAGTAGGTTTACTTTGTGGTTTGTAACACTCACTTGTATTTTCCGTTAACATCCAATGAAGTTCTTTTGAAGTTAGAGAATTAAATGTTGCTGATTTAATATTGCAGTATGCAAGTGTCCAGCTTTCTGTGCTCATACCATCTGCCAGTAAAGAGGCAATCAACCTCGTCTCGGTAAGTATACCAGTTGAGTAGTTTTCTCTCTGCTGACAATGGCTTGGACTTTTAAGTAGGATTTGAATGCTTGATTTCCGAATGGATGCACCTTATCCACCAAAAAAAAAAAGAAAGAGAAAAGATAACTAGTTGTGCTTATTCCTGCATAATCTGTGGATATGTCATATGTATAGTCACTTTGCTCATGGGACCCCAGCAAGAGGCCAACAGCTGTAGAGGCCCTCCAACATTCAAATGCGTGGTATGCTATCAAGTCATCAGCTGTCAAATATTGGCAGAGTGGTTCTCTTTCTCTTTGTATGTTTTCTTGAAAAAATCTTGGTTGCAGGTTGGACATGAGATGCGGTAGCATTCTGGCTCATCCAGTATGTTGATATGCAATCTATTGGAACTAAATTACAGATAATATCTGCATTTTCTGTTGAGCATGTGAAAGGTTATATTTATATTGAAGCTGATGGGGAACATGATGTCGTTGAGGTATTTTCTTGCAGATGTAGAGCACTTTCATTTCTTCTTTTTCCCTTTTTACATGCTTTCCAGACTAATTAGGAATGGAACCAATTTTCAAAACAGGAATGAAAGGGCTTTGTAGTATATATTCTAGTAGAGTGGTGCTGGTTCCCAAAAATGAAGTTCTCTATCTGCTTTCTCTTCAAGTCAAATCAAGTGAAGTTTGTAAGGGCACATGGGTCCACGTGAAGTATGGGAAATACAAAGGGGACCTTGCACAGGTATGAGGTGTCTTTTTTTGAGATGAGAATTAGCTGGCTTTCTGCTGGTTTTAGAAGTTCTCTTTTATCTATACATCTTTCTGTAGGTTGTGGCTGTCGATGATGCACGGAAGAGGCCACCGTAAAGCTGATTCCAAGGATCGATCTCCAAGCCATGGCACAAAAATATGTATGTAATTTCTTTCTTCCAGAAAATTTATGTGGCAGTGATTTTGGAATTGTGAAGCAACTACTGTTGGTTGCATGCTATTGTTTTCTAACCAACATTCTGTTGTGACTTTTGTTTAGCTCTGATCAATTTTATTTTTTTTTTCTGGTGTGAATAAACATTCATATTTCCAACTACCATTATCAGTGTATATGCTTCCTTTAGCCATTTGATTTGTTCACTAGTTTGCATTTACTTCCTGCTGTGTTTCTGCTTATGACATTATTGCTTGTTTTGTGGAATGATTTATATATTTCTAAAATGGATCAAAGAACTTGGTGTTTTCGCCATTCATTTGCACAAGCTTTATCACTATTTATGGTAGGCTTGATTCTCTGTTACAATTCTGTATTTCTGTATGTGAAATTTTATTTATTTGTCTTTGGTATTAAGGAAATTTGGAGTGGAATGATTACTGGGATTGCTCTACAGACCCTCATCCTTGTAGTAATCACGTGGCGTACTGACCGGGAGAAAGAGGCAAGTGTATATTGCAACACATTTCTATATGCTTTGTTAGTCATCTTTCTTCTTAATGATTTATCAGCATAACTAGATGTTAATGAAATTGACTTGAGGAAATGCATTCCCATGCAGCAGGTAGAATTATCCAAAGAAAGGCTTTTAATTTGGGGAGGTTCTTTTGATGTCCCTGCAATTGGAAGTGGTTACGTTTCTTTCTCTTTGCAGCCATTTATATGTATATATATGCATGTATGCATGTTTGTATCTATGTATATTAACTTAGCGTAGTGCACAATGCGTTGATGGATCCAACTCTGCACAACCATTAAACAATTGAAAATTCATGGGATGATGAAGGCTGCCCAAAGTCCTTGTTTGAGCTCTGTACATTTGTTATTGTGGCCACACTTGCAATGTTGAGGAAGTCAGGGATCTGCTCCCAGCTTACATTTAGAAAGAAGAAATACATACGCATGTGTGTGTATGCATGTGTGTATGTAGATGAAAATCCTGTCATCCTCCTATGTTTAGAATGTGCATGCATGCGTGTGTGTGTGTGTCTTTGCATTTTCTTCTGCATATGGGTGGGTGTGCGTGCCTGCTTCTAACTTTAATTGTCTTTAATGAATGGCAGAACTAGGTGAGCAGCAATAGGACCTCTGAACCTCTATCGGGAGGGCAGTGACTGACTCTAATTCAGGTGAGCAAGGTCATGGGTCCAATCTTCCTGTCAAATGCCTAAGCTACATGTCATTTTATTCAATTCCTTATACATTTTGAAAAATAGTATTTTATAGATCAGATTTTTCCAAAGCTTTAACTAGATATACATATCATTTTCTGTCTTAAGAACTCCTTTTCTGAGGGCTGAAACTTTCATATTGAGTCCTCGTACTTTTCATCTGTAAGTGGTGAAAATCTGTTCTTTCTTAAACAGTAATGAGGGGTATTATTCATTTGATTTAGATACAAATGCTGCAACAAAAACACAAGTATGAAATCACGTATACTGCAAAAATGCAGGGTTTTCAATTGAATTATATATAATAAAAAAATATTATTGATCATCTAATCTGGAAATCTTGGGAACGTTATCCATGTATGGTGGATTCCTTCGTATCTGTAGTCTAGATGACCATGTAGGGATTTGCCTCATGATAATAAGGCAAGAAGAATTCTCATTGCTCCTGTTTCTATTATTTCTATATTTTCTTTCTTTCTTGATTTTTGTAGGCATGTTTTTTGGTTTTCTAATAAAGTTGCTTTCTTTTATGCACAACTCCAATAATAACTTTGTGCTCGAGCTGGACTTTTCGCCCTTCACTGATTCTCTTTTCTTCAGCCTATTCTGTCAAAATCCATTGGCAATGGTGTAGAGTTCCTAAATTAGCACATTTCTTTGAAAATGTTTCATGACAGAGAGAGCTTGTGTTGTTTGTGTTGTTTTCTATGACATATATACAAGGAATAGATTATAAATTGGTAAAATGGGAGCCTTCATATCAAGATTGACACTCTCTTTATTCATTTGCTAGCCTTTTTATTATGTTTTCATTGCTAGCCTTTTTATTATGTTTTCATGTTTACATGGGTTTTTTTTTTTTTTTTTTGGTCTTAACTCTCTCTTAGTATTGGAAAAAAAAATGCATAGGAGTTGTTTGTTAAAACCTCAAAGAAATGTGATTTTGTGGAGAATGGTATGCTTTTAGTTTAGTTCTACTCTCTCTCTCTCTCTCTAACTTCTTGAAATGCGGAAAAAGCAATGGATGATGATCTGTCTTGGTTGAATGGTTTGAGCCATGAAACCAAGGAATGATGTTCAGGAACCCATAAATAGTTGGTTATGGACACTGACTCTATTTTTTCCTCTGTATTGGGCAGGAATACTTTCTTGCTAATGTTTCAGAGGCTTGTAAGTAAGATCTTGACTTTATGTGTCCCAACCATTGCAGTAATTTGATGAATTTCTACATAGGAGATAAATTACAATTGTTATTTCTAGCTGACTCCAATTCTAACATGTTTCCAAGTTCAAATGATTGCATTTATTTCATAATCTTGGAATTAGTTTCTAATACAAGGTGGCTGTCCAAACAGAAGACATGCAGTTGGTGCGAGCTGCATTTTTGCATTGGCACATGACTATCGGCATTGATTATATTGGCACATGATTATATTGGAGACATGTTCTCAGTTGGTGCAGTTTGGCACAACAGATTTAAGGTTTTCAAAGGTAAAATGTTTCCAAAAATTGTTTGTTGGAGAAAAAAATTCTCAAATTTTTGGTGATTAGCTGTTGCCATCTAGAACAACGTCATATACTTCTGAAATTTGACCTTTGCTATTATGTTTTTGACTGATTCAGCAAGCATTGGGCTTCCAACTCATGGCGAAAGCTTTAATCTTCCAGGCTCTGGAGCTTTATATCTATTTGTTGGTGGGATGCTACTGTGTGAGTAATAACACCCTAGCCTGGAGATTTGATGATCTTGAAGATGAACACGAACTAGAATAAGCTTTTAGAATAATCTTCCATGGCATCAAGCTTTAATCTTCCAGGTTCATCTGATTGGGGTTTTTATTTGTTATTGATTTACTTTTGGTCATAGCTGATGGAAATTTTCAGAAATAGGTACTAGGTAAGTTTCTTAGTTATTGTTCCATTTTCTATTTTTTAGTTCCTGGTAGGATTTTTTTTCTAGTGATTATTGTCTTGTGTTTTGCACTTGAATGTCTTTTTATTCTTCAACTTCAAACTATCATCAATATTCCAGGTGTTTTTTTTTTTTTTCTCTCTCTCTCTTTTTGTAAGCATGGGGTCTTGATAGAACGAAGGAGGTTTTGTGTTGGGCTGATCTATATATTGGTTTTTTTTTTTTTTCTATATGTAATCATCTTTTTTTTTTCTCTTGATTTTCCATTTGTTATTGATGTAATGAAGACTAAATATGTTTACATGATTTAATTATTTCTTTTAGCTTTTAGCTTAAAAATACATATTGCAGCAGCAATGGGTGGTCGACTATTGTAGAAGAAGAAGTTTAAAAATAAAAAGAAGGAAAAAAGGGATGGAGAAATCTAATTGGTAATCTCTCTCTCCCTGATCTAAATATCAGACTCGTGCTCAGGCTTAAGTTGGACCTTGTACGAGAATTCTAGGCTAGGCTTGGGCTGCACTATTTCTGTGACAGGTATAAGCTGGGTTTGGGCTTGGAATAGAAAAAGCTGGTTAAGCTCACCGTAACCTGGATGTTAATAGCCTAACAACTATTGACACTGACAGATTTAGATGGTAGCACTTAGTAGTTGCATAAGTGGCATATGCGTAAGTCCAATTCAACTTTTAAAATCATGTCTTTTGTATAAACAAGTCAAAAAAAAAAAAGGAATTACTGATTATTTTTTAAAATTATGTCGCCATTGGATTGGCCTACTTATATTTGGCGGTTCACAGTGAAAAAATATATAATGTTCAACAAAATTCAGTCCACAAATCAGAGGTTAGGATTGTTCAACTATGCTGATTTTCTGCTCGTACGCTTGCATAAGAAATGCAAGTCCTCATGGAAACTGTGTTTTATCTTGAACGCCTTAAAAATGTGAATTCATGATATGAACATTAGTTTTGTTTAGGTTCCCAGATAAGCAAATTGAATCATGGATTCTCTCGCAAATGAAGGTGTTCTTAGATCTTTTCTTTTTGCAAGGACTAATCGATTGCCTTGATGGATTGTCCCACACTCTATGCCTTTGTTATAATAAATTTTAGTTGTGATTTGCCAAGAGGAAATTGTAATTTCTCTTGCATGTTTGATTGTGCATTATATTGGGTAAATTATGGCAGATGTTTCTATTTCCAATCTCTAAAAAATAAAAGAAAAAGGAAAAAAGAAATGGCAGATGTTTGCTTGTTTGTAGTGCAATAATGTTTTGATGTTGGTCCACATTTCATTGTATGGAATCCCCACATAGCCCCCATTCAAACTTTAGAAGATTTGTCATCCTTGCACAAGTTCGGATCATTTTGATGTTTCAAGCAAATGTTTGCTTATTTGTAGTCCAATAATGTTTACTTTCATTGGTTTCTTTACACTTTCTTTACAGATTGATTTATTCTATTTAAATGCTAGAGCATTGAAATTGAATCTATTTCTGGTCAATGTTTATAGCAATGTCTGTTACATGTCATTACAATTCTAAGCAACGTACATTGCGTTATGGTCAGGGTTCCTCAAAACACTACATTGCGTTGGTATGCAGAGTTATGGTCATTGACCGGTTCTGCGATGGGTCCATGCATTGGACTTACATTTGCAAGACTCATTCTTTCCTTGTATATATATTTTAAATCTTGGGAGGGATTAGCTTTGAAGAATCCATTGTTTTCTTTTTTCACTTGTTTTATTTATCGAATGGTCCTCTCATTTTTAAAGCGTGTGAAGGATTGGGTGTTATTGAAAAAAAAAAAAGGTGATTCTGCAACATACTGGAACTAGATCTGTTTGGTTCCCCATTTGCAGCAAATGGCATCAGCTAGTGTGGTGCCTGCGACTGGATTGAGAAAATATTACGAAGAATGTAGGTAATGCATCCAGACAATGGTCAATTGTTGCAAATACCTTATCAGCAACGGAGAAGAATGGTCGCCTTAATCATTTTCTTCAGTTAGACGGGCATAAGTTTCTCAACCAATGGCTCCAAGTGCAGTGGTGGCACAAGTGACAGTTCTGTGGAAGAATTAATCAGTGCAGTGCTGGGTGCACTTGAGAAGATGCCTCTAGATGAGAGCTTAACTACTTCAGGAATTGTTTGATAGATGGATTTGTTTTTATTTTTTTTATTTATATTGAAGACTATTTTCAATTTATTGTAATAAATAAAAAAATTTTATTGTCTAGTAATATAAATTTTGTTTCATATTCAGTTTTATTTGTATTGCATCATTTTTACGTTTCAAATATTAAAAAAAATACAGGTTTTGACTGAATTATATATAATAAAAAAAATTACTGGCGGGCTAGGGCCTCTCAAATCCATGCAAAGGATTTTAGCGGCGCTTGTGTAGAAATCTTACAGCGCTTCTTCATGGGAAAGAGTGTCAGGAACGATTTTAGCGGCGCTCGGATTGAAAAAAACGTAGATTACGCGGCGCTCAGACAAGTGCCGCGAAAGTTACGAAGCGCCACTAATACTTTTAGCGACATACCCATCCAGCGGCGCTTGACTAGCGCCGCTGATATAGTCACCGGCGCTTTTATGGTCATTTAGTTCCAAGCGCCGCTAAATATCCCAATTGTTGTAGTGCCTATAGCTTTAGGAAAGTCATAACCAATGAGATTCTATGTAGGACAGTAAATAAAACTGTCAATATAGGTCAGGGGTATTTATGAAATTTTAAGTGTCTGCTTGCCTATAAATCGATGGCTTGGATTCTACCCAATCCTCTACTGCTCATTCTTCGTGCAAGTAGCAAGTGCATGTCTCTTCTCTGCATTTGTGTACAGCAAAGGTTGTGTGGGACCACTATCTTAACCATGTGATATGCTATATTTATATTTGCTGTTAGGACGCGCCAACCCAAAAATGAGAGAGTTCTAAAACTCCATTATCCACAAAAATGGATAAGAGTGGGCGTGGGTCCCGTCTTTCCGTGTGCATGTAGCTACTCTCTCTCTCTCTCTCTCTCTCTCTCTCTCTCTCTCTCTCTCTCTCTCTCTCTCTCTCTCTCTCTCTCTCCATGCACGTGCCATAGCCTAAATGGATTATATCAATGACCCAAATTGTCTGTTACAGGGATTTCCTTGAGTCTGGGGACGCCCAAACGAAAACTTTCAGCTGAACATTTTAATCCTTCGATTATACAAAGGCTATGATGGCAGTTGGATGGGGATTGCCTGGGATAGGCTGTTGTAGGAAGTTACTGCACTTGGAAGCTAGCTGGGACCCACCATGAAGTTTGTGAGAAATCCACTTCATCCATTTATTTTTTCAGCTCATTTTAAGACAAGGGATAAATAAATGGGGCGGATCCGAAACTCAAGTTGGCGACACGAGAGGAAATGGTGGGGATTGAATGACCACCGTTGAAACATTCGTAGGTATACAAAAGTTTTGTGTGAGGCTAAGTATTCTGTGTTTTTAGTTCATCCGACTGGGAATGGGCTTATGAACGATTTGGATGACATATAAAAATTAAGGTGGATCCTATGAATGTTCCAACAGTAGGCATTTCTTTTGCCACTGTTTCCTCTTGTATGGCCCACTTGAGTTTCAGATCCACCTCATTTTTTATCTCTTATTTTAAAATGGGCTTTCAAAATGGATGAACGGTCAATTTCTCAAAAACATCACGCTTGGGCCCACCTAGCTTTCGAGTGCAGGAACTTCCTACAAGACCTGTGGCAGGCAATCTACGGCCGTTCAAACAAGAAAACTGCAGCACGCATGAGGAAGTATGCACGGATCGTCTAAAGATGATAGCCAGCACAATTTCATGATTTCTACTACATCTAGTACATTTCCTAGCGTCTGCAATACATGAATTTCAAAATATGGAATAAACATGGTCTACTAGCAAGGAGTCTATTTAACTCATTTGACAATAGACTAAGCCTCTGGCTTGAACTTTGAAACCACGATCAGTAATTTTTTAGGCTGCCTTCATTTGTGACCTTACAGATAGGTTGGATGACAAATATAAATTCCTTTGGCTCCTAGCTCATTTCATCTTTTATTTGTGGACATCATTGTCTCGCCATATTTCTCATGGTGTGGTCTACTTGAGCTTTGGATCTGCCTCATTAAGTAAAGTGGATGGGTGGGATGAATCAAACACATACATAATAGTGGGCCCCCCAGATTTTATAGGCACAATCCCAATCTAATTTCAACATATTTACGCCACAGTTTTCGAGGTATAATTAACCGGCTATATCCCTCTATGGTGAGAAGTCATCATTACTTATTTACGATGCATTTACAGTTTAAATTGAAAAACAAATAGGCTGGTAGGAATTCAAGTGCATGACCACATGCCCAATTCACATTTGAAATCTGCATGATAAGGCATTTTGCAGCACTCGAACACAGCGTTATGCAGGTAAATGATACAGTAGAGCCAGAAGAACCGTAAGATGGTAGAGCCATATGTCCACTGGACGCATGGATCATGGCAAATCGATGTACTGACCAGGTCTGCCAGAGTGTGGTGTATCAATGTATATCAAGAGACTTTATCACTTCAACACCCTCTACACGTGGGGTGGGAACTCCCCATGAGAATATATACTGACAAGGGTGGATGGATAGGCTGGGCTTGATTTCCCGGTCCCTGGGCTGGACTTGATTTTCCTAACCGTTGTGGGAGAATAATATATTAGTAAGGTATATTTGCTACTCTCGAGATTCGAACACAGGACTTTCCGCTCTGATATCATGTGAGACAACCATTTACTCCAAAAGCTTTAGCTGTCAGAGTGTGGCATATCAATGCCACTTGTCCCATAGAGAAATGGCTCTACCTATGGTTCTTGTGGTTCCACCGCATCATCTCCTATTAACATCACTTGGCCTTTTGGCTAAAATCACTTGGTTTTACAGTTTGTACAAGCAGGCGGCACTGATTCAGTGGTTGAATCTTCTGGTAGTGGACCTCAGCAGCTTGGATGGCCCTGCGGTAAAAGACCTCCGATGGCTAAATTATGAACTTTTCTTTCGGGAAGGGAAGCGCATTGTGCTTGATACACGAGCACTTAAAATTATACGTGTGCCATATGCTAACTCAAATTAAACGAAGCTTAGGAACCCAAAATCAGGTTGGTGCAAAAAATCTTTGATTTGTGGATGCTTCTTGGTTGAAATAGGACCATCCAATATTTTTCGTATTTAACTTTGATAGTCAGATAATCAAATCAGCTGAGAATCGTAATTTGGACAGTTAAATTTGAATTATGCACTTTCTAACTACCTAGGTATCATCCATCACACTTTGCCAGAGCATCATTTTACTTTTTCAGTAAAACCAGAAGCTAGGCTAGCCATTAACGTGTGAAGCGTGAAGCAATTAAAGTTCCATCAGTTTCAAATACAATAACATGGTTACATCATATTTCCACGTTCCGTGGTAAAAGAAAGATGGGAGCAGATTAGGTGAGAACCCGGGCTCCCCCAAGACTGTACCCCCTACTGTGGGGCCCACCTAGATGTATGTCTTCTGTATTCACATACAGTCCATCAGTTTTTCCAGATTATTTTAGGACATTACCTCGTATATGAAGCAAATTCAATAATTAGGCAGACCATACCATAGGAAATAGTGGTAATTGACCATTAGTGGGCCACAACAGTTTTGGATCAAGCTGATATTTATTTTTCTCCTTTATCCAAGCTTAGGTGACCTTTTTATTTACTTTTATTTTTTTAACACACGCACACACACCCCCACGCACTCGAACCATAGCGCGCTTTCACCACCTATGGATACTCACCCTTGACCGGGTGTTGAAACTCCTGAGAGTCTACCACCCGAGCAAGAGCAAGGATCCCAAGCTTATGTGACCTTATCAAAGGATTGGAAAATAAACACTACTAAACATGGAGTTGCACCTTAAGAAGTTTTTAATGGTAGGGTGTTCAATCACCACTGTTTCAAGGAGTATAGTCCACCTGAGATCTGGATCTTCTTCATTTCCAGGATCCTACCCTAAAATGATATGAAAAACAGATGGATACAGAGTATATACATTAAAGTAGGTCCCACGGTAAGGGCCGCACCGTCTTGGGTGAGGCTGGGGTCTCACCTAATCCTCTCCAAAGAAAGATGAGAAAGAAAATGCCACAGCCATTCATATACTTCGGACTCAAAATTGGAACTACTTTCTATTGATGTACCACCAAACTAACAATGATGGATGCACCAAATCTAGGATGTTCCAATCTAGGACCTTTTATGGTATGGATGATGGAAGATGGGGCCCATCGTATCAACGGTTTGGACCCTGTACAATGGCCCCACCGAGGCTTAAAGATGATAATTACGGAAACGGATTTGCTACTCCCCCTGACACCAGCCCCGTGGCTGGTGGTCGGTGCTCTGTGGGCCATACCATGATGTATGTCTCTCATCCCTTCCGTTCATATATTTTTAAAGATCGTTTTAGAACTCTACCCCAAAAATTAGAGGGATATAAATCTCATGTGGACCACACCACAGGAAAACAATAGTGATTGGATATCCATAATTTAAATCCTCCTAAGGCACACTGTGCTGGTTATTTGACATCCAATATGTTGACTAGCTCATAAAGACCCGGATGAAGGGAAAAAAAACAAATATCAGCTTAATCCAATACTTTTATGGCCCCCTAAAAGTTTTTAATGGTCCAGGTTCATTCAACACTGTTTCCCTTAATGTGGTCCACTTGAGATTGGAATATACCTCATTTTCTGTGTAATGTTATAAAATGATCTAAAAAAATAGATGGACGGCATGGATGAAACACGTACATCATGGTAGGTCCCACAGAGCACCGACCATCAGCCATTGGCTGGTGTCAGGGGGAGTAGCCAATCCGTTTCCAACTTCCTATCGGTAAAGAAAACTTCGGCGTGACTGCGCATAGTCAGGCAGGGGCGTGCGTACAACTTCTACGGGGTGAACTACTTTATATGGATGAGATCCCCACCGTCCATCAGGTGCGCCACCTAGCATCTGGCTTCAAGCTGAACACCACACTGATCCGAAACTCAGGTGGGCCTCATAGGAGAGAGTGTAAACTTATGTGTAAAACTTTTAAATTCCTGTGGGAAACCAACCATTAGCTGACTGATCCAAATGATGATTTTTCGATCATCACTTTATCCTCGTGATTCGTATCATCTGAATGGGCGGGATGACAGAAATAGTCTATGGTGGACCCCACACAGCTAATGCTGGGGGAACGGATTGGCTACTCCCCCTGCCATCAGCCCCGTCGCTGGTGGTTGGTGCTCTGTGGGACCTACCATAATGTATGTGTTTCATCCATTCCGTTCATCCATTTTTAAAGATCATTTTAGTTCTGGATACCAAAAATTAGAGGTATATAAATCTCAGGTGGTCCACAACACATGAAAACAATAGTGATTGAATATCCACCATTAAAATCCTCCTAAGGCCTACTGTACTTTTTTTTAATATCCAATCTGTTGATTAGGTCATACAGATTCAGATGAAGGGAAAAAACAAAAATCAGCTTGATCCAAAGCTTTTATGGCCCCCAAAATGTTTTTAATGGTCTACGCTCATTCAAAACTGTTTCCTGTCATGTGGTCCACTTGAGACTGGGATATAACTCATTTTTGGTCCCATACTCTAAAATAATCTGTAAAAAAATATTGACAGCATGGATGAAGCATATACATCATCGTGGGGCCCACAGAGCACCGACCAGCAGCCATTGGCTGGTGTCGGGGGGAAGTAGCCAATCCGTTCCCAATGCTGGGTGTCGCATTCCAAGTCTTTCCTACGGTGTGGCCCACCTGAGTTCTTAACCAGACTGGCTTTTAAAAATTAACGTGAAAATGAGGCAACGCACCCGATGGATGGGTTGGATCGCATGCACATTGCTCCCCATGGTTACTAGTTCTAACAGTTATATTGGCGAAAGGAGAGGGCAAACTCAAGCCTCTTCCACGACGGATTGTCTTCCCATTTCCATTTGCTGCCCGGGGGCCACGATTTTGCATGTTCCAAAAGGGCAGACTCGTAGTTATTTCCCATGTCCCGCGATCTTTCTTCTGCTCTGACATACAGTATTTCTGTCTTCCAAAACGTATTCGCCCCGCATACCTTACGCTTACGTACGCATACCGAACATTATAGAAATGCCCTCAAGCTCTTGGCACAAAACGCCGCGTTAACTCTCTGAATGGAGAATCTTGAGACAGCTGTAGGCGGTTACAAGGGGTAATTTCGTCAAATAAAAAAATTTGTTCTCAGGTTTTGAATAATCTTGATAATTGTAGGCCGTTACAAGGGGCAATTTAGTCAAATAAAAAAGATTCGGTATCGGGTTTCGGTATTCTGTTATTTCCGCCTTTTTTAAACTGAAAGCATGCGGAACGAATTCCCTCCAAATAACCGGGCGGAGCCCGAAGCAAAGCAACCCTATAAAAGGCGAGCTTGGCGGGACAGTCTGCCAAAACCGCTCGCTATCTCTCCTTCTCCAGGCAAGAGGTAAGCGACTCTCTCTCTCTCTCTCTCTCTCTCTCTCTCTCTCTCTCTCTCTCTCTCTCATTCATCTCCTTAACTTGCAGAAAGAAAAGCAACCGAAGAAGTACTTGAAAACGCAGTTCAGAACTTTCAATTCTGAAAGGTTCGCATTGCATTGCCCCTACTACAAGTAGAATTATTATTATTATTATTATTTTGGTTCTTGTTTTGATTGAATTTCTTTTGAAATCGAAAATGTTCTCGATTCCATTCAAGATTTCTGGAAGATTGCTGTTCTTGGTTAAAGAAATCAAGAACATGATTATGTGATAGGGTCTCTTCTTCTTTTTCAGCTATAGGCTGTTTGATTAGGATCACCACGTCAGATTATTAGCATTGATTGAATTACAGTTGAGATTGGTTGAAATTAACTTGGATCTGGCCAGTGAGCTAGGATTTTGTCATGCATTTCTCACGGATTGTGATTTCACTTTTGATTTTGTTGGAATCAGAGAGATCGGTGGTGTTTATTCTGCATTGTATGGTTTAGTTCACTCTTTCTTTCTGGATTTTGAGAGATTGGTGATGTTCGATGAGTGTGATATGATATTGACTACCCCAGTGTGCATATAATAGATTGATGTGAAATCTAGTGGTAGATTTTGATCGTGAGCTAGAATTGCCTTGCGTGTTGCTTGAAAAGGATTTCTGATCTGTATCACATGGCTATTATTTCCATTCAAGATTTTTGGAAGATTGCTGTTCTTGGTTAAAGAAATCAAGAACATGATTATCTGATAGGGTCTCTTCTTCTTATTCAGCTATAGGCTGTTTGATTAGGATCACGATGTCAGATTATTAGCATTGATTGAATTACAGTTGTGATTGGTTGAAATTAACTTGGATCTGGCCAGTGAGCTAGGATTTTGTCATGCATTTCTCATGGATTGTGATTTCACTTTTGATTTTGTTGGAATCAGAGAGATTGGTGGTGTTTATTCTGCATTGTATGGTTTAGTTCACTCTTTCTTTCTGGGTTTTGAGAGATTGGTGATGTTCGATGAGTGTGATATGATATTGACTACCCCAGTGTGCATATAATAGATTGATCTGAAATCTAGTGGTAGGTTTTGATCGTGAGCTAGAATTGCCTTGCATGTCGCTTGAAAAGGATTTCTGATCTGTATCACATGGCTGTTATTCTATGATGGATTTGTTTTATATGATCTGATTAAATTGAAATGTGTATCAGAAGATCTTGATTGGTTCTTGATGCTTCATTTTGGGAGGCAGGGAAAGAATCATTTTCCAGCACAAGCTTTTGACTAGTTATTATCTGTCTGTGAATGAATGTTTATTTGCTGTCATACGCATTGTCTTGATTTAAAGGAACTGCAAGTGAGCAGAACTATGAATGCCCGCCTGTATGCTTAACTTTAATATGGTAAAAAAATTGCTCAAGGCCTTGTTTCTTTCTCCATTGTTACAATAATTTACCATCTCTAAATTACCACATCAGCTCCCATTTTCCTATGAGCACTTGAATGAAGAAAATTGAATCTCCTTGCTGATGCAAAACTCCATCTACTCTACATGATGATAAAGTTGCCACTTACGAAATTTTATTGTTTTGATTAATATTCTTTTCTAAAGCAATTCTTCTGAAGCTCGTTTCCTTTTCCTGTTCCCTCGAGAGGTTTTCACGATTTAATGGCAGTAACTCACCATAAGTTAGTCAACGTATTAAAAAAGAAAAAGAAAAAGAAAGACCTCATTGTTGGTTAGCTAAAAGTATTAGAAATGGGATTTTATTTTATTTTATTTTATTTATTTATTTATTTTGTGTGTGTGTGTGTGATTTGATAGTGGGGTTAACAAATACTGGGATGATTGAGGATGTTCAGATCAGTGTATGACGTGTCCCCACACAGTCACTAAGTTCCTGCAAGTCTGATTCATTGCTTATGTGTACTAAGGGCAGTTTCACATATTTGGCTTCACATAACTGGATTAGTTTGATTTGGGGGTAGAAAATTAGAAATGCTCATCTTTTCTTTAGTTTGGTAAGTATAAAAACAAATTGTGTTTACTCCCTGAAGCTGAATGGTTTAATAGAAAGCAGTAAGAGCTTCTAGTAGTTACCAAAAAGAGATTCTAGTAATTTTAGCATGCACACATGTTTTTAATTATCTTTTGTTTTCTGAGTATCGGAACTTTTTCTTTGCTTGTAGAGAGAAGGGTGTTAAGGAGATCTGATAGGACTTCTCTGAGCATGAATTGAATTTAAGAGAGGGTAATAACTGGGGAGTTCTCCACGAGGAAGAAGTTACAGAAGCAACTACAGTAGCCAGCACACTCACCATGGAACGCAAAAACAAAGACACGAGGCCTTTAAAACAGCGAATATTGATGGTGATTAACAGGCTTCCATTCTCTGCTGTTAGGAATGGTGATGATTCTTGGTCACTAGAGACCTGTTCTGGGGGTCTAGTAAATGCTCTTCTTGGTAAGGGGAAAATAAACTCTTTATTCAACGGTTCTGTTCCACTCAGTAATGCTTGTTGGATAACCCATAAAATTTCTCTTATCTCTCTTTTTTTAAAATAAAATAAAATTTAACTGAACAATCTAGATTTCTGTGCTCTAATACTTAGCCATGTCAGGAGATTCTGTATTCTTTCTGGCTCAGATTGTGCATTCTTATTTGCCAATCATCTTTCATGAAAATAGTTGTAGTCGCAAATGTAATTTATGAATTATGATTTCCATACTGCTTTTCTAGTTTTCCGTATGGAAAGATGATAATTCAAGTTTTTATTTTATTTTATTTTATTTTTTATTTTTTATTTTTATAATAATATAGACTCAAAAATATGAAGCTTGGAGTTTGTCGTCTAAATGTGTGTTCATATTTTGGCATATATACCTTTTTACATAATGGGATAAGACAGCATCACTTCGCTTTTCTCACATTTTGTCAAAGGTGTGAAGGAGCTTGAGGCAAAATGGATTGGATGGGCTGGTCTATATGTACCGGATGAAATTGGGCAGCGATCACTTACCAAAGCACTAGCAGAAAAGGTTTGTGAGATATAATTTTCATTATTAACTTGTCTTTGGCCTTGAATTTATAAATATATTGGCTGTTTCCCTTTTGATCTAGCATTAAGAGTTTGATACATTAGTTTTATGGGTTGACATAGATTTTCCTCTGTGAAGAGTCAATGTTAACATTTCTGGTCTTGGATTGCCTTCTGAAGTGTGTTTCACTCATTGCAAACAGAAATGCGTTCCGATCTTCCTTGATAAGGAGACAGTTAATCTGTACTACGATGGCTATTGTAACAATATCTTGTGGCGTCTTTTCAATTACCTTGGGCTTCCACATGAAGATTGTAGGCCTGCAACGACCCACAGTCTCCAGCCTCAGTTTGATGCATATAAAAAGGCGAACCAAATGTTTGCTGATATGGTGGCCAGGCATTATGAAGATGGGGATGTTGTTTGGTGCCATGATTACCATCTCATGTTTCTTCCAAAATTCCTGAAGGAATATAACAGCAAAATGAAAGTTGGATGGTTCCTCCACACACCCTTTCCTTCTTCTGAGGTCCACAGGATGCTGCCGTCTCGGTCAGAGTTGCTGATTTCAGTTCTTGCAGCTGATTTGGTTGGGTAATACCTCTGTATTTCTTACCATTGTTTTGAATAGCTTGCCACAACACATGTCCTGATCTTTAGGCATATATGTCCTGGTACACATAGGAAGCCCAGAAGCTAGCAATGGCAACCTGTATTATTCCTTTCAGCCTAAATGCTACCGCATACATGAAATAAATGTTTGCTGAAAACTTCAAATGAGCAAAAACATGTGGATATGTGTATCAATATGAATAGGAATGTCAAACCAAATTATTATGTTACTTTTCGTATGTATCTTGAGAGAATGCTGTGTCTACACCACTCAAATGAAAATACAGAAGTCAAAGAGATCACACTAGTTGCTACTCTGAGCTTGTTCTTTTGTAACTGATATGCTTGAGAGCATTTTAAATGGTGCAAAATTTTTTTGTGCTTGGGATTTGGTTCGTACTTCCCAAACCAATGCAAACAATGTTGTTAAGAGACAAATTACAGGAAGATTTGTAGGAGAACACACAAAGCTGAACTACACTTTGCGGGGAACAAAGTATAAGGGAAGGTTCAAAAGAGCTGCCTTGATTAGTTTTGTGGGCCAGATTGTGCATTCTTATTTGCCAAAGATCTTTCAGGAAGTTTTACATCTGTGATTTATGAAAATCCTATAGTTGGATGCAAAGTATGAGCTTCGGAAGTTTCAGTCCAATAACCAAGAAAATTCAGGCATTTTGATTTCCTGTTAGATATCAACCCAGTAAAACCATGTGTAGTGTCAGCTTTATTTGGACTACTATTCATTTTTGGATTAATTATTTGAGTTTCTATGAGGTTATCTGTGTCATTTAAGGCACACATTTGTTGCACAAGCTTACAAACTATTGTATTGTAGTAATGTAGGAGAATGGCCTTCATCATATGGAAACAAGGAAGAAACTAGGACAAGATGAAAAATAAAAAAGAAAAAAACTATAGGACACTTCCTTGATTCTCTTTTCAGCAATGAACAAACAAGAAATTTACTGTGACCTAATTGAACAAAGTGATGAAACTTGTCTTCCATGGTCAGTGAACCACAACCTTTTAGCATACCGGCACTGCAACATCATGGGAAACCGTACTCTAATTTATTCAATTTTGACATGCTGCTGATATATAGGTGTAGAGCACAATAACTAATATGTGGTATTTGTGGCTGAATACCATCCCAACCAAACAATGTATTAGCCGCAATACAGGTTTTCCCACTCTTAGCAGTTGCTATCCAAACACTGGTTTGGTTGGTCAAAATTCCATGGTATTGGGAGACAAATACTGGTTAGTGTAATCATTATAATATTACAATTTAAGCCAATGTAATGCGTCAATCCAAACACACCCCAATGGGTTGCCCAATCCCACCACCATGCTCATGGACACTCAAGGTATTGAGATTGATGTCACACAACTCTCCCTTGGACAGTGGCCATTGTGTCCAAACTCACCTTCCCCTGGGACAACTGGAGGAATCCCTCTTAACCCATAAAGTCATGGCTAATGTACTTTACCACACATTAATTATGGCATCCAATGCATATGCCAAACATAGGTAGTCATTAAGATCATTGGTCATGGTCAATATTGGCTTTTCATGGCACACAATGCCAACAAGAACGCCCCTTGAGACTTGGAGATGATCTCCCCAAGCACCTTCTCATGCCTTATATGGTTTATCGATAAGTTTATGGGGCTAAAATCTTTTGAGTTCCTTAGCACCTTATTTTTTAGGGATAAGAGTGATGGAGGCCCCTTTCACCTCCCAGAAGACTTTGAAAAACTAGATTGAAAATCCATTTGGACCAGGGACTTTGTCACACCCGAGATAAAAACAAATAAACAACTTGCTTGACCTCCTTTTCCTCAATAGAGCTCTCCAACCAAGATGATTCTTGATGCAAGACCAATGCATGGGACTAAATATTGAGGTGAGATCATTCAACAAATTAAATTAATTAATCAAAATCACAAAACATGCCAAAATCATCAAACATCTTAAGATTCCAATAAGAAATTACGAATAGTCTAGGCCAAAATTAACAAGCAACGCCCTGCATGAGCATTAAATGCATGAAACAAGGATCTAATGGATGTAAAAACATCCAAATAACACAGGAACAAGTTTATTTTAAAAAGAAGACATAATACTACTTGGGGCTTGTTCAATTAGGATGTAGGTAAACCTAGGGTTTAGAGAATTTGGGGAAATGGCAAAATTTGGGTTTAATTGGCTTGATTGGTTAAAGGGTTTTATGGCTTTAGGTCTTAATTGAAGGGAATTGGGGTTTTGGGTGGTAGGATGTTAGGGATTTTAGGTTAATTAGGGAAATTATGAATTTAACGTTTGGGGGATTTGGCGAAAATAGGAAATTAGGGAATCTATGATTACGATTAGGGTAGGTAGGGGTAAAGGGGTTTTGGTGTGATAGAAAAAGGGAAGCAAATGAGGAAGAGGGAAACTGTACGGACCAGCCTTGGGTTTCACACGTGTGGCCATATGGTCACACATGTGGGGCTTGGAGGCTAGGTTTTGGGTTCTCAAAGATGGGGTTTAGATGGAAAAAGGTTAAGGGGAAGAATGGGGAAGGTTTCTAGAAGGGTTTTGGAATGGAAGAAGATGAAAAGATTAAAGGAGTACCTTGGATGGAGAAGATGAACTACAGTCGATAGTGGGAAGCTTCGCACTTCTGTGATTGAAGAAGGGCTTTGCACCGATCTTCTTTCCAAATCGCTTGAAGAGAGAAAACAATAGAGTTTTTTTTAAGAAAATAATCACAAACTATAAAATAAATCCTAAGATAATCCTATGCCATCGAATGGCTTATGTATCATCCATCAGCCCCACAAGCAGTCACGATCACGATCCAATGGTGATGATCGCCCCGATTGCGATCCAACAGTTAGAGTGATATTTCGATGAAGATTAATGGCCCGATGCTCCTCAGGAGATGCTCACCAAGATGCATGCCTCATATACGGGTCATCCAACCATAAGGACACCGGTGCTCTCCTCCTCCTCGTGTACACTTGAACGGATGGCGGGCGGATGTCCTCATCAATTCTTCCTCGGAAATATGATCAAACTACAAATTATCAAGGGATGGCCAGATCCAACTCTCATTTTTAAGAAGGTTAGAGTATAAGTCGCTTGACCTTTACAGTTGGCCCTCTTTTTCCTCCATTCTGCATCCATCCACCACAAGACTATGGGTTCAATTTTCTCCTCATAGCATTTGCAATACCATGGAGGAATTTAGTGTTCTTATCCCTTTAGCAAGACGGTGTGCAATCTTTGATGCCATATAATTTTCTTCTCTTTGACTTTCCTTTTGTAATCAATCTTGAGAAGATCAAGCCTATCTGTTTCTTCACAGACGAATCAGAAGATTCTTCTTTAGAGTCGAGAGCTCTTTGTCACTCTCATTGACATTATTTATGAAAAGGCCCTTGTGAATTTTTAGAACTTCCAATTACATCACACTTTTTATGCTTGTTTTTCTTTATATACAGGGTATTTGTGTCCAAAACCCCTTGCAGAAAAAATACAGTTGGTGGGCTATGTTGAACTAAGCAAAATCCACACATAAATACAACATACAAAATTTGGTCAAATTTTTTTTTTCTTTTTTTTTTTGTAGGGAATTCTATTTCGTATATTTATTGTTTTTTTTTCCTCATTTACAACTCCATATTTTCAAGACGTTTGTTTTACTCTGCCTTTTGGGACCATGAATTATTTAACCCCAACTTTTTTGCTAATAAGTTATGCAAAATAACAATATCATTTGCTGTGATGCTGGATCCATCTTCTCTTTACATAACTGAAATTCCTCTCATTTATTTTTTAGGCATTCAAATAAATTGTTCAATACAACATGCCGACGTAACATATCTGTTAGCTAATCTGTCGATCACCTCCTTAAGCTTCACAAAGAACTTTTTTTTGGGCGATCAAAAGGAACATGAATACATGTGACATTAAAAAAAGTACCAATATCCCATTTATTCATTGGATGTTAAATTTTATTTATGAACCAAGAGAAACCTGAGAGAGGAACGGAGATTCTTAGCACAACTCACTGAACTCACTGACCTAAGAACCCCCTCCATTGCTAATCTATCCACTACCTTGTTAGCCTCATGAGGAACATGAGTAGTTTGACCTCTAAGTGAACCTCATTATGTTTTCTTGTTTATTCAGTAATGATTTGAAGTAAAAATCCTGAAAATTTCAGTTTATTTTATCTGTGTTGCAGTGCCATTTTTATTTTTATTTCTTAAATATATTAATTTGATGTTTTTTAGGTGCTCTGTCAATGCATTTCTGAAGTGAAATTGTTTGATTTGTTTGGGTTTAATGTGCCTGAACTTATGTTGTGTAACTGCTTTTCCAACACGGAATCATTTATTATAGTTGCCAGGACTCAATGCTTTCAATTGTTGGATATTCAAATTTTCAGCTTCCACACTTACGATTACGCAAGGCACTTTGTCAGTGCTTGCACCCGTATCCTTGGATTTGAGGGCACACACCAAGGTGTAGAGAATCAAGGAAAGCTAACTCGGGTGTCTGTGGTATAATTTAAACTATTCTCTGTATCACTTCATTCACTGATATGGATCTGTCATCCTGTAGCATGTCTTGTTAGTTTTTTCACACTTTCCTGATTTCATTACTTTCATATGTTTGCTTTGTTAACATGCGGCATACTTGGGCCCTGTTTGCTAGCTGCCTAAAAGTGAGTTAATCTCATTTTAGTTATCATTAATTATGTATTAGAGATCTTGGCCTCTAATACATACTGAGTTCATGTAATTACTGTGAACTAAAATGACATGAACTGATTTTTAGGTGTCTACCAAACAGGGCCTTGGTAATTGTGCCATTTGAATTATTCATTGGCCCCTTAGTTATTACGATTTTTATTGCTATTTTATTTCTCTTTGGACTGGATCCTTCAGTTTCCAGTTGGGATAGACTCTGATCGGTTTCTCCAAGCACTAGAGCTACCACAAGTCCAAGATAACATCAAGGAATTGACAGAGAGATTTGCAGGCCAAAAGGTAGTATTTTCTTAATCACATCTTAATTCAGTGAATTTAAATCAATTTTGATTGGAGAACATTTTAGGTTTTGGCTTTGATTTTTAGTCTCTATTGTAGTTAATTTGAAGAGAGTTAATGAATTAGCATGCATTGAATACTTTGGATATTCCTTTTACTTCTGATTGAGTTGTCAAAAGTTGGTTCAAAATCATCAACTAGGAAGTATTAAATATATATCCCGTTTCATGTCAAAACTGCTTCATTTTGATTTAATACATGGTTACATGTCTTCTGATGCACTGTAGCTTAGCTCCCTTTGATTGAACGAATGCTGAAATAAATCCTATTATTTTCTTATTCTCATACATATTTTGATAGCTATATTTTTTATTTTTTTATTTTTTTAGAGAGCAGGAGCCAGTCCTTTTACAAAGCTATGAAAAAGACTAAAGACACCCTTACACAAATAAGAAAAATAGAAAAATATCCTGAATACTCTCATACGCATACACCATACATGTCTAACACGATATATGATGTTGATAGCTGGCTGCCTTTCAAAAGATGCATAATGATGATATCTGACTGCCTTTCCTCTCAAGAAAAAAAAAAAGAAGAGTAAAGAGTAAAAAAGGGAGAGAGAGAGAGAGAGAGAGAGAGAGAGAGAGAGAGAGAGAGAGAGAAGAAGAAGAAGAAGAAGAAGAATGTATTGTATCTCTCTCTCTCTCTCTCTCTCTCTCTCTCTGTCTCTCTCTCTCTCTCTTCCAGTTTCCCTTAATTGTAATTTATCTTTTATAGGCCTTTTTATTAGGTTTTCATAATTTCTCCTATTTTTTTAGTTTACGAAAAGTCAATAATGCAATGAATTGAGTGATTCATCACTTTTGACTCTTTCGGTTTAAAAAGGTAAAGCTATTTACTTCCAGGTCATGACTTTTCTAACTTTGACGATGATGACAGCTTTTTGTGTACATATGTTAACAATATATTTCTTTCTAATCTTTCTTTCGTATTGTGATCATTGTATACCAATCAAATTGAACTGGAAATTTTATAGGATGGGCTATAAGACCAGCCATGCTTTGTGGGACAGAATGTTGGGCAGTTAAGGAACACCATATTTATAGGATGTGTAGCTGAAATGAGGATATTGAGATGGATGAGTGGCAAGATGGATAGAATTAAAATGAATGTATTTGAAGAATCTAGTAGCAACACCAATAGTAATAAGATGAGGAATGTGCAATGGAGACCAAGAATTGCGCCAAATAGGAGTAAGAAAAGACTCGATGACCTATGGTTTAACTAAAAGTTATGACCCTTGATAGAGTGGAATGGCGGAAAAAGATTCTTGTAGCCGATCCCGATTAGTTGGGACTTGGGATGAGGCTTAGATGATGATGATGCTTTACTTTTGAATGTCTGATTAGTCAAACCCTTGAATACGCAAGTGATTACTTTACTCTTTGATGTTGAGTGGATAAAGTTTGGATCTTTTACTTTGTTAACATAGATTTTGCTTGATGTCAAGCTATTTTTTTTCTGATTGTGATGGTTGATGTTCCATTTGGTAGGTAATTTTGGGCGTAGACCGTCTTGACATGATTAAAGGGATTCCTCAAAAGCTATTGGCATTTGAAAAGTTCCTTGAAGACAATCCCAAGTGGCAGGAAAAATTAGTTTTGCTCCAAATTGCTATTCCAACAAGGGACCAAGTTCCTGAGTGTATGCCCTTGAACTTAACATGGATTTGTCTAAATAAAGGTCTGGTCCTTGATAGAGTGGAATGGTGGAACAGGATTCATGTAGCATGCTCCAAATTGGGATAAGGCTTAGATGATGATGATGATGATGATGGACTATGAGTAAAATTATTTCCTTAATTGCAATGAAATGATCATATGATTTTGTATGGCATAATTTAAATGTTGGTTTATCGATTTAGCTTATAAAGGTGGAAAGTTTTCTCAAGGTGTCTCCTTCCATGATAATAATGATAACATTTAATAGAAAGAGATAGCTACAACCATGATGTATGATGATAATGTTTATAGTGTGATATGGCTAGAGCCATGAAATCTCAATAGCCAATGAAAGAGAGTTCTGGTAAAGCATCCTATATACAAATGTCGATTCTCAATTCTCCCTGTTAGTGAATTTGTATGACATGATTTGGCTTGTTGAACATGTGCGACACCTTTGCTACATTGATGCAGAGTGAAATAGCTTCTATTGTAAAACTTGTTCGAGGTGTTAGGTGGTGGGAGCATTTTGTCTCATTGGATGATGTGTGAACCCACATTGCCTGCTTTTCAATCTATGATAGATGTGGAAGTTCATACCAGTGGAAACTATAAATTTTAGCATAACCTTTGAACTTTGGTGGCCCTAGATTCCCTTAATTAGTAAGCATTGTTAATGTTTTATGTTTTCTTTAGTGTTGGGTCTTAGTGTTAGGGACTCTCTTTAGATACTAGGCTTGCTAACATAGTATATTGGATCATACCATTTTTTATTTTTTTTTGGGCAACTAGTATCCTTTTCTAGGTGCCAGTTTAGCTTTTATAATCAATTCTGCTACACCACAACTGGGTCTTCATGAAGATCTGCAACCATATGACCAGCAAAAAATGCATCCGCAAGCCACCAGAGATTGCACCGGCAATTCCAAGTAATTGTTATTTTGTTCATCACCATGCTTTCCGAAATTATACCATTCATTTGATAAATAAGAATGGACTTTTCAAGCAAGTGTTATTAATGGAAATCAACCTTCATTTCTGAGGAAAGTTTTAGAGATGATGTTGATCATTGTTTTAGAAGACACATTTTCATTAATATTCCTAGAAATGATTCTATTTTTAAATTTTATGCATTCAAAAGGTTTTTCCTCAAAATAAAAAAAATAAAAATAAAATAAAATAAAATTTCACAACTGTATTTTAATCCACTGACTTCATCCAACCTTGAATCAAGATGTATCACTACTGTATTCTATCCTTTTGAGTTCCCCCCAATGATGTAAGCATGCTTTTCTTATTAGAAACATTTAAAAATTCAACAAGAATCAAATCATCAACCAAAGCATTATAAGATAAGTTTGGCAAACCCTTTCTAGTTCCCCCATGATGTAAGCATGCTTTTCAAATTCGAAACATTTAGAAGTTCAACTGTTCAACAAGAGCCAAATCATCAATCAAAGCATCATAAGATAATCTCACAACTTCCTCTCCAAGTTCTAACAACACAACAAGATCAGGCAAACCTCTTTTCAATGGCAACTTCTCAATCTCTCCCACTACAGAATCTCGCAGCTCTCTTAGCTATGAAACAAACTTTTCGATCTCCATCGAATTATTGGAAAATGTTCTGTTACTTATTTCAGTAATTATGTTGGGATGAGTATGTGACAATGCAAATTCTATTGAGCCCCTCTACCTTGCATTAAAAAAACATACTGGTTCCCACATACCTTGCATTGCAACATTCAATTCCCAACCTGTTGACTTCATTTTCTTGTAACTCACTTTCTGTGAAAATTTTGACCAGTATCCCATGGTTATGGGTGAGTGGGCAACAAATCAACATGTTTCAAAGAATGAAGTTCAATTCCTCCCATATTTGAATCGGAAATCCCAACATCTCCTCATCCCCCCAAACCTCATTTCAAACCTTCTTTAATATTATAAGAGTTAAATCGGCTTCCATTTCTACATTCTCCTTTGGACAAGATGCTTCACCACATATAATCCTTCTGTAGTAGTCACATTACATGGATTTCACCCCTGAAGATATACATTGACAAGAGAATTCCACCTCTTCAAATTTGCCAACACCAACTTCTCCCTGTTGAAAGCCACTCCCTTTTTCTATTTTTCCAAGTGAAATTTCCCCCAGTCTGTTGGTTTACAATTCAGTTATCGAACTCCACCACCAGCAATGATCTACTGTATAGAAGGGACACAAATAATGAATCCTGGAAATATCTCACATTTGTGTAATTCAGAACCACGTTGCTAGTGTAGTTCTTGCACTCGGCAGTGATACTGGGCCCTGTCATTCTATTTTATACATCCTATTCTTACTGCACAGATCTTTCAACTTCTTGTTCTCTTACATTAGATAGAAATATGTACAAAAATATGTCAATGCTATCATGCACAGATCCATTTTGTCAACTTGTTCAATAAATGTGTCTGTTTATCTGATAGAATGATCGATAGAGTGATCATGATCTGCTTCATCTTAGTTATGAATTTGCAGTTCAACTTGGTCTAGTTTGTATTTTCTTGCTATCCTGAATGGCAATTTATTCCATTAAAGAAATAAGTTGTCTATTTTGTGAAGCGTGCCACAGGAAGGTGTCCTTACATTGTTTTTGTCTTTGCAGATCGAAAGCTTAAGAGCCAGGTTCATGAAATTGTTGGGCGTGTTAATGGCCGGTTTGGAACATTAACTGCTGTTCCCATACATCACCTGGTCTGTCTTTACCATTGCTCTTATGACTTCAATAATCTCTTGAACCCTCAAACGCCTGACTATATATTCAGATTGAATTAATCTAATGGGTCCAAGAACTCAATCGTGTTGATGAATGATTGGAACTTTAAATAACCATGTGCTTTGAATCACGTGGAGGTTGATCTTGTCATTTCTTGTAAAAAAAAAAAAAAAATACTACCCAAACATGTACAACAAAGCCCAACTGCCCAAAGTGTCTAACTGTGGGACTATTTAACATTTAACACATGCTAAATGCAACTATAGTCTGTGGTCTTCGTTGCACATGACTCAACTATCTCAAGATTCAAACATGAATTCTCCCGATTGCTTGGCAACAAAGATTCCGAAATCAAAAATTTGTATTCATTTATAAATATTGGTACATATATGCATAACATATGGGAAAAAATTACCTGCACAACTGGTGATACACTCTCAAAATACCGATGACATATCAGAAAAAGCTTTTTGGAGTTGCTGTTTTCTTAAAAGCTTTTTGGCATGGTCTGACCTGGAGTGTGGGACATGAACTTTTTGGAGAATGTGTTCTCCATGTTGTAGCATGAATGATGCAACAATGTCATTACATTTTTTTATTTTTTTATTTTTACACACGCACATGCACCACCACACACGCCGTAGTGGGATTTCACCGCCTATGGGTACTCGAACCCTCAACCAGGTGTTGAAACTCCCGAGAGTCTACCACCGGAGTAAGAGTAAGGACCCAACAATGTCATTACATTGCAGAGCCACAAGTTCCATATTATGTGCCAAAAAGATATACTGCTTTAAACGCATGGACCATTGTTCTAACAATTGCTATTAATAACGTGTGCTATTTCTTTTCTGTTCTTTCCTTCTTTCTTAAAAAATAAAAAATAAAAATAAAAATAAAAATAAAAAAATCATGGACATTTACATGCTATGCGACTGATGCTTGAAACTTGAAATGGATTCTTAATCATTTATGCTTTACAAAGGTGTAGTCCACGGGATGGCGATGCCGTGTAGTCATCTTAATTTTCCCAAGAAACATACAATGTCATAATTGGCGACTTAGGATGTTTCAACTGTTGTCTAAATGAAATGCACATGCTAATTCAGAAAATATTTCCTTAATTTCAAATACTGGGAAAAACAAAAAATTTTCTTTTTAGTATAGAATAAGAAATGGTAACTTAATTAGTTAATTTACAAAATATGATGAATATGCATGCACAAAATGAGCATAGTTAGAAAAGCAAAATTTGCTGATGTCACATACCCATTTCTGGTGGGGTGTCCATTTCTTATCTACATGATTTTTTTTTTCTCTCTTTTGTGATCATGATTTGAGCAATGGTTACTTGTCATCACATGTTCCTTTATCACATTTTAGCAACATTGGTTAATTGCCATCACATTTTTCCAAAAGAACGTAACTTTTGAAGTTGTCCACAGCATACTTTTTAATATCCTTTTGAGTGTTACAATTTTTCTTTGAAAGATTGGGAATCTAAATCTGAATCTGTGGGAAAGTCATTTTTTTATCTCTTTTGCAGGACTATTCCATTGACTTTCACTCATTATGTGCCTTATATGCATTCAGCGGTACTCTTTTCTGTTTGATTGTATAGTACTTACCTAGTTCACTTTTTTTTTTTGGATTATATTGGAATTGAGACCATTTTCTTTTCTAAAGGGTGAGTTCTTAGTTCTTTTTTCATCAATAAAATAAGGAATGCATTCATGGATGGAAACAAATCAACAATGTTGGCAAGACTCTCTTGACTTATTTTGTAATCACCTCCCATGAATGGTACTTGATCGTCTCCATCTTTATGTTTTTGGCAGCAATGTCAGTTTCCCTCTCAACTTGCAGGGTTGGATTCTTGGGGACTACTTTATCCACCCTATAAACTCTTAGAGATAACATGGCTATTGAAAAATTGAGCTTTAGGGCATGTTTGGGAGCTAGGAATATATTTGGAAAGAAAATGATGCTTTTAACTGTTTAGGAGTTTACTTTTTGGCGAAAACTAAAATTAAAGAAAGTGAAGCAAATTACCTGTATGCACCGATGTGTTCCCATGTTAACGTAGTGCAAGGAAAAACAAATATTCCTACATGAAATGATGATTTTGCCCTTTTCATTGAGGGCCCCACAAAGTGATGCCTTTTAATTGGGCATCATTAAAAGGCATTGATCAAATGGTTAGGATCAACCAACAAGGAAAATCTTTGACCTCCGATTCCTCAGCTCTCTCCTACTTTCTAGGATGATTAATATAGTTTGTCCATTCCTCTAGGCACTGATCGAATGGTTAGGATCAACCCACCAAAGTGACTTTGAGAGGGATAGGCCATCAAAGGTGGGACGCAAATCATGGACGGTCTATGCTTATGGTAAAGCCTTTTCTAGTATAATCAATATGGACCAACTATTCTCCAAGCCATTCATCATGTGGTTAGGATAATCTGATAACTATGATTCTTGACAGAGATTTCCATCTATGGTGGAACACATACTGGGAAATGGTACTATGAGGTCGACCTCATGGGAGCTTCCCATGAGGTGAGTTGTGTGGGCTCCACCGTGATATGTATCGAACATCCACACCGTGCATTTAGTGGGCCCCTCTAGGTTAATGGATATCCCAAAAATCATCTGTATCCGGAAGTCAAGTGGACCACACCACTGAAACGGTCTGAAATCGTGCTTAAAACATCTAAAAGCACTTGTTGGGGCCCTCCTGAGTTTTGGATTTGGTTGAAACTTGGTGTGACCCCTTATACAAGTGGGACACACAATGGATGTGCTGGATTTCTAAACCACATGTCAGTGGGCCTATAAACAATCATGAAGATTTCAATGGGTGGACATACACTCTCAACTGTTGTCTATGGTATAGCCCACCTAATTCAGGGATTCTCTTGATTTTTAGGCCCATGGCCTGCCATGGAAGGATGCATCTGATTGATGGGGTGGATGTCTGTCACACATCATGGTGGGGCCCACAGAGCTCTGCATCATCATCATCATCATCTAGGCCTTATCCCGACTGGAAAACATAAAAACTGCACTAGAAAGAAGGTTTACAAATCTTGATATTCTTCAGTATTAGGAATCTAAGCAGTAGGTCTTCCAGAAGCTCTGCATTTTTTAGCATCACAAATTATGTTCTATGAATTAGTTTAAGTTATTGTAGAGTTAATTGAAATTTGGAGCCAGTAACCGAACATTTTTAATCAATATCGAATCCTTTCATCTATTAGCAAACTTCAATGGTACGATTTCAATTGTGAAGCTTATGATTTTAATGTGATTATTGTGTACTACATCTTTTTTTACTAGGTCTGATGATTTTCTTTTCTTTTTTTTTTTTCTTTATTACGTTTGGGTTTAGAGTGTTTTGTGAGTGCTGTCTTCTTGTTCTGATGCATGTTTCTTCTTCTTCTTCTTTTTTTTTTTTTGGGTTCAGATGTGATTCTTTTAACATCTTTGAGGGATGGAATGAACCTTGCCAGCTATGAGTATGTGGCATGCCAAGATTCAAAAAAAGGGGTTCTCATTCTTAGCGAGGTAATCCTGTTAACCTTTACTTCATTGATTCATCATTGAGAGAAACCTAATCCTTGTTGCATACATAGAAGAAAATAAGATGTGGCTCTCATTTGTATCACAAATAGACTTCAAACAGCAAACATGACTCAAAAATTTTGATTGACAGCAATTTTAAGGTCGTGCAATGCCAAGCATTTGCATCACAAAACGACTTCAACCATAGAGAGATTTTTTGTAGGGTACTGTTTTGGTCATTTGAGTGTGTTTATTTACTTACCATGCAGTATAAGAATTGATCTAAGTTAAATATAAATAAATCTGATTCCAATCTTATCTAGAATCTGAACTACTGACAACATGATGGCCAATTGTTAAATTATTTACCAGATTTTTGGTTAGCGTTCCACACATTCAAGTGTTTTGGATTTCTGAGTATTTTGACTCATTGCAATGTAGTATTTTGAGGGTATTTATGTAAACTTTGTAGGAAAAAAGGACGTTCGGGAATGTTGAGCCATTGCAATGAAACTGCGCTTTTATGGGGCCCACATGGTGTGTGTTTTTGTATGTGTGACATCACCCATCCAAAAGGTGCTTCCCACCATGAAGATCACCTCACGCCAAAATCAGCTGAATCCAGTCATGCGGTGGGCTGCATCATAGAAAAAAGCACAAAAAGAATGACAAAATATGTGTTGTGGCCCGCCTAGTATGTGCATGACATCCAACATGCACAATTGGTGGACCCCACCATGATACTGAGTACCTAAAAAATATGGCCAATCCAATCATCAGGTAGGCCACAACTTGAATTTGAAGGTTTTGGGCCAAGTGGCTAACTGATGATTGGACCAACCTGAATTTGGGCATCCCATCATCATGGTGGCTCTCACCTTATGGATGGTTTCGATGCCATAAAAATACCACATGACCTGTCAAAAGCCTGTTTGCTCCTCAGCTGTGATGAAAATATTACCATAGTAACATGCCCCAAATATAATGTATATGTATGTGTGTGTTATGTGTTGAACTTGGTCTTGGGTTTGTTTTTATTTTTATTTTTCTTTTAATTATTGAACCATGCCTTCGCAAGTTTGTGATAAGTTGGAGACTGAATCTTTTTCAGTAAGAAGACCTAGGTTCCATGAAAATGCAATCATGTCCCTGATACATCATTCTAAATTTGATTACCTATGATATGATGTGTACATTGTTAGCCAGGTCCAAGATGGTTAACTCAAACCCGAACTGAAATTTTCTTTTCATTGGTCAGGATATTCGACTTGGACCTGTTTAAATTGGATTGGTTAACTAGGGTACTTGTGGAACCAGGTGCCCATTGACAGTCCTAAACACACCATGTAACTCAGTAACGTGTTAGTGTTTAACATCTCCCCTGCACACATGATCAAAATGAGGCCCACTCTGGTCACATGTGTGATCAGGGCTTCAGTGCATCCTGTATTTTAATTCACATGCTTACCCATGATTGTCGACCAAGCTGGTCATATTTATTTTACTATTAAAATATATTTACTAAATATACTTCTTGTCTGATGAATCTCATAAATTCATTTTCAGATCTACTTGTTCAACAAATCAAAAACACATGTATGAATCTCAAAATGTATATTCATTTGAGTCTTCAATTATGCATTTGTTACTTGAGAATGTTGCTTTGGCCGCCTTTGTTATCATCCTTTTATCAGAGAATTTTCCTGACATAAAGAAAAACATTCGACAATGGGCCTTTAGTTTGCCATGGTCACTTCTTGAAATGACTGTGGTGATGCTTTAATTATTCGATTGCAAATCTGCACTCATTTACTTTTCTTTTATAAATTACATAATAAACTTGTCATGTTATGTGAAACTCATGAAAAAAAATTTTAAATTTTAATCTTAGAATACATGCATTTGCTTGCCTGTTTAATTCTAGAGGGATATGAATTAGCTTGAAAATATAAATAGGAGAACAAATGAAGAAAATATCTATTACCGAAAAATGAAGAAAATATCATGTCAATGGGGACTAGTTCCTGGAAAAACTAAGATATTTAGGATGTAACATAAGTTACCATATTGTAAACTAAGATCTGAATTGTGTCTGTTCTCTTTGACATATGACTTCTTCTAACCTAAAATGTTTTATATATTACTTTCTTATGTTGCTTACCATGTTCAATGATGAAAAACTTGGTCAGTTATAATTTTGTGCGATGGCTTTGTTTTCTAGTTTGCAGGCGCTGCACAATCTCTTGGTGCTGGTGCCATCCTTGTGAACCCATGGAATATTACAGAAGTTGCTTTGTCAATTGGTCATGCTTTGAACATGCCAGCTGATGAAAGAGAAAAACGGCATCAACTTAACTTTCTACATGTGACTACCCACACTTCTCAAGAGTGGACAGAAATGTTTGTAAGGTAAGAGCTGCAGACTTGAAATTCTAAGTTGACTTGTTCTAATCCCTTCTTGTTAAAATAGGTACTAAATGTATATGTAGGACATGGTTAACCTCAAATCAGTTTTTATTGTTGGTTAGCCAAAAAGATGTATGAAATTTAGCTTCTAAATTTCTCCAAATAGTGGCATCAGGCTTCGATAATGATGTGCGCCTGAATGTAAAAGAAGAAATGCTAATTACTATGAACGCCATTACTGAGAGAAATTTAGTCCCAAACAGAAGTAAAATAAGAACTAAAAGCAAAATGACAGTGATAATGTTTTGCAGAAGTCTATGGTCAGTCTCTTTGCAAATCATGCATGGTTGTTGAAATACAAATTTAAGGGAATTGTTATCAGGACCACACTTACTGATAAGTACAGCCATACTTTTCACTTTTGGCTCAACAATAATGCATTGTATTATTGGTTTATCAAAAGCGGAAAGATGCCTATTTATCAGTCAAAATGAATTGAAATGGTAATTTCCTTTATTTAAAGAGAGTATCAAATGCTAAATGCAAATATCTCAGTCAGTTATCAATCACTCAATCCTGTTCAAGTAGCACACTAGTACAAGATTTGGATTGTCCATCTGTTTTATTCTACCATTGATATGGGGATTTATTCCCGTTTAATGTTTACTATTGGTTTCCTAACTATCCATGCAATCATCACGTGCCTCCAATTAAGTGCCTCTAATTAAGTGCTAGAATGATGATGATGATAACTAGACAGGTGTGATTTTTGGGTCCCCCGTCCATGTTAGAGCCCAAAAGATGGGAGGTCCAGATCTTGCTCAGGGGTACCATATGTATGGTTACTGGATGCTTGATGGGTAAGATAATATTGATACCATTGGATCCTCCCTTTCTTTAAGTATAGCTTTCAATAGTTATTTAAATGATGAATGTAAATGGAAACTGAACAGAGAAGCAACAAACTACTCGTAAACATGTCACCAAGAACCACCAAGCTGTAGCCTGTTAAGAAGAAGAATGGATGATGAGAAAGAATGGGTTCCAATGAATCACCGGAGAAGAGCCAAGGGAGGAAAAAATATTAGATGGAACTCCCACAAATCTATCTAGTATCTGATGATGTTTGTGGAATGCTTCTCTAAGGAGTAGTTGGAAACAAATCTCTAGAGATAATTTGTGGAATCTGGTAAGGTCATGGAGTAGGAAAAGTCCAATGGAGATTCGGGGATTCACTTTTGTGAGAATGGAAAAGGTGGAATGATGCGGGACATGAAAATTTAAACATGCTATGCAAGATTTTAGGCTTCAGATCATACTAGTTCAGAAACAATCACAAAAAATTCCACGTCCCATACAAAGTCAAGCACTCAACAAAGGAAATGTATGCCGGTCCAGGCCTACACATGTTAGGACTGGATCAATTAAAGTTATAGACCAAACAATGCTCAAAGGAGAGTAAATTCATCCACACATGCACAAAAATATTTCCCCAATCCAAGGGATTCACAGATTTTAATTCAGGGACCCTAGGGTTGAAGAAAAGGATATAAAAATTGGGAATTTATGACAATCTAAGGTTAGGGTTTGGAAAATCAGGTAAGAGAGGAGTGAATGAGAGGAGAGAGTGAACTTGAAGCTCGCCCGCACGTGTGGACAACAGGCCAGGCTTGACGCACATGCGCTGAGGGCTATCCGCACATGCGTGGGGCCCACGAACCCAAAAATCCCCTCCTTGGGGCTGGTCGGCCAGGGTTGGGCTACAAACCCCCCAAGTTTCAGCCCGATTTGACGTACGGTCCATGCGTAGTGCTCCACCAAAGTTTCAGCCCTCCTGCAAAGCCAAATTCCAGAAATCTGCAGTAGAGAAGGAATGACAATGATGATGGATTTGTTGGTGGAAGGACTGTAAGAGAAGCGAAATATGGATGATAGAAGATGAGGGCAAATCGGGATGGGTGTAGCTTCACATCACAGTAGTAGCCCTTCGAAGAAGGGAGGGTTTCGCACCCAATTAGGTTTTCATAACTCAGAGATGAGCAGGAAAATGCAAAAATTTTATTCAACCTTCAATGAGAAAAAAGACTATAAGGGATGCCTATTTATAATAAAGTCCTATACCCCAAAACTCGCGCCATGTGCGTAACCTATTACTTAGAGATGAAGTAACCACAAATAACAAGTAATCAAAGCAATCTAAACTGTCCATGATGTTCCTAATAACAAAAATAACCAAAACTCAAAGTACTAGATTGTTTAGAATAGTGGGTCACGATCATGAGAACTCATGGTGGGATTCACATGACAATCGGGTCCACTGCAAGGGACTAAAATGCAGTCCTTTAACTAGGAGGCCCTCCCTGGACATCGTCATCGATCCAGATCGATGGTGGGGCCCTCCTCCTTGCGTACGTGCGTGGGGGGTGTGTCCCATCATGAAAGAAGATGAGAACTTGGTGAAACAATGGAAAATGGGTTTCCGGGAGAATATTCTCAATGCAAAAAAGCAAAATAAGGGCCAGAGGAAGTCACTTGTTTGCAGACGATTCAAAAAGACAATCAAGTGGGTGGGATTTGAAGGAAGAAATCTAAAGACAATGGGGGTCTTTCAAGTTTAGGCAAGTGGTCTGGACAAAATAGAGCTCAGGGTTTTAAATCCCACCGGGATGCAGTGTTGGAGAAAGAATCGATGACAATAAATGAAGAAAAGAACAATCAATACAAATGCATGAGTGCTTCTTGGGAGAACTGTTGAGCTTGGAAGGAAGACGTAGCGGAACGCAGCAAAGCGAGGATCTACCCCAAAGTCCTTACAGCACATGGAAGGCTTTGGAATAGATCCTAGTGGCTTCAGTCAAGGAATGCACATTGATGCATGAAGCTTGAAAGTGGCTTATGCAAAGCTATAGCCTCTTGGAAGAAGACTATGATGAAGTCTCTCAAAAAATCACAATGTGGATCTCATTGCACCTGAATGAATATCTTGACGGGCTCATGTCATGTTGCCACGTGAAGAGATGGATTGGTCCTTCCGTGTAGCCATTGGAGCAATTGGTCGGTCTTGGGCTTAGAGGAGATCTGGATCTAAATGTGGGATTTACCCCTATAATGTTGGATTTAGCACATCTTCTTGCCAATTAGCTCTTGAGTCAGGGATGCCATTGCTATTTCTTGGGATTTTTTGAAAGACGGAAGTGTAAAACTTTTCTAAAACCATTTTTTAGGTTATTAGGATCTACTTCCCATCTTGATGAAATAGAGTTTTCAGAAGCTACATACCATCAGATATCCAGCTGTAAAACACTTGATGGACAGTCCGATCAACAAGATCTATCCACAACTAGGTCTCAGGAAGACTATTGGATCCCATGTTTGTGAATGTAATGCTTTCGCCGCATTCTAATGTGTGCACCCAACAACATTTGTATGTCGGCCACTAATGTAACTTCAAAAAAGTGTGTCAAAGCCCAACTCTTCCATAATGTTAGGCCTTAGGATTATTCAAAGCTAGCACACGATTAAGTCAACCCAATCTGAGCATGATGGACCCTCTCGGATAGGAGAATTGATGCGATCCTTTAATACGAATGCCCAATCGAGCCCAACACATGTACTTGTAAACAAGTGAGCACTCACGCTCTTGTGTGGTGAAGGGCATAGGCAACAAGATGCCCGATGGTGGAGATTAATCACCACAACTAGTCATTTGTTCCTCGTCACATAGGATATCCATGAAACTAATCATGGGTTGCCCAAACCCAATCGAGTGGTTGCGGAATTTAGGTACTCTAGAATCATGGTGGCACAACTCTCCCTTAGCCTTGATGGCCATTGTATCTACTTCATTCTTTCCTCATGAACCCACAATTGAGATTCCATAAGGAACTCCTATAGCCTGCTAAACATATTTAATGCATAGGTTCCACACACAGTTAATAATAATGAAAACAAAGCATTTCTATTAAACCAAGTGGCATAAATAAACAAAATCCATCAATATAATTATCAGTCTTTTAGGGCACACATATCTAACACTATTGACCTTGCAATCTAGATGTGATGAGTTGTGCTTTACAAGGTTACAAATGCAAAAGAAATACTGTCTAAGGTCATTAAGTGATTAGAGATGCATACATGAATCACCAGCGGTTGTGACCATCCATCTGAAAGGAGCCGTTGCGAGAGAAGAACCTAAATCCCAAAGATAGAAGGTAACATCAAGGTTCGACAACTTCAATAGAAGATTTCGGAATTCAGTTAAGTTGGGAGGAAGGAGTATGCTCCAGGGTACACCTTGAACCACCATACTAGGGAAATTGTATGTCTATTAGTGAATGGCCAGCTGAAAGCAGATGGAGAAGTTTTGGCTTTTAAGTTCACAGTTGTTAAGATAGCCGTTCAACGTCACTTGAATTAGTTGATGCATGTGGCATACGAGGCTCATGTGTGCCTGTATGAGTTCCACTTTTGGGCACCCATGTGAAGATAAATTGAGACTGTTGGAGGGGGAGGGAAGTTGTAGTCAAAGACAACTATTATACATGATCACCGAGGTAGATGCAGATGGTAGATTGATCCATGAGAAGCTCACAACAAAGTCTCCATCTTAGACAGAGGATGTAGCTGGTCATCCAAGATCAAATGAGGCTTGTCTCAGGGCAATGCAGTCTTCATATCAAAGGTTAGAAGTATTCAATTTCTCGAAGGGAAATCCAAAGAGATCAAGAATGGTAGCAACACATCACAGAGGGGCCAACCCCATTTGGTGCACATGAGAGCTCTCGTGCTTACTAGTTCTCAAGAGATCACTCCTCACACACACATATTCCTACAAGGTCAAACTTACAATAAGTTACAGCAATGCTCTATACCCACAATGATGTGTAGGTGGCATCTAAAACATGCATCTGGTGAATCCCCTCCTAAACATTGGATGTCGAAAAATCAGTTGTATTCAGGAGTCGGGTGGGTTGCACCATCTGGAACAATGCAAAAATCATGCTTAAAACATCTAAAATACTTCATGGAGCCCACTTGAGTTTTCAAATGGCCTGAAATTTAGTGGGTGCCCCATTCAAGTGGGATGCACACGGTGGATAGGTCAAATGACTGTGGGCCCCACAAAAAATAAGGAAAGTTTTAAGGCGTGGGCGTCCACTCTCAATGTTTCCTTTGGTGTGGCCCATCTAAGTCATTGCTTTGGTTAGATTTTGGGCTCTAGGCCTAATAGTGGGGACGCATCTAATGGACGGAGTGGATGTCTAACATACATCATGATGGAGTCCACAGAGCTCGACCTTACTGTAAAATATGGTAAGTTGATCTTATAGGAGCATGTCCCATGTATGCACACACACGTGCATGAACACACGCACACGCACACAAACAACAATTTCCCTATCCAATATGCAATCTAATTCTTTTAAGCCCCTTTGTGATTTACAACCAAAAATTGATTTTTCCAAGCACTGTTTCTTGGGAATTCTAATGCTAGTATATTTCTTTGTTAAAGCGTTATTTCTCCATATTGAAGATAAAACGATAGTAGTAGTCACATCAATAAAGCAAAGGAACATATTATGTTGTAAGTTGTCTTCATTGTAAAGGAATATTAGCAACACATCCACAACTTGTGAGTCATGGCATATGTTTAAGTCGATGTAGTATGTTTAAATCATTGACCCCATTGTAGATGGAGTAGAGCTAAAGATCATGCTGATCGAACTTAACCATTTAATCGGTGTGATTTTTGTGTTATGCTCCATAAATAACGGGCTTACAATTTGGGTGGTCTGGATTAGTGTTTGAAATATCGGTATTGCTAAAAGTTTCGCTGGCAGGGGATATGGAAACAATATCGATATCTCGCCGATAATATCGTTGATTACGGGAAATGTGGGGGAACATGGGAAAAATGGTGGATTTTTTGAATGAAACTTCAGGAGATGCTAAAATACACAAAGTTACATATTTAGGAATAAAAAATTGTGAAAAGAATGCATACATAATAAGTTGCCATTTAATAGGGGCTTAAAAGCATGTGCTATCATAAGAAATCAGTCCAACCATCCCTATTCATCCCATCTATCGATATTTCAGAATACCGACAACACATGATATTTCACCAAGAAATCGTCAACAGCTAAAAAGGAAACACATGATATCGCCCATGTTGCGATAATGATAATATCGTGATACTATCGATATTATCGTTGACCAATTGAACATTGCATACAACCATGCGCCCATTAAAAAAAATGAATTAATTTTTTTTAATAAACAGATTTTTGGCAATATTGATACATTAGCGATGTTATTAAAATACTGTCGATACACTGGCAATATAAGCAAAATCCGGAATTTACACAATCGAAAATTGGCGATATCGATAAGTTGAAAATACAAGCGACACCTGGAATTTACATAGTAAAAAATATTAGTGAAACATTGGTGATATCGATACATTGCAATACTTAGTGATACATCGTCAATGCCTAGAAATTCTGATACTACCAATGATACTGGTGTCACCACCGGTGTTCTTGGCATCGCCAAACTGGAGATACGGATAATATCGGGGATAATTCAATAATATTGGCGGCACTTCAAACAATGGTCTGGATCGATGTACATCTTAGCAGGAATCATTGTCGTACTGCTAAGGTTCTCTATCGTGTAGCAAACTCTCATTAGGTCTAGTCCTTGGCTTTTTGGTTGAGATCTTGATGCGGACACAAGCGCATTCAAGGTGTACCAACGAAGAAAGCGCCAACCACAAGTGTCGTCCTTGTGGATAGGCGACTATTGAGGAGCTGAAGACCTTTCACATGTGATTGGACATATATAAGACCCCACTCAGGGAAGACACATGTGAAGGAAGATTGGAGAAAGAAGACCGAGCGCCCGAACTTTCTCGTACTTATGTTATTTGTGCGTTTTTGCTTAGTTAGGGGTATTTTAGTAAGTTTATGTCTTTATTTGCTTATTCTAGGGGTATTTTAATAAGTTTATGTCTTTATTTGCTTATTGTAGGGGTATTTTAGTAATTTTATGTCTTTATTTGCTTATTTAAGTGGGCTAAAGCCCTAAATCCGAATTTTAACTATTGATTAATGAAAAGCAAACCCTTTGGTTGCCTCTTTCCTCTCTTTTCTCTAATGATGCTTCTTCTCTCCCCTTGATCTTTCTCTTCTAATTTCTTCTTGTGCCCCTCCAACTTCTTCAAGGTAATTATTTTCTTCTTTCTATTTTCCAGTTTTGGCTAATCCTTCTTCGATCAAATCTTGAGAACCGATCTAAACCTTAAACCCCCAAATTCTCAAATCCCTAATCCAAGAAACTTCTTGGTTCTTCGGACTAGTGATCTTCATTGATCGATTGGGTGTGACCATGCAAGATCGGGAGGTCTCATCCCTCGCCGGATCCAACCTAAGTAATGATTGAATGTCATACTCCATGGTTGTGATGATGGCCCGCTCCATTGCATGTTTCTTTTATGATTTTCTCAGTTATGATGATTACTGCTAGAATTTTAGATCATTTATTCCTTTTATTTCCGCTGTTTAATTATGTTCATGAGCATGCATCATAATTAGGGCTGTCCTACGTCAGATCTCTAGTGTTGTTATCATTGCTGCTCTCAATTTCTACACCCATTGTGAAACTCTTCAACAAACGAACACAATGGCATGGAGATATTGTGATTAGGGTTCTTGCAGGGTAATGAATTACTAATCTGATTGATATTACGATGAAAGCATTTCCGTGTGCATTGCATTTTATGAATGAATTGTCCAATGAATTAAATGAGAAATCTATGGTGGTGGGTTGTCTTCCTATGATAATATTTGGAGATTCTTCTAGGATGTTTTTGGAATATGTGTTCCATGTCATTTTGTTCATTTTCAGATTGTAGTTACTGTTTGTTTTACATGTAGTGAACTAAATGATACCATTGTTGAAGCCCAAATAAGGACAAGGCGAGTTCAACCTTTACTTCCAGTCAAGGCTGCAGTTGAATGTTTTCTGCAGACGAGTAACCACTTGCTCATACTGGTATTCTTACCAGAACCTGAAAATTATCACAATGTTGGTCTTTGATAAAAGCTTAGTTCAATATGACAACTCATTCCACGTAATTTGTATCTCTGTTGCCTTTTAGGTCCATTTTTGTGCTGTTTGTTGTGGCATGCATCTCTGTCATAGTTTGAAATTTTACCTGTTTGACTTGTGCCTCACCAAGCCAATCCTTCAAAATTGTAGGATAGATTAAACCAAGTGTTAACCCCAGAACCTGTACAAACTAGGGCTGATGTGGTGGTTTGACACAACTGCGTCATGCATAGTGATTAACTTGAGATGAATCAAATCGAGTTTTGCTTGACAATTAAATTCTTGTTTCTGTTTTACATACTTCATAAAAAGAAGTACATGATTCATTTGAGTCAGCCACAAGATTCATCGTCTCTGGTGATATTTGAGGAGTAAACCTTGCTCAATTCTTAATGATGAAAACCTTGTTCAATTTTCTTGCTAGGTCATGCCTTTTTTGCTGATCCTGCTCAATTTTCTTGGCCTTGACAGGGCCCATTGACATCCATAATGCTTTGCATGTTGCTTCATTTGTTTTTTTTTTTTTTTTCTTGTTTTTAATTTTATTATTATTATTATTATTATTATTTTAAGTTTTAATAGGGTCTGCCATCTTACTGCATTCACTACCAATCCCGAACCATCTTGTGGTTGCAAAAATTTCCAACAATTGTGTTAATGGAAAAACAATTGCAAGTATCGATAATGGATAATGGATAATGCAACAGATGAAACCCTAGTTGCAAAAACTTTCTACATGGTACCATTGCTGCTTGCTCTGTCTTTGGCATACTACTACTTTCTTCCTAGTCATTCACACTTCTTGAAAATTTGAAAGCAGCCATATCCTTGCTCCCACATGGAATCCGCAAGTGTCTGCAGGCAATGTTTTAGAAACTAGACAAAATGCAAAACCAGCGAAGTCACTGGTTCTGTTGGGCTGTCTATACGGGGCCAGACTTTTACCTGTTCAGTTGGAAAGGTTTGAATGAACCAAAGGTCGACTAATGTAATTTAAAACTGGAAAAGTGTAAACTAAATACTCTTTTATGCATAACAAAATATTAGTAAGAGATTCTATTCACAAAATTAATTTTATGTATAAAAGGAGATTGTTGTAGGGGGAATGCACTCTTTCCAAAAGAGGGCCGCATATGAAACTGTTTAGTGTATAGGCAGAGCTGCTGCTGAAAAGGTTTACTGACACTGGCTCTTCGCTCCATATATGGCGACTAGACCATCCATGTGGTGATCAATCCAAAAGCATCAGCAATGAAACAATCCCGACTATTGGGTCAATGAACATTACCTGTTGATTGTGGACCTGTATTACCCATATAAATAATCCTTACTAAAATTGTTTGTTTGTAACATGAAAACTCCACGTATGAAATATAGAATAATAAAACTGCTAGTGAGCAGTTAACCCTTCAGCCATGGTCTGCAATTTGTATGACTTGTTGGGATTGCAGTGATGAGAACAATGTTTTAAATAGCTTCTTTATGTAGCATGTTGCTTACATTTTTTGTTACATTTTTTTTTTCATTTTTTATATATTAAAAAAAAAAAAAATAGTTAATCTTATCAGTGAGTGATTTTAGTAAAATAATATAAGCAATAGCATTAAATCAATTAGATTGTTCTTTCTTTACCTTTATACTCTTTTTTTTTTTTACACACCCACACACACCACAGCGGATACTCAAACCCATGACCTTAGTGTTGAAACTCTTGTGAGTCTACCACTAAGCCATAAGGACCCAGTTTACCTTCATACTTATCTTTGCCTATTTTTCCTATTATTTCAGGCTGTGTTTGGCTGCACCAGAAGTTATTAAATTTTGTTAAATTTCATTATTAATCAGACTAATTTGGTGCAAAATATCATGAAATTTCATGACATTTGGCGCGATCAAGCACAACCTTAACTAAAAATCTAAAAGTAGCAGGTAGCTTACGCTGCACACCATGTAGCTTAAGCTTCACGCTTTAGAGGGGTGAATGCTATGCTACACACTATTCGCTTTTTAAAACATTGGATGAGACTAATCTAGAAACAGCAAGTCACGTGCCTAGAAAGCAAGTTATGCATTAGTAACCCTAAGTCAACCACAATTCATGCTTGTCGACAATGTTATAAAAATTTGAAATGGAGAGCCACTTCAAATTTTCTTCTCATGGGTAACTATTGTTCACAATGTCTTTCTACTACCATAATGGAAGATACTTAATCAGTAGTTTGAATTGTTGATTAGTAACCCCGTTTCTGGAGGGAAACAACACTAGGGACTTTACTAGTTTGAAGATGACTGATTTTTTCCTTTGCTGCTCCTGTCGCTGTTTTAGCATCTTGTTTGTGGTACCAATTCCTTTATTTCTTCTTCTTTTAGCCAAAGGGCATCACTATTGATCTCTCTCAAGTGTTGTTATTTTGAGTTTTCTTGAACTCTCTCAAGTCCCAGCCACTTCCACTAGGAGCAATAGGTGAAATCCCAGCCACCGAAAGTGCCACTAGATCATTCACCAATCTCGTTGAAAGTATCAATGGATCACATCCTAAAAGTCATCAAAAGTATCTATTCGTCGCTCATGCTATTTGTTGTTTTGTTGCTACATTAAGATTAAATTCTTTTATTTTAGTTTTGAGTAAATGTTTATTGTACCTTTCAAACTCAAGATACTTTGTTCAGAACACCTTGAGTTTGAGGTGGGGTGTTAGAGTATATTAGGGTAATCTTCTAGTTTAGGATATTTCCATACTTGTTAAGATGTGTGTTTGTTAAGATCTCTTCGGATCTTTACAGATCTCCCTTCTGTTCTATATATTTATGTTCTCCTCAGAGAAATAAACAAGATAAAAGTTTCCACAATGTAGTTTGGTGTAACAATTTCATTATTCCTTTTTTCTCTCAGAAGTTGGCCACCATTTTCGTTTGGCTCATACTGATTTTATTTCAAAACTATAGGGTTTCAATGCAACAATGACAGAACCTGTGGTTAGCCCTGGGAAAAGAAGGGATGATCAAATAAAAGAGATGGAGCTTAAGTTGCACTCAGAATTAAAAGAGCCCTTGGCAATTATTTGCAACGATCCAGAGACGACTGTCCTTGTCATCAGTGGAAGTAGCAGAGCTGTGCTAGATGATGTACTCATTTGCATGTCTAGTCTTGGTATCTTTTCTATGTCATTCATAATGCAAACTTAGTAATTGTCTCTACAGAACTTTGGAGACTACAACCTGTGGTTGGCAGCAGAACATGGAATCTTTCTGCGCTCCACTAAAGGAGAATGGATGACAACAATGCCAGACCTTCTAGATATGGACTGGGTTGACAGTGCGAAGGTGCTTATCATGTATATTTGAGCTTTTTGGTTCTTTCGTTGTAAACATTGAATTTGATTTATTTATGGTTTTTTCGTCTGGTCCACTTTACCAGGCTGTTTTGGAATATTTCAAAGAAAGGACACCTCGATCTTATTTGGAATTTCGTGAGATTCTACTTTCGTGGAACTACAAGTATGCAGGTATTGGTGTAATATTTGGTCCCATTTCCTAATTCTTTAGTTGTGCTTAGTGTCAAGTTGTGTTGCTTCCTTTTTCCTCTGACCCTAGTTATGGTTGTACTCGTAGATGTTGAGTTTGGACGGCTTCAAGCATGGGATATGCTGCAGCATCTATGGACAGGCCCAATTTCAAATGCAGCAGTTGATATTGTCCAAGGTAGCCGGTCAGTTGAGATTCGGCCAGTTGGTGTTACAAAGGTGGTGAAATTCTTTCCATCATAAAGGGATTGATATCTTTTGCATCTTTTTCTCTGTACTAGCAATCTCATTTCCAAGTCTTTTCTCTCCTCAGTAATATAAAATGGAACATTTTCAGTACATGTTGTATTATCAGTGGTAATTTATCATACAATGTAAAATGTTATTATTCTCACTAATTAAGTAAAATAAAAATAAAATCATATCAGAGTATATTCTGTATGCGGGGTATGTTTTCATACATACGTCAATGCTCGTGAACTTCAGGAAGCTGACATGGAGTGAATTAGTCATACTATGTAAAATGTTTTAATTTTCTAAGAAGTTTATGCCTAATTAGTAGAAAATGATCTCCTTTGTTTTTCCTCTATAATATTTTCCTTCCTCAAAGAAATATGTTTGACATTTTATCTAGTATTTATATGGCAGGGCACAGCAATTGACAGAATCATTGGTCAAATAGCTCATACAAAATCCATGGTGACACCATTTGATTACGTTTTATGCCTTGGCCACTTTCTTGGGAAGGTATGTCTCCTTTTGTTTGGTTGGTTTTATTATTATTATTATTATTTAAATTTCCAGTCTTCATATATTCTTCCCAACATATGAATGTAGCAAATGAGAGATACAAGTCTCTCTCTCTCTCTCTCTCAACATTTATAATGCATGGTCAATGTTTCAGGATGAAGACATCTATGAGTTTTTCGAGCCAGTGCTTCCAACTGCCGATGAGCCAACAGTTGATGCTGTCAGGACATCTTCTAGCAGGTGGTCCTCACCTAAGGTGTCAAAGATGCCACATGAGGTGTGGAGGACCACATCAAGCGCAGAGAGTACGTCCGCTGCCAGGAACAATGAGGGATCATCAGTGCTTGATCTTAACAGCAATAACTACTTTTCTTGTGCCGTTGGACGGAGCCATTCAAAAGCACGTTATCTGATGGAATCGTCAGAAGATGTTGTCTCATTACTGGTGGCGATGGCTGCTGCATTGAGCTCTGATGAGAAGTAAGAAGGCGAGAACGTGCTGGATGCCGGTAGCAGTGCAGATAACTTGACTGTTCTTTTGAGGATGTGAATATCATTTTTTCTCCTTCACTTACATTCTCTCATTCTTTCCCTTTCTTTCTAGATGAGTTGGCAGTGTAGAACTCTTTAACTGCTGACTCGAATATGGTGGAAAGGTGTTGCATTGATCTCATTGTTTTTCCAAAAAGAAACAATAAATCAGATGAGGAATATCTCCATTGACATAATGCATATGAGTTTACACTGAATATGGAATGACCACCCCTTTTTTTTTTTCTGGATACCTGTGGCTCTTTTGATAGTGGGCCAGGGCATTTTACATGGTGTAATCTGCCTTATGGACAGCTTGATGTTGGACATATGAACTACGTTGGTGATTGTGGAGTTCCATGATCAGGACTGTTGATTTGGCACATCACGGCAATTGGACTGGCAAGCTGCCCAATCGATGGCCTAAAAAGGCAAGCTCAACTGGCAACAGATAAAGGTCGATTGTGTACGCTTTTTAGGCCATGGTGCATCTGTGTGGTGGCACAAGATCAATGGGCCATCCCGTTTGGGTCCCGCGGTTTAATGAAAAAATGCATGATAGGCGGTGAATGGACAAACTGAAAACTCGAACAACGTGGTACTAGTTAGCAAGTCTAGATTGGGAAATTAAGAATATACATTATAGAAGTAAAAAAGGGTATTTTTTGTTGAGAAGAGTATCAGAGCTACATTGACCAGAGACTGAATCCGAAGCCTTCTTCCCTCTGCTCATCTGTATATCCCTGCTTACAAAACTTACATCAAACAGCTTTTCTTTTCTTTTCTTTTTCGTTTTTTGTCATCTTTTCACTCCATAAGTCTACAACTCTCTACATATTCACTAGAGAAATTAACATGTGTGTTCCACAAGCTGCGCAGCTTTGGGGACCCAATCTCGAGCCATGGCTTTGCAGGGCCACTGAAATGTATGACAGCAGCGGCTTTCAGCATTCCGCGGTCCACATCTGATTTTTGATGGCCCAGACCTGATAGATGCCGTGATGGGTCAATGCGGTGCATGTGCCCATCAAAAGCAAGGCTCTTGATTCTTAAAATGATAAATAAATAAATAAATAACAAAAATAGAGAGAGAGAGAGAGAGAGAGAGAGAGAGAGAGAGAGAGAGAGAGAGAGAGTGCTAATTAGCGAGAAGTTAATCTGAAGACTATATTAACGCCGCAAGCCCATGTGGCAGATAGATAGGTGGGACGAGGCTTTGATGGTGATGGCATCCTAACACGAAGAAATAGCTAATTTGGTCAATGAGATTGTAGCGATTCTACACTTTCATAACATGTTTCATGACACATTAAGGTTAAAGTTGTTCCATTTCTCTTTGAAGAAGAAAGCCAAGTCATGGCTTCACTCCTTAAGACTAAGATCAATCGAGACATGGACTGAGATGATCCAAGAGTTCCTTAAAACGTTTTTCTCGATTCATAAAACCATCACCCTGAGAAGAGCGATCATGAATTTTTTACAGAAAGATGAAGAAACCTTCTTCCAATACTGGGAAAGATTCCAGGATCTTTTAAATTCTTGCCCACAATATGGCTATGAAATTTGGCGGGTCATAAGCTTTTTTTATGATTGACTAACTTCGCACATGCGCCAATTCATAAAGATGATGTGCAATGGGGAGTTTATGAACAAAGATCCCAATAATGTTTGTAATTATTTTGATATACTTGCTGAAAATGCACAGTCATGAGATACTTCATCAAAGCCCACGAATTCCAAATCAGCTCAATCCAAGGAGAAAAGAGGAATGTATGTCTTAAGGGAGAAGGATGACATGAATTCTAGGGTGGTTAACCTTACGAGAATAGTTGAATCCACGGAACCGAAAAAGCGAGGAGCTGCGTGTACAACTACCTGTTTGTGGGGTCCACTGTGGTGTTTTTATGGCATCCAAACCGTCTATAAGGGTCGCCCCACCTTCAATATGGAAAACGCCAAAAATCGGGCCCGTCCAATCACCAGGTGGAAAATGGGAAACTGTATGAATTTGAAGGCTTTTGAGTGGCTTCCATTGTTTTCTAGGATGTGGTGCAGCTGATGATTTGATGGGTCTGATTGTTCAGGAGTCCATTTGATGGTGGGGCAACTTGACTGGATCGGTTGGATACCCGATACACCACAACGGGCCCAATGCTCAGACAGGTGGACGAAATCTATGCCCCCAACTCCAGTTAGGCCGGGAAACTTTAGGCCTCGTTTGGCACTGTGAATTTGAAATACTCTGAATTAGAAATCCCTTTGATTTGAAATACCCTAGATTAGGAATCTTCCGGTTGTGTTTGGCACCCTGGATTTAGAATCCCATGTAATTCAAAAGTGGTTATGCATAGTATACTTATAAGAGTTTGAATTTAATTACTAAATCAACTTCAATATGCTTAATTAGTATACGTATGTAATGTTTGACACAATAGCTGTAATAAGCTTGTTGAAATATATACTTTGGCTAAATACAATGAAATTTCAAGTCTCGAGTGGGCCACAAGCATAAGATCACATCTGATTGACTAACTAATGATTTTTAAACTTTGATTTACATGGCGCAGATCACCCTATTAAAATAATTTTAGTGATGCATATGATAATTTGATTGTTTTGGAATATCATAGGCGGGCCATGTGCCCAATAGATGAGTAGCCTAATAACACACATGTTACACATGTGACTCTTAATAGGATTTTATATATAATCCTACCTTCCACCTTGAATTTCAAACCCTCTCAATGAGGAGTTTGAAATTCCCTATATTTAAAACCCCAAGTTACTTTATAGTGCCAAACATATTGAGAGATTTAAATTCCCCCATCCATGGTGCAAAACGACCCCGTAACATTGGAAAAAATTGGAAGTAGGGTTGGGCCAAGGCTAGCAGGGCTAGGGTCATCCTTGGCCCAACCCTAAAGCTAAACAACCTCACTATAGACCACTTGAGCCCAACTCCTATGGGCTAAAGAGGCTCCACCCTTAGCCCTTTCTCCATTTGGCATGCCCTATGAGTTAAGCTACATGTATGCCATCGAGTTTTTACAGTGGTACAACTATGCCAAATAAGATCATTCATCACTCAAGTATATAGCTAACCCATTTATTCATTATATGCATGAACTTAAATAAGTTCATCAATATATTATTCATTATTTAAACTAGGGTCTATAATTTAAATGATTTATAACATCCATGTGTCATTATCTACCATACTCTATAATGCTATATAGAGCCTATGTACCGTTTGACATACACCAAGGTAATGGGTTGGTCTAGGCTATTAATCATTGGCGTTAGCTGGGCTAAGCTGAACAACGGGCCTAAATTTCAAGCCTAAGTTTAATCCTTGACCAAAATTTAATGGCCCAAGCCCTAACTCTTCAAGATCAGGTCACTAGCCAAACATATGTACAACATATGCTTGAGATTTCACCAAGAGTCCGTGGAAGTTATGGCCCATCATGATGATCGTGTGACATCTATTCTGTTGAACAGCATCAATGGTCCATATTAGCAGACAAGCTTGAAATAGAGGTAGATCCAAAACTTAAGTAAGCCCATACCTTAAGAAACAATGAAATTAAATGCTAAACACAATTTTTAGGGAGCAACCAATGTTTTGGATCAAGCTGGAACTTGTGACTTTGATTAATCCCAGTGCTGATAACCCTATAAACAATTACAATTCAGTTGCAAAAGTTTTTAAACGGCTTGGATTTCACCTACAAAAGTCTTTAAATAATTTTATTTTATTCGCAAAAAACCTCAAAAATAAAAATAAAAAATCCGCTGTACTTTCTCTCGGTTTCCCACCTTCCCGGGGTGGGGGGGCACCTTGGTGGTGTGGAATTTTCGTCTGGCTTCCTCACTACACGACAGACGTTGGATTTGTCTTTGTAAGATCTATGGGGGGCGGCGGCACTTACCTTGGTGGTGTGGAATTTTCGTCTGGCTTCCTCACTACACGACAGACGTTGGATTTGTCTTTGTAAGATCTATCACCTTCAGTCGCCTAATCTTAATTTAGAATACCAATAAAGGGAAATAACAAGGACATAAGGAAGCGTTGATTGGTTGGTCGAGGTTGTGCCACATAAGAGGTCTCAAGTTCAACCGGTTGTACCAAAAGTTATGGTCCACCCATCTGATAACTTTTCACTTGTTAGGTTCATGTGACATCTAACCCATCCAATACCTTACCCAAATCACAAGGATCACTTAGGGAAAAAATCATTAATATCCACTCATTGTATAGGCCACACTTGTATTTTATATCTATCAATGTGTATATACTGTTTTCTATAGTGTGGCCAAATTGATGAGTGGATAGAGCTGATTGTTTCATAAGTTAAGCATCATGGTGGATCCAAGCTATTGGATGGGTCGGATTTCGTATGAACGCAGGAAGTTATAAGGTGGGTGGACCGTAACTTGTGATTCAACTAATAGGACTTGAGACCTGCTAACAAACAATAGAGTATCTATTTATTTATTTATTTTTGTAATTTTCTTCTTTTTATTTGTGAAAGGAAGTGACAAGGAGCCAAAAACACGTGAGATTTGAAATCCTAGCCTCAAATAAGAGAGAACTTCTCATAAATGCCACACCACTCAAAATATCTTGCCAATCCAATCACCAGATAGACTACGCGTGATTTTAGATGTTTTTGAGTGGTGTATATTAGTTACTAAGGTTTGGACTATTTTATCATTTGGCCAATCGAATTACCAGATGGGCGGCATCAAAGTCATAGAAGGCGGGTAGTTCTTACAAAGAGAAATCTAAATCTTATCTCAGTCATGTACCGCAGAAAAAATCCACTCCTCATAGCACCATTAGCTCCGGGCATATACTTGCACCAGACAACCAGCCTATCTACAAGGGGTAACAACCACCCTTACCATGGGCCCCACTATATTGATGTGTTATATATCCATCCTGTCCATCTAATGTTTTAGCCCATTTTGATCATAATCTCAAGTGAACCACACCACAGGAAGCACTGGTCATCATTGAATGCTTACCAATAAAAACTTCCCAGGGCCCACTGTAAGCAGATGTTATTTGCCATCCAACCCATTGATAAGGTCAACTGTACCTGTATAAGGTAAAAATACAAAGATCAGCTGGATTCAAAACTTTTGTGGCTTACAAAAAGTTTTTAATAGTCATTCACTACTTTCTTTAATGGTGTGGTCCACCACATACTTGGATTTTCTTAAGTCTTAGGGTAAATTTCTAAACTGAGCTGAAAAAAAAAAAAAAATGATCGTACGGCATAGATATACAACAAATTCATCAATGTGGCCCCACACAGTAAGGGTAACACCTACTAATGTGTTATTCGGGAAATACCTAATCGGCTCCCAACACCTCTTATGTGCTACATATGCTTCAAAATACGGGTCAATCTGATAGTATATGATAATTGGTATGTGATGTATTTGTCGTACCAACGACAAAGGACGTGGATGATGCGGTAGGTTAATGTGGCAAAGATGTGGGACACTTGATGGTGTATGTGTTATTTCCAAACCCTTCATCTATTTTACGTGATCACTGTAGGGCATGAGACAAAAAATGAGGCAGATCCAAAGCTCAAGTGGATCACACCACATAAAATAGTGAGACAATTATACCTACCTTTGAAACCTTTCTAGGGCCCACCATGATGTTTATATTCCATCCAACCAGTTCATTAGGTCACACAAACATAAATGAAGGGAAACACAAATATCAGCTTGATCCAAAACTTTTGTGGCCCTCACAAAGTTTTCAACGGTAGGAGTTTGCAAAATGGATGGACAGTGTGCATATCGGAAACGGTCCAAACGGATTGGCTGGTCTACCTGGCACCAGCGTATTGACGTCAGCTAGTTCTGTGAGTCTGATCATGAGGTATGTGTTATATTCAAACCGTCCATACGATTTGGCGAGCTCGTCATCTTAAGGCTTTAAACTAAAACTAAGACATATCTAACTATCAAGTGGACCGCACTGCAAAAAGTAGTAGGAGATTGAACTTCTACAATTGAAACCCTTTTTTGGGTTACGAAAGTTTTGGATCAGTATGAAATTTAATTTTCCTCTTTATTCAGGTCTTTGTCACCTTATAAATATATTAGATGGAAAATAAACATTAGGGTAAGCCTTATGAATTTTTTAGCAGTGAAAATCATTATTTCTGCTACTATTTTCGGTGTGGTTCGGATGATTTTTGGATAGGATTCTTTTTTAAATAATGCTTTAAAATGATCTTTAAAAATAGGTGAACGGTGCAGGTATAATAAATAGATCAGTATGATGCCTTATGTAACTTTGATCTCCTGTGAGCCGTTGGTGCAACTAGGAGCTCGACAAGCGCCAGAGCTCGTCTTCGCGCGTCTAAGTACCCGGAGCAGCTATATAGCTGGTATGTGCTACATTAGCCAGCCCGCTTCCGTAGATATCACGCATAAATCATAGTGGGTCCACATAGTCTTTTCACGTCAACACATCACCGTACAATACACGTCACTGGAAAGTGGCCGTGGGACGCAGAAGCAGATTGGCTGGTATACCTCACTCCAGCTATATAGCTGCTGTAGGTACGTGTTGATGCCAGGACGAGCACTGACACTTCTCGAGCTCTGAGTTGTACTAACGGTTCAAAGAAGATCAAAGTTACATGGCCCTACAGTGATGTATTTATTATATTTACACCGTTCAATTATTTTTAAGCTCAATTCCTAAAATGAGCTAGGAAAATAGAGGGATATCATGGATGAAAAATACACATTCATGATGGCCCAATAGAGTTTACTCAGTACCATAAAAGTGTACTAAGTAACTTACTTCGCAATCCAATTTCTGTTGCCGACAACAGTCGAGCCATGTGGGTACTCTGTATTGTGCGTGTGGCAACTCAACTTCGTACCTTTATTTTAGGCTGGGTTGAATCATGGTATTTACATTCCATCCAATCCGTTCATCAGATGAGCCTCACTAGAATGGACATTCACTCCAAAATTCATCCTAATCTAATACTCAGGCTGGCCACACCACGTGAACTTAAAGAAGTTTTAGGCATAATTTTTCATTTTTCACCGTGGTGTGGCCCACCTGAGTATTGTATCAGGCTCAACTTTGATATTTAAAGTAAAAATAAGAAGGTTCATCATATGGACGGAGAGGACTTCACACCGCCTACAACAAGTTTTCGGGAGTCACTATTTTCACGGCTCGGATGTTTTATTCAAGTGACACGTATGTAGATCTACAGCCAGTTTTCCACTGGGCCCCACCCAAATGAAGTCGAGCTAAAGGAACCACCCATAACTGTATGGCTGAAAGAAAGCATGAGCCGCCCATGACTCATCAGTCAAGATTTGAAAAGAGATTTTTACAAATGTAGACCCCACCTTTTATCCAGCGGTTTTTTAAAAGCAATACAAACTTAGAATACGCACTTGGACCTCCTTGTACGAACTCAGAATTTCAGGACGAAAATACCCCTCCTTTCACGGCTGTAGCTTTTCCTCTCTCATTTCCACTGCTTGCTTTTTCCTTTCTTATTTCCACTGCTTGCTTTTCCTCTCCATTTCCACAGTTGCTTTCACTGCGGTTGCTTTCACTCTCTTTTCTCACTGTGTTTCCGGTAGAAAGACCCCAAAAAATCCTTTTTATGGGCCCCCCTCAATCGCATTTTGTCTTCTTCTCAAAATGGTCGGTCCAGAGAAGAAAGCACGTAGCAAAGGTATATTTTAAACTCAGTTGGCTCCACATTGAATGTATGTAGTTCCTTTTTTATTTTTTTACTAGAGGAAAAGATTCTATACGATCGAGCTCATGGGAACTCCCCATGAGGTCGAGCTGTGTGGGCCCCACCATGATGTATGTCTAACATCAACACCGTGAACTTGATGGGTCCCCTTTAAATTATGGGATAGCAGAAAAGTCGGCCGTATACGGAACTCAGGTGGGCCATACCATCTAAAATCATGTGAAGACATGCCCAAAACATATAAAATTACTTGGTGGGGCCCACCTGAAATTTGGATGTGTCTGAAACTTGGTCTGACCCCTCATCCAAGTGGGACACGCATTATGGATGGACTGGATTTGTGAAACACATCTCGATGGGCCCAAAAAATAAATATGAATGTTTTAATGGAAGGTAACCCCTCTTAAGTTTTGTACGTGGTGTGGCCTATAAAAGTCACAAATTAACTTGATTTTTAAGCTCTAGGCCCAACATGAAATGGTGCATCTGACTGATGGGGTAGATGTTTGACATACTTCATGATAGGGCCCACACAGCTCAACCTCATGGGTAGTTCACATGAGCTCGACCATATAAAACCTTTTCCCACACAGACGTATATATACACACGACACATGTGCATGCATGCCCGCGCGCGCGTGTGTGTGTGTATACACACGGCGTTGAGCCCCAAATTGAAGTATATCAAAAGATCAAGTGGACCATACCACGGGAAATAGTGGTCATAATGATTTTCCAGTTTACCCCACTGAATTTTTAGTTTGCCCGCTGATTATATAGTTTGCCCCGCTCAATTTCATGCTTGCCCCGCTGATTTTCTAGTTTGCTCCGCTGACTTTCTAGCTTGACCCGCTCAATTTCATGTTTGCCCCGCTGATTGTCTAGTTTGCCCAGTTGAATTTCATGTTTGCCCCGCTGATTTTTTAGTTTGCCCCGCTGATTTTTTAATTTACCCCGCTGATTTTTTAGTACGCTCCCATTGTACTAAGTAAACTTCGTTGGGCCCACATTGAATGTATGTAGTATATCCACGTTGTCCATCCATTTTTCCATCTAATTTTAGCGGTTTGCCCCAAATTGAAGCATATCAAAAGATCAAGTGAATCATACCACGGAAAATAGCGGGGCATAATGATTTCCACTGTTGAAACCATAGTGGGCCCAACAGTGATGTTTGTTTGTTATCAAACATATTCATAAGATCATACAGATATGGATTAATAGAAAACACAATTATAAGCTTGATCCAAAACTTCTGTAGCCCCTACGAAATAATCAACATTAGAAGTTCAATTCAAAATTTCATGTGGTGTGGTCCATTTGAACATTGGATATGTTTAGATTTTTCGGCTCAAGCCACGAAATTATTTGTTAAGTTTGCCCCGCTCATTTTCATGTTTGCCCAGCTCATTTTCTAGTTTTCCCCCGCTGATTTTCTAGTTTTCCTCGCTAATTTTTCAGTTTCCCCCGCTGATATTCTAGTTTGCCCCGCTAATTTTCTAGTTTGTCTCGCTGATTTCCTAGTTTGCCCTGCTAATTTTCTAGTTTGCCACTATTTGATTTTCGATTTCTCCGCTGAGTTTCTAGTTTCATTGATTTTCCAATTTGCCCACCGATTTTCGGTTTGCCCCAATCGAGTTTCTAGTTTGCCCCGCTGATTTTTCAATTTGCCCCGCTGATTTTTCAGTTTGCTCCGCTGAATTTAATGATTTGCCTTGCTGAATCTCATGTTTCCCCAGCTAAATATCAAGTTTACCCTGATCAATTTCATGTTTTCCCCACTGAATTTCATGTTTTCCCCGCTGAATTTAATGTCTCCCCCGCTGAATTTCATGTTTGCCCCATTCAATTTCATATCTGTCCCGCTGAATGTCTAGGTTCCCTCCCTCAATGTCTAGGTTCCCTTCCACATATGGGGTTTTGGTGTGTACATATTGCGATGAAAACGGAGGGGTATTACATAATCCGATGAACATAATGTATTTTCCAGTTTGCCCCGCGATATAAAAATAAAACAGTGGAAACAGAAACGTCCACAGTTAAAGCCTTCCCAGAGCTGACCATGATATTTATATGCCATCGAAATCGTTTATATGGTTATTACCTCTCAATTACACTATCGGAACAAATATCATCCTGATACAAAACTTCTGTCAACCTCAGGTGTTCAATCCCCACTATTTCATGTGACATGCCCCACTTGAGTTTTGGATATGCCCGATTTTTTTATTTTTCTTTATTTTTTTAAATTTCTATCCTATTGTAGTCTTTAAAAACAGATGGACGAAGTAGATTTGTCTTCGACATCTATGTGGCCCCACACAGCCTCATCTCTGTGCCTTGGGCGCAGCACCGCACATGCAATCTGACTGATGGTGTGGCCTACAAAAGTCACAGATTAACTTGATTTTTAAGCTCTAGGCCCACCATGGAATGGTGCATCTGACTGATGGGGTAGATGTTTGACATACTTCATGATAGCGCCCACACAGCTCGACCTCATGGGTAGTTCACATGAGCTCAACCATATAAAACCTTTTCCCACGCACACGTATATATGCCCCGCTCATTTTCTAGTTTCCCCCGCTCATTTTCTAGTTTGCCCCGCTCATAATTCAGTTTGCCCCACTGATTTTCTAGTTTGCTCCGCTCATAATTCATCTAATTTTAACGATTTAGCCCCAAATTGAAGCATATCAAAAGATCAAGTGGATCATACCACGGGAAACAGTGGGCATAATGATTTCCACCATTGAAACCATAGTCGGCCCAACAGTGATGTTTGTTTGTTATCAAACCTATTCATAAGATCATACAGACATGGATTAAGCCAAAAAAACATAATTATAAGCTTGATCCAAAACTTCTATGGCCTTTAAGAAATTATCTACATTAGAAGTTCAATTCAAAAATTCATGTGGTGTGGTCCATTTGAACACTGGATATGTTTAGATTTTTCGAATGTTCAAGCCATGAAATTATTTGTTAAGTTTGTCCCGCTGATTTTCATATTTGCTCCGCTGATTTTCTAGTTTGCCCCGCTGATTTTCCAGTTTGTCCCGCTGATTTTCTAGTTTCCCCCGCTCAATTTCATGCTTGCCCCGCTGATTTTTTAGTTTGCCCCGCTCATTTTCATGTTTCCCCCACTGATTTTCTAGTTTGACTCGCTCTTTTGATCCAAACCAAAACCATCCTCAGCTAGTAGAGGAGTTTCCACCATAACTTTGGTCTACACGTATGTCAATCTGGACTATCCAAATCATGAGCACAAAATCTAAATGGACAACATCTCCAATATCATACTCATTGGACAATCCTTACCATCTAAATTGGTAGCCATCAGATGGGCCGTCAGAAAGAAAATGATCAACAGTCCAAAGTCAATAGCTAAGATCAGATTAGCATGATTTTGGGATTCTGAGGCTCCATTGACATTGAGATCACAACCTGAATTATCTAGATTAAAGTAGATGTATGTCGAGGTATGGTAGCTGAGTCACCACTATCGAGAAAACTGTAAATGTGCATGTAGTAGTGCAGACTCAAAACATTTAATCGTGATCTAAAACTATTTGTTGTCCATGTTACAACCTGTATAACTACAAATATAAAAAATGAATAGTAAAATCCATTTCCCAACAGGATGCATGCACGAGAATGTATATTGGTGCCCTCCAGTACATTACCATTTCCTTCCGCCCCTTCAAGAAAATCAAGACTCTTGATTGGTGGAATAACATACCTTCTAAATCACTACCGTCTCCTCCCCCCTTCATGCAAATGAGAATGCATAAGTGTTTTCCAGCATATACTAATAAAAATTATCGCTATTGTTGTTATAGGGGTTGTTGGGAGTAGAAACCAGGTAACACCACATGCTGGATTAAATCCTAACCACCACACCATAGTAACTATCGAGTATGTAGAGGCAATTGTATTATTATAATTCTTAGGTCCATGAGTACTTTGGCCACCCATCAACACACCCCCACAAGAGCCTATGTGGCAAATAAGTTTGATATCTAAGTCATCCGTTTTTCCATCTATTTTAAGGGGTTGAGCCCCAAATTGAAGCATATCAAAAGATCGAGTGGATCATACTATGAGAAACTGTAAGCAAAATGATTTTCATGTTTGTCCCGCTCATTTTCATGTTTGCCCCGCTGATATCTTAGTTTGTCCCGCTGATTTTTCAGTTTGCCCCGCTAATTTTCTAGTTTCCCCCGCTGATTTTTCAGTTTACCCCGTTGATTTTCTAGTTTGCCCTGTTAATTTTCTAGTTTGCCCTGCTGATTTTTCAGTTTCCCCCGCTGATTTTCTAGTTTACCCCGCTAATTTCCTAGTTTGCCCCATTGATTTCCTAGTTTGCCCCGCTGATCTTCTAGTTTCCCCCGCTGATTTTCCAGTTTGCCCCGCTGAATTTAATGATTTTCCCTGCTGAATCTCATGTTTCCCTCGCTGAATATTAAGTTTACCTCGATTAATTTCATGTTTTTCCCACTGAAATTCATGTTTTCCCCGCTGAATTTCATGTTTGTCCCGTTCAATTTCATGTTTGTCCCGCTGAATGTTTAGGTTCTTTCCCTCAATGTCTAGGTTCCCTTTCACATATGGTGTTTTGGTGTATACATATTGCGATAAAAACGGAGGGGTATTACATAATCCGATGAACATGATGTATTACAAATAAAACACCATTGTGGGGCGTAGCAAGCGTAGTCGAATTGCGTACTGAGTTAGTCAGTATGCTCTCATTGTACTAAGTAAACTCAGTTGGGCCCACATTGAATGTATGTACTATATCCACGCCGTCCATCCGTTTTTCCATTTATTTTAAGGAGTTTAGCCCTCAAATTGAAGAATATCAAAAGATCAAGTGGATCATACCACGGCAAACAGTGGGCATAATGATTTCCACCACTGAAACCATAGTCGGCCCAACAATGAGGTTTGTTTGTTATCAAACCTATTCATAAGATCATACAGATATGATTAATAGAAAACACAATTATAAGCTTGATCCAAAACTTCCGTGGCCCCTAAGAAATGATCAACATTAGAAGTACAATTCAAAATTTCATGTGGTGTGATCCATTTGAACATTGAATATGTTTAGATTTTTCGGCTTATGCCACGAAATTATTTGTTAAGTTTGCCCCACTCATTTTCATGTTTGCCCCGCTGATATCCTAGTTTGCCCCGCTGATTTTCTAGTTTCCCCCGCTGATTTTTCAGTTTGCCCTTCTGATTTTCTAGTTTGCCTTGTTGATTTTCTAGTTTGCCCCGCTGATTTTCTAGTTTCCCCCGCTGATTTTTCAGTTTCCCCCGCTGATTTTCTAGTTTGCCCCACTGATTTTTTAGTTTGTCTCGCTAATTTCCTAGTTTGCCCTGCTAATTTTCCAGCTTGCCCCGCTCATTTTCATGCTTTACTTCATCGCTTTCAACTTCTTCATCAATCGTATGATTGTGAGTTCATAATGGTTTCCTACTTATTCAAATAAACATGAAAATCAAAGACCCACTGTAAAACTAGAAGAGGAATGATATGATCGTTGACAAGATAATATGAATAGTACTCTGGGGTCTTGAGTTTATTCAATTGTAACGCATGGTTTGGTGATTCGGGCCAGTCATCTAATGGGTTGCACCATGAACCAATTTTTTCTCATAACGGAAGATCCTAATTAACCAATCTTAGGCCCATTTTTCAAGGAATGTGGATTGTTGCTGTATCATTTATTTAAACCCTCCATCTGTGGAAGACTAAGGAATAGCCCACCTTGTCGCACTCACTCGTCCATTAACATCTCTTGGACACCCATCTGTATGTAAGGTGGCTCCTTGTTAGGCAGCTGGTGGCCCACCTCCACTTGGAATCCAGGGAAAACTAGAAAAACAGCGGGGAAAATATGAAAAACAGCGGGAGAAACATGAAAATAGTTTGCCCCGCTCATATTTCATTTTGCCCTACTGTTTTTCATATTTTCCCCGCTGCTTTTCATGTTTCCCTCGCTATTTTTCATGTTTCCCCCGCTGTTTTTCTAGTTTTCCCCGCTGTTTTTCATGTTTCCCCCGCTGTTTTTCTAGTTTCCCCGCTCATTTTCATCTTTCCCCACGATTTTCATGTTTCCCATTTGTTTTTCATGTTTCTCCTACTTTTTTTCTAGTTTCCCCCGTTGTTTTTCATGTTTCCCCCGCTATTTTTCTAGTTTGCCCGCTATTTTTCATATTTTCCCCGCTGCTTTTCTAGTTTGCCCCGCTGCTTTTCTAGTTTACTCCACTCATACTTCAGTTTGCCCCGCTCTTTTTCATGCTTACCCTGCTCATTTTCATGTTTGCCCCGCTCATATAACCGTAGCCATAACTGTAGTGCTATGCACTTTTTTCTTTTGTCTCTTTTTATTTTTTTTATTTTTATTTTTTACATGGAGAACATTTTCCCCCTTAGGGCCCGTTTAGCCGGGTGGATTGGAAGGGAGTGAATGGTATTAGGGTGGATGACATGGATTTCAAGGTAATGATGGTGTTGTCAGTGGATTGTCTTAAGATTTATGGGATTGCTATATCCTGGGATTGCTATATAGAGTTTGTTTGGCACGCCCGGACAATCCCAGGATTAAACCTTCCTATCCCTTTCAATCCCTCAAACTAAACACGTCCCAGGCAAATTTGAACGGATTAGGGTGGATTGGATGGGATTTAAAGGTAATGATAGTGTTGTCAGTGGATTGTCTTAAGATCCATGGGAGGATCAGGTCACCCTGCACTTTGCTTTTGGTACTCGGGCCAATCCCGGATTTAACTTCAATCCCTTCCAATCCGCCCGACCAAACGGGCCCTTACATTTTTCTATAGTACATAATTATGTAAATATGTATATATAAGTATATAAAAATATTTAGTAATTAGCTTCTCCTACCCCAAAATCATATGTGGTAAGTTAAGTAAATCATTCTAGTTTAGGAGATATGCTTGTTAGATAAATAGACAAAGAAATGAATTAAAAGATAGAAAAGTATTTTTATATACTTATATATACATATTTACATAATTATGTATTAAGGAAAAATGTAAGGGGGAAAACGTTCTCCATGTAAAAAATAAAAATAAAAATAAAAATAATAAAAAAGAGAAAAAAGTGCATAGCGCTACAGTTTTGGCTACGGTTATAATCTGTAGCGATAGACCCAGCTTTGACCCATTCGACCGGGTCCCAACCCGGTCGACCCCAACTCACTGGCTTCATTTTTTTGTTTTTCTTCTTTTTCCCTTGTTGTAATCCCTACCGATTTTTGTGGGTCCCATTATGAGGTATGTGTTATATCTAAACTGTCCATCTATTTGGCGAACTCGAATTAAGGCTTGAGGTGAAAAATAAGACACATCTAGATATCAAGTGGACCACACTGTAAAAGGCAGTGGGGAATTGAACGTCTACCATTAAAACCCTTTTAGGTTATACAGAAGTTTTGGATCATTATGAAATTTGTTTTTCCTCTTCATCCAGGTTTTTGTGACCCTATGAATGAACTTAGACGGGGAGGATTTCTCACAAACATCACAGTGGGCTCCACCTAAGTTTTTAATGGTTGACGCTCACTCAACACTGTTTCCTGTAACGTGGTACACTTGAGATTTAGATATACCTAATTTTTGGTCTCATACCATAAAATGATCTGGAAAAATATATGGACGGCATGGATGAAAAGTATACATCATGGTGGGGTCCACAGACCACCGACCATTCGCCATTAGCCAGTGGCAGGAGGAGTACCGAATCCGTTTCCATCAAAAGGAGGGGTATTTTCGTCCTAAAATTCTGAATCCGTATGAGGAGGTCCAAGTGCATTGTATTGTTTCAAGAATATCCAACGGATAAAAGGTGGGGTCCACGGTCGTAAATTTCTCATTCGAAAATCTTGCATACTAAATGCCGGGTATTTTCATGGGCACTCCAGTTCTATAAATTCAGCTTCTATACCTCAATCTTCTCATTCATCTCCCTCTCTTCAATTCAAGATGAAGCTCTCCTACTTCCTAGTGTGTGTGATCATGGTGTTTCTTATGGTGGGCCATGTTCCCATCACCATGTCTGTAACTTGCAACGCATCGGAACTAAGCTCGTGTGCAACCGCCTTGCTGACGCCAGCGCAACCAACGGCTACATGCTGCAAGAAGCTGAAGGAACAGCAACCATGTCTTTGCAAGTACATCAAGGACCCCAACCTCCAGAAATATCTCAACCCTGGCAATGCTAGAAGGGTGGCCCGCTCATGCAACGTCCCCTATCCGAATTGTTGAAATTGGCTGGATGGATGCTCTAATAAATGTAGTGGACCATCTAACCATTGATCTCAGTGGTTTGATAGGTAGTGGCCACATAGGTTGCTGATGGCTCAAGAAACCCATCGCTAGTATACCGTAATTTTGTGTGTATTCACGCTTTGTTTCCTTACTTACGCAATAGCGTAAGTGGTGGGGCATGAATTATAATAAAATGTGTGGTTGTGGTTATATATCTGTCTCTGAAAAGGAAAGATCCTATCCCTCTACCAGAAGGAATGCATAGAATCATCAGGATTTCCAGATCGTACAAGTGGGGGGGCCATGGTTTAGTGATCCAGACTGTTGATTACCGATTTTGAGCCAGATCATCTTAAGAGGTGAGTCCCACCGTTTAGATGCTGCACACGTAAGCCACTTTGGCACATATGGCTGCTTTAGAGGTGCAAGTGGATAGGATGCATTCATTCAAACCGTTGATATGATAAGGATAACCATGGATGGCCCATGCACCAAAAATTGTAAAGATCAGAAAGAAACTCATATAAACATGGCTAGGATCTTTCAATCTGAGAGATCTTTGGAAAATGAGCCATCCACGGTGAAAGACAATATACCAACCGTTTAGATCGTCGAACCATGGGTCCATGGCCTGTTTGGGAGCGTGGATTTGAAACCGCTGGATTCGGAACCCCCTGGATTTGAAATCCAGATGGAGAATCAACTTTAATCCAAACGTAGCTATTCATAGTATATTTGCAGGGATTGAATTTAATTACTGAATCAACTTTAATATCTCTAATTAGTGAACTTATGTAATTTTTGACACAATGGTTGAAATAAGCCCTCTGAATTATATACTTTGCTCAAAAATGATGAAATTCTAAGTCTCAGATGGGTCACAAGCACAAGATCACGTCCAAGTGACTAACCAACGATTTTTAACCGTTGATTTACATGGACAATGTTTGGACGGTGTTGATCATCGTATTAAAGTAATTATAGTGATGCAATTGATAATCCAATTATTTTAGGATATCATTAGTGGGCCATGTGTCCATTAGATTAACAGTCTAGTGATACACATGTTACACATGCATGTGTAGAAATGACTTTAGATGTAATCCAAGGTCTGACCTTGGATTTCAAACCCTGGTTGAGGGGATTTGAAATCCACGGTTACTTTATGGTGCCAAACAACCCAGGGGATTTAAAATCCCCCCAAATCAAAGGTGCCAAACGACCCAAGGTCTTTCATAGAAAAAATCCGATGCATCTGATCACTAGATCCTCTAGCATTTGCACGCCAAACACAGGCGACCCAGCCCTTTTGATTGTAACTTTGTTGGGCTTGACCGACTCGGCAAGACCTGACCTGGGTTCAGGAATGGAAAATGTGACTAAAGGTATTGGCTCATCACTGTCCAATATGCCGATGCATACAAAAATACATGCATCATATGCATGTATCTATACTTAGTCTATTAATTTGTTTGGCAAAATATCTAATAATTATTTAGAATATTAGGAAAACTCAGATGTCATACATGTGTTTCACATTTACATCTACTACAGTAAGGCGCACCATATCAACAGTGTAGATCACTACACCGTGGATCATGAAATTCCATGTCCCACTTGAATAAAATGGAACCACATCCACTAGGTCATGGTTCACCTACGGTTGGAAAATTAGGTGATTTACTTGAGGTATCTGGCTCAGGAAAATCGGATTCAAATGTATCTTCTGAAGGGGATGATTTGATACGGATATTGCAGCAATATGATCCTATCAGTGTTTATAGCCCCACAGGCAGATAAACACTTGAAGACTAGAAGGGTAACAGAGTAATTGTTAGAAATAATGGTATGGATTCAAACAATATAAAGAGATATATAAAATGGTACACCTATTTGAACAATCGTTGAGCTAATAACCCAGCTGTTTGACGAATTTGATTTCTTGCTGGAATGAAATGTGTAATATCGACATTTCCATGGTCTTTCATGTCAAATTTAAACAATGTTATACTAGTTTCACTTTGAGTGATTTTAATTCCTAAAATAATATCGACATTTACATGGTCTTTCACGTCAAATTGAAAACATATAAAAAGTCTCGTTAACTTCTAAATTTCTATTAAAGACCAAAAGATCATCTATGTACTGATAAACAAACAGTGGCAGCAGAATTTGAGCCTCATGTCAACTGAGACTAAGGCAATTGACTTGAGAACGAATTTGAATCAGGGAGCTCCATTGCAAATCTTATGCATGGACCCTTAGTCTCCATCACATATGCATGCATGCATGCACACAAACAAAATATGTACATGGTTCCACCTAAGAATTTTGAAAGTTCTCGGGTTTTCAGTTTGAACAAGTGGGCCTATGGTTTAGTGATCCAAAGCAATGATATGACCCAAAAATCTCATTGATGGGAAAATCCAAAACCCTTTAATCAGTAGCAAGAAAATATTCTGTCATCCAATTTCCTTCCTTTGTCATCTATTCTTAATCTGATTTCCTCATTGGGTTACAACAGTGTTGTCTCACAAGCAAAGACACCAATTGATTGCAAGATAAATCATCTTCGCACTACAAAATCATAATCCCTCCAAACTAAATTGATTATGTTTCTGATCTTGAAAGCATAGTGTTCATAATTTACCCATCATTTTAAGAGGTGTGCTCCAGTGGTACTGGTACCACCGTAAACGTACAGTGTAGGGGTCCAACTGAGTTGCAGAATGACCTGATTTTGTGGGTTTTCTCTCAACTTGCTTCCTGTTCTGTGGCCCACCAGAGCTTTCATTTGGACTTATTTTTGGGTCCTGTATTTAAAGGCAAAGCATCCGATGGACATCACTTGGACCCCACTTCTGCCCAGTACAACCATAGCTTGCGGTGGTACCAGTACCACCAGGAGCACCCCCGTCATTTTATTACCTGTACTTTCTTAGACTTCAGGATACTGTTGTGATTATGCATTTCTCTCTTTTGTTAAGGTGTGAATGAAGAACAACCAAACACTTATCTCCAAATCCTTTTCTTCATCAATAAAATACCTCTATGCAAATGAGGAAATTGAAATTTCAGCCTATTGCAATTGTGGATTCCGTTTTCGTTTAGTGACATAACAATAAACTTTTTCTTTCTCACAGTTCCTTACGTGACCTATTATTGTTACATTTCTGATATGACTAGATACACTTTGAAAAAGCTTGTTTAGCATTCTTAGGATATTTGCTAAATATCAATGACTAGATACAATCTCCAGTTGGGGAGCAAATAAGTGTTACTGCTAGATACAATAATACAAGGCTAATCTAGCAATCTTCCGCCAGATGTCTCTGTAAAATTCATGCAAACAAGGTTACTCGCTTCACCAAAAACAAGTACAATTTAGTCAATTTGTTTAGAAGATTCATTAACTGAATTTACAAAAGTAAATTCTAAAAGAAAACCGAAAATGAACAGTTTTTTTTTTTTTTTTTACATGCACAAAACTATTATTTAAGGTTTCAACAAACTTGTAAGAAGTACATGATGTATCTCTCATATAGTTGCACAAAGCGCAACATCAGAGAAGCATCGGTAATTTCTTCTCTTGTGGTGGACAGGTATAGAATTTCAAAGAAGGATCAGATTTGCGAAGTGATTGTTCGAATTTTTTCTGGTCTTCTTTCTAGGGAGAATTGGAAGCGGCCGAAATTACAAGGTATTGATTTCACTCAGTTTCCTGCAGTTGACGTTTCTTCTTTAGACACGCCTTTTTTGGAGGAAGAGGTTCGTGTAATCGTGTGGCTTTGAGTTCTATGTGTAGGGATAAAGCGCCTGGTCCCAACGGTTTTGCTATGTTATTTTACCAGTAGTTTTGGCATATTATTAGAGGTGATGTTATGGAGTTTTGTGCGGAGTTCTGTCGATGTGGTCTCTTATCTACTGAGCTTGGAGCTTCGTTCATTGTTATGATTCCTAAACTTGAAGGGGCAAGTCAACTAAGAGATTTTAGACTGAGCCTCATAAGTGTCCCTTACAAACTTTTAGCGAAAGTTCTTACTCTTCATTTCAAAAATGTTCTTGCTAAGGTGGTTTCTGACTCTCAGGGTGCTTTTGTAGTAGGTAGACAGATTTTGGACAGTGGGGTCTTAGCCGATGAATGTGTTGATTCAAGATACAAGGAGAAGATAGGTGGTTTGGTCTATAAGTTGGATGTAGAAAAGGCTTACGATCATGTAGACTGGGGTTTACTAGATTATATGCATGGCAGATTGTGTGGCCCCATGTGGAGAAGTTGGATAAAGTCTTGTGTTCAATCTGCTTCTTTTACTGTGATGGTCAACGGCTCGCCAAAAAGTTTTTTTAAGGCTTTGAGAGGCCTTAGCCATGGGGATCCTCCTTCTCCTTATCTGTTTGTGGTGATTGGGAAAGCTTTTAGCGGGATGCTTCGAAAGGGAGAGGAAAATGGGCTTTTCAATGGGTTCAAGACTTCGTCAAATGGTTCTTGGATTAGTCATCTTCAGTGCACTGATGATACGCTTCTTTTCTGTGTGCATATCTTTGCTCGGTAGATAATCTCTGAAAATTAATTGTTTTCTTTGAAGCTATGTCGGGATTGAAGAGTAATGTTGGTAAATCTGAATTGTTGGGGATAAATGTGTGCGATGACGACCTGCGATGCTTGGCGGGTATTTTTTGCTGCAAAATCGGGTCTTTTCCATCGTCATATTTAGGGCTTTCGTTGTGTATCGGCAAGCCGGCTAAGCACCTATGGGATCGGGGTTTAGAAAGGATTGAAAGGAAATTGGCTTCTTGGCAATGCTGATATATTTCTATGGGGGGCGCCTCACATTAATCAAAATTGCTTTTTCCTATATGCCGGTTTATTTTTTGTCCTTGTTCAAATGGCCAAAGGAGGTGTTGGAGAGGTTAGAAAGGATGAGGAGAGATTTTCTATGGAATGGGGCTTCAGATGTTAGGAAGTTTCATCTCCTCAAATGGTCCGAAGTATGTAAGACGATTAGAGGAGGGGTTGGGATTAGAGGTTCGGAAGATATGAATTTGGCTCTTCTTGGAAAATGGGTATGGCGGTTCGCGACTGAGGGAAGACTATGGAGGGAAAGTATTGCTTCTAAATATGGGGTTCAAAGAGTTGGATGGTCGGTGAAGAGATCTTCGCTATATAGGGCTTCTCACGTTTGGAAAGCGATAGCTTCAACAGAGCAGCTTGTGTTTCAAAAGATTGCTTTTTCTTTGGGTGACGGTCGTCGCATTCATTTTTTGGGTTGATAGATGGTGTCAAGATCGAGTTCTTCATGATGTATTTGCTAGAATGGAAAGGCCAGCTCCAAACCGATTTGTTTTAGTTGCGAATTGTTTTTCAATGCTTGGGGGTAGTGGTTTGGGATCCCCCTTGTAGGAGGAACTTGTCGGACGTGGTGGAGTTTAAAGAATTTTCTGAGTTATTGGCCTTTCTGTCGAAGTTCCATCCCTGCATCTCAGACTCAGATTCGCTAGTTTGGTTGGGGTATCCTTCTGGTAAATCCTCGATGCATTACTTGGTTAAGCTCTATCAAATGGATAAAACCTCTTCGATGGCCTCTCATCCTTTTCATTGCTAGTTTTATGGAGTCCCTCCACGAGTAGCAATGTTTGTTTGGTTGGTGGGGTGCATAACCTTCAAAGGAGAGCGCTAATATTGCCGAACACGTGTTTAATGTGTGAAGAGAATGTGGAATCTATAGTGTTGGGGTTTTTGGCCTGCAGAATCACACATCTAGATCTAGGATGGTAATCCAATGGTACCTAGCACACAAGAGAACACACAGATTTAACGTGGAAAACCCTTGCGGGAAAAATCACGGCACAAAGCGACAGATCACAACTATGAAAGCATCAATTACAAAGAGAAAGGACTTACCCGATTCAAACAACCTCGAATCTCACCCTTGCTACACCCTTTAGAAACCCTGGAACCCCTTTAGAAAGCTTTTGCATACATTAGCATTGCCTACAAAAACCCTAGGAACACCTATTTATAGTTTAGAAAACTTCCCTTCCGCATCTCAGTTGCGAAAGGACTCAAATCCGCAGTTTCGCGCAAAATCGCGGAACAAACTGCGTAACCTACGACTAGTCGTAGCGAGTTTTCGACTGGTCGTAGCCCACCTTCGACCAGTCGTAGCTGACCCTTGACCAGTCTTAGCTACAGTAAAAAACAGCAAAAACTCGCTGGACTTTGAGTCATGCCAGGGCTCGAACTTACGACCGGTCGTGCGCCTCCCACGACCAGTCGAAGCTTCCCACGACCGGTCGAACAACCTCAAAACCTTCCGATTTAAGACTTTTCTCAACATATAGATCATTTGTTTTTGCATTGCTCCTATGCGTATAAAGTGTGGGTTCATTTTATTCGGTTGCTTCATGTGGATAGGGTTATGCCAAGGTCGATCGGTAGAAGATTTCATGTGGGCTTGGCATGGTGGGGGAGTGGGCAAATTGGAGAAATCTAAGTGGTGGCTGATTTTGATGGGGTTTTTTTGGGCTATTTGGGGGGTTAAGAATAGAGGTGTACATGAGTCGAATCGAGTCGAGCTTGGCACAACTCGACTTGGCTCGGCCACCAGTTGACCCCAGCTCAAAATCGGCTCGGCTCGGTCCTCGAGCCTGACTGGCCAGCTCGGCTTGGTTCGGTCAGCAGCTTGGGCCTGTTCGAGGCAGAGTTTGAGCCAAGATCGAGCCTATGCGGCATTTTCACAAACACATAGAGTGCACTTTCAATTTCTTACTGTATCTATATGTAAAATAGCAGCAATTGTTTACAGGTATTTCATCAAACACCTTGTAGGCAACATCAAAATCGAGAAAAAGGGGTATTTGTTTCATATACATACCTTCCTTACCATCAGCCAACACTTTGTTGAGTCATTTCATCAAACACTTGGTGAGCAACATCAATATCAAAGTAACCGAGTCACCGAACTGCTTCGATCCGAGTTTGATTCAAGTTGGGTTCGATCCGAGTCGAGTCGAGCTCAGGCAAGCTGGAACTTGGTTTGAAATTTTTTCGAGCTCAAAAAATCAACTCGACTCGGCTCGAACTCAGTTTCGAACCGAGTCGAATTGAGTTAAGTCGAGCGAGCTAACCGAGCTGACTCGGTTCTTGTACAACCCTAGTTAAGAATGGCCGTTCTTTTTGGAATGAGAAGATGGGAGTTGAGGATGTCATAAGTAGGGTTAAAGGGATGGTTTCCGGTTGGGCCACTTTTGTTTAGGCTCGTCTTTCCAATGTCCTTGGCTGTGCGGTGTTCCGTCCTTTCCGTTGTACTCTTTCCTTGTTTTGCGGGTTGTTAATACATTTTTTGTTATCTTTCAAAAAAAAAAAAAAAAATGCTAGCATGTATAAACAGTTAGGAAGCAGAAGCGGGAGTGGGAGTACAAGTCTTAAGTGTCAGTAGCACCTAGTTAGAAGGTCTGTGAAACTAATTCCCACATAAGGAGTACCAAACTCAAAAAAACCATCAAGTTTGGCAAGTAAAAACACCAAGCTTCAAAGTCCTTTTCTTGCATTTTTTAAATCTTATATAGCAAAACAATTTCCTTTTTTCCCTACTCTTTTAATTCAACTTTTTTAACTCAAGGACAGAAGAAAAAAAATGCAAAAAAGAAAGTGGACGCACTACAAGCAAATATTTGGTCATCATTTGAAGTACAAATAATTTTCTACAGTATCGAGAAAAGCAAGCATGTCACAAAGAAATCCAGGAAAAAAAAAAAAACAAACAAACAAACAAATAAATGAAAAAAACAAAACAAAACAAAATAAAACCCAAAATTAAAGAAATGTTGGTAATAATCAGCAAGTATCCTTAGAACCTGGTCTTAGAGCAGGTTTGTTGTCATCTCTGCAACATGTTGACAAAACCATAATATTTTAATCTTTTTTTTCTTTGTTTTTATAATGGTGCTGCAATCAACATGATGGCATGATAATAAAAACTACTCCCAACTAACATGGAATCAGAAAGAAGGAACTAAATCAGAGAAACGTAACTAAAGCAAAGAAATCTAACAATCAGAATCATAAATACAATGAAGAATACAAATCTTAATAGAGATTACAAACTCTTCAAATCATAACCATATAAACTTTCAACAAAATACTATCAAGAACATCATGCCAAATGCCTACGTGGCGAAAAGGAAAGAAAAATGGAATATAGGAAAAATGATGAATGCGTAAAAATGATTGGTAATGTGCATATGGAGAATAAGCCAATAGCAAATTCAAAGTCTAAAGTCATTCTAGGTCTTGAAGAAAATTGCAGAATACTATAATCAAGAGAAATAATCCAATGCTTCCAAAGCCACTATAACTGCCCTATCACTTGAGAAATAATCAAGAGAAAAAGCGAGATGCTCGACCAGTCGAGGGATTGCCTCGACTAGTCGAAGGTCCCCTTGGTTGGTCAAATTAAGTTCAACTCGAAGTCCAACAACAAAATTTCTGAAATTTCTGAGGTCTTCAACCAGTCGAGGGTCAGGCTTGACCAATCGAAGGTTACGCAGATGGTGAACGGATTTTGCGCTGACTGCATAAATTTTAGGTGGTTTCAGAGAGGTGTGTAAGTGGAGTTTTCTAAACTATAAATAGGAGTCCCTAGGGCCATTCTAAGGAATGCTAAGGCTTTCTAAAGGTATTTTAAGGGTTCCTAAAAGGGTTTTAGGGTTTCTAAAGGGTGTAGCAATGGTGAGATTCGAGGTTATTCGAATCGGGTAAGTCCTTTCTTTTGTAATTTCTATTTTCATAGTGAAGATCTGTCACTTTGTGCCGTGGTTTTTTTTCGAAAAGGTTTTCCACGTTAAATCTTTGAGTTCTCTTGTGTTTGCTTGGTGCCATTGGATTGCTATCCTAGATCCATATCTATGTGATTCCACAACACAAATCCCAACAGCAAGCACTAAGCCTGAAACTGAACCTTTCATTCTATCACATTAGGCAAAGAGAGTGTCCATGGAGGAAACCAAAGGAATGGATTCAGATGATTGTATGCCTGTGGTACTCAATTTTAATTTTCTTCTCCCATTGAAAGGTATGGTAGATATGGTACATGAGAGCTAAATGAAAGGGTCCATCTTGTGCATCCACAATTTTAAGTAGTGGGAATCAATCAATCATTGTTCCCATTCATTTGAGTTGGTACATTTCAGTAATTTCATGACCATTTGATTTGGTCAATTATTTAAAAAAATGTTTTAATTTTCTAAGAAGTTTATGCCTAATTAGTAGAAAATGATCTCTTTTGTTTTTCCTGTATAATATTTTCCTTCCTCAAAGAAATATGTTTGACATTTTATCTAGTATTTATATGGCAGGGCACAGCAATTGATAGTATCATTGGTCAAATAGCACATTCAAAATCCGAGGTAACACCATTTGATTACGTTTTATGCCTAGGCTACTTTCTTGGGAAGGTATGTCTCCTTTTGTTTGGTTGGTTTTATTATTATTATTATTATTATTATTATTATTATTATTATAATTTCCAGTCTTCATATATTCTTCCCAACATGTGAATGTAGCAAATGAGAGATATAAGTCTATCTCTCTCTCTATCAATCTATCTTTCAACATTTATAATGCATGGTCTATGTTTCAGGATGAAGACATGTATGAGTTTTTCGAGCCAGTGCTTCCAACTGCCGATGAGTCAACAGTTGATGCTGTCAGGACATCTTCTAGCAGGCGGTCCTCACCTAAGGTGTCAAAGATGCCACATGAGGTGTGGAGGACCACATCAAGCGCAGAGAGGACGTCCGCTGCCAGGAACAATGAGGGACCATCAGTGCTTGATCTTAACAGCAATAACTACTTTTCTTCTGCCGTTGGACGGAGCCATTCAAAAGCACGTTATCTGATGGAATCGTCGGAAGATGTTGTCTCATTACTGGTGGCTATGGCTGCTGCATTTAGCTCTGATGAAAAGTAAGAAGGCGAGGACGTACGTGCTGGATGCCAGCAGCAGTGCAGATAACTTGACTGTTCTTTTGAGGATGTGAATATCATTTTTCTCCTTCACTTACATTCTCTCATTCTTTCCCTTTCTTTCTAGATGAGTTGGCAGTGTAGAACTCTTTAACTGCTGACTCGAATATGGTGGAAAGGTGTTGCATTGATCTCATTGTTTTTCCAAAAAGAAACAATAAATCAGATGAGGAATATCTCCATTGACATAATGCATATGAGTTTACACTGAATATGGAATGACCACCCCTTTTTTTTTTCTGGATACCTGTGGCTCTTTTGATAGTGGGCCAGGGCATTTTACATGGTGTAATCTGCCTTATGGACAGCTTGATGTTGGACATATGAACTACGTTGGTGATTGTGGAGTTCCATGATCAGGACTGTTGATTTGGCACATCACGGCAATTGGACTGGCAAGCTGCCCAATCGATGGCCTAAAAAGGCAAGCTCAACTGACAACAGATAAAGGTCGATTGTGTACGCTTTTTAGGCCATGGTGCATCTGTGTGGTGGCACAAGATCAACGGGCCATCCCGTTTGGGTCCCGCGGTTTAATGAAAAAATGCATGATAGGCGGTGAATGGACAAACTGAAAACTCGAACAATGTGGTACTAGTTAGCAAGTCTACATTGGGAAATTAAGAATATACATTATAAAAGTAAAAAAGGGTATTTTTTGTTGAGAAGAGTATCAGAGCTACATTGACCAGAGGCTGAATCCGAAGCCTTCTTCCCTCTGCTCATCTGTATATCCCTGCTTACAAAACTTACATCAAACAGCTTTTCTTTTCTTTTCTTTTTCGTTTTTTGTCATCTTTTCACTCCATAAGTCTACAACTCTCTACATATTCACTAGAGAAATTAACATGTGTGTTCCACAAGCTGCGCAGCTTTGGGGACCCAATCTCGAGCCATGGCTTTGCAGGGCCACTGAAATGTATGACAGCAGCGGCTTTCAGCATTCCGCGGTCCACATCTGATTGTTGATGGCCCAGACCTGATAGATGCCATGATGGGTCAATGCGGTGCATGTGCCCATCAAAAGCAAGGCTCTTGATACTTAAAATACTAAAAATAATAATAAAATGATAAAAGTAAAAAAAGAAAGAGAGAGAGAGAGAGAGAGAGAGAGAGAGAGAGAGAGAGAGCTAATTAGCGAGAAGTTAATCTGAAGACTATATTAATGCCGCAAGTCCATGTGGCAGATAGATAGGTGGGACGAGGCTTTGATGGTGATGGCATCCTAACACGAAGAAATGGCTAATTTGGTCATTGAGATTGTAGCGATTCTACACTTCCATAACATGTTTCATGACACCTTAAGGTTAAAGTTGTTCCATTTCTCTTTGAAGGAGAAAGCCAAGTCATGGTTTCACTCCTTAAGATTGAGATCAATCGAGATATGGACCGAGATGACCTAAGAGTTCCGTAAAAAGTTTTTCCCGATTCATAAAACCAACACCTTGAGAAGAGCGATCATGAATTTTTTACAGAAAGAGGAAGAACCTTCTTCCAATATTGGGAAAGATTCAAGGATCTTTTAAATTCTTGCCCACAATATGACTATGAAATTTGGCGGGTCATAAGCTTTTTTTATGATGGACTAACTTCGCACATGCGCCAATTCATAAAGATGATGTGCAATGGGGAGTTTATGAACAAAGATCCCAATAATGTTTGTAATTATTTTGATATACTTACTAAAAATGCACAGTCATTGGATACTTCATCTAAGCCCACGAATCCCAAATCAGCTCAATCCAAAGAGAAAGGAGGAATGTATGTCTTAAGGGAGAAGGATGACGTGAATTCTAGGGTGGTTAACCTTATGAGAAAGGTTGAATCCATGGAACCGAAAATAGTAAAAACAATCAAGCCCGACGAGATCGTTGGAATTGTTTGTGGTATTTGCACTAGTATCATATACTTAACATGAGAGTGTTCTACAATTCCTGTGTCTCAGAAGTTGTTTTATGAGCAATCCAATGTCATGAAAAGTTATCAAAAGCCGTTCGGCGCTCCCATCTCAAACACGTGCAATTCTAGTGTTTGTGTTTGTATATATGTGTTATATTGGTAATTAGCAGATAGAGCGAGGAGCCGCGTGTACAACTACCTATTTGTGGGGTCCACTGTGGTGTTTTTATGGCATCCAAACTGTACGTCTATAAGGGTCGCCCCACCTTCGATATGGAAAACGCCAAAAATCAGGCCTGTCCAATGACCAGGTGGAAAATGGGAAACCGTATGAATTTGAAGGCTTTTGAGTGGCTTCCATTGTTTTCTAGGATGTGGTGCAGCTGATGATTTGATGGGCCTGATTGTTTGGGAGTCCATTTGATGGTGGGGCAACTTGACTGGATCGGTTGGATACCCGATACACCACAACGGGCCCAATGCTCAGACAGGTGGACGAAATCTATGCCCCCATCTCCAGTTAGGCCGGGAAACTTTAGGCCTCGTTTGGCATTGTGAATTTGAAATACTCTGAATTAGAAATCCCTTTGATTTGAAATACCCTAGATTAGGAATCTTCCGGTTGTGTTTGGCACCCTGGATTTAGAATCCCATGTAATTCAAAAGTGGTTATGCATAGTATACTTATAAGAGTTTGAATTTAATTACTAAATCAACTTCAATATTCTTAATTGGTGTACGTATGTAATGTTTGACACAATAGCTGTAATAAGGTCGTTGGAATATATACTTCGGCTAAATACAATGAAATTTCAAGTCTCGAATGGGCCACCAGCATAAGATCACATCTGATTGACTAACTAATGATTTTTAAACTTTGATTTACATGGCGCTGATCATCCTATTAAAATAATTTTAGTGATGCATATGATAATCTGATTGTTTTGGAATATCATAGGCGGGCCATGTGCCCAATAGATGAGTAGCCTAATAACACACATGTTACACATGTGACTCTTAAAAGGATTTTATATATAATCCTACCTTCCGCCTTGAATTTCAAACCCTCTCAATGAGGAGTTTGAAATTCCCTATATTTAAAATCCCAAGTTACTTTATAGTGCCAAACATATTGAGAGATTTGAAATTCTCCCATCCATGGTACGAAACGACCCCATAACATTGGAAAAAATTGGAAGTAGGATTGGGCCAATGCTAGCCGGGTTAGGGTCATCCTTGGCCCAACCCTAAAGCTGAATGACCTCACTATAGACCACTTGAGCCCAACTCCTATGGGCTAAAGAGGCTCCACCCCTAGCCCTTTCTCCATTTGGGTACATGTATGCCATCGAGTTTTTTCAGTGGTACAACTATGCCAATAAGATCATTCATCACTCAAGTATATAGCTAACCCAATTATTCATTATATGCATGAACTTAAATGAGTTCATCAATATATTATTCATTATTTAAACTAGGGTCTATAATTTAAATGATTTATAACATCCATGTGTCATTATCTACCATACTCTATAATGCTATATAGTGCCTATGTACTGTGTGACATACACCAAGGTAATGGGTTGGTCTAGGCTATTAATCATTGGCGTTAGCTGGGCTAAGCTGAACAACAGGCCTAAATTTCAAGCCTAAGTTTAATCCTCGACCAAAATTTAATGGCCCAAGCCCTAACTCTTCAAGATCCGGTCACTAGCCAAACATATGTACAACATATGCTTGAGATTTCACCAAGAGTTCGTGGAAGTTATAGCCCATCATGATGATCGTGTGACATCTATTCTGTTGAACAGCATCAATGGTCCATATTAGCAGACAAGCTCGAAATAGCAGTAGATCCAAAACTTAAGTAGGCCCATACCTTAAGAAGCAATGAAATTAAATGCCGAACACAATTTTTAAGGAGCAACCAATGTTTTGGACCAAGCTGGAACTTGTGACTTTGATTAATCCCAGTGCTGATAACCTTATAAACAAGTTACAATTCAGTTGCAAAAGTTTTTAAACGGCTTAGATTTCACCTACAAAAGTCTTTAAATAATTTTATTTTATTCACAAAAAACCTCAAAAATAAAAACAAAAAATCCGCCGTACTTTCTCTCGGTTTCCCACCTTCCTCTCGCTACATGACCGGGGCGGCGGCACTTTCCTTGGTGGTGTGGAATTTTCGTCTGGCTTCCTCACTACACGACAGAAGTTGGATTTGTCTTTGTGAGAACTATCAACTTCAGTCGCCTAATCTTACTTTAGAATACCAATGAAAGGAAATAATAAGGAAATAAGGCAGCCTTGATTGATGAGTGGATAGAGCTGATTGTTTTATAAGTTAATATAAAATCATTAATATCCACTCATAAGAGGAAATCATTAATTATTTCACCTACCACATAAGAGGAAAAAAATCATTAATATCCACTCATTGAATAGTCCACACTTGTATTTTATATTTATCAATGTGTATATACTGTTTTTTTATAGTGTGGCCAAATTGATGAGTGGATAGAGCTGATTGTTTTATAAGTTAAGCATCATGGTGGATCCAAGCTATTGGATGGGTCGGATTTCGCATGAACGCAGGAAGTTATAAGGTGGGTGGACCGTGATCCAACTAATAGGACTTGAGACCTGCTAACAAACAAAAGGGTATCTATTTATTTATTTATTTATTTGTAATTTTCGAAGTAACAAGAAGCGAATAACACGTGAGATTTGAAATCCTAACCTCAAATAAGAGAGAATTTCTCATGAATGCCACACCACTCAAAATATCTTGCCAATCCAATCACCGGATAGAATACGTGTGATTTTAGATGTTTTTGAGTGGTGTATATTAGTTACTAAGGTTTGGATTATTTTATCATTTGGCCAATCGAATTACCAGATGGGCCCCATCACAGTCATAGAAGGCGGGTAGTTCTTACAAAGAGAAATCTAAATCCAATCTCAGTCATGTACCGCAGAAAAAATCCACTCCTCATAGCACCATTAGCTCCGGGCATATACTTGCACCAGACAACCAGCCTATCTACAAGGGATAACAACCCTTACCATGGGCCCCACTATATTGATGTGTTATATATTCATCCTGTCCATCTAATTTTTTAGCCCATTTTGATCATAATCTCAAGTGAACCACACCACAGGAAGCACTGGTCATCATTAAATGCTTACCAATAAAAACTTCCCAGGGCCCACCATAAGCAGATGTTATTTGCCATCCAACCCATTGATAAGGTCAACTGTACCTATATACGGTAAAAATACAAAGATCAGCTGGATCCAAAACTTTTGTGGCTTACAAAAAGTTTTTAATAGTCATTCACTACTTTCTTTAATGGTGTGGTCCACCATATATTTGGATTTTCTTAAGTCGTGGGAAAAAAATGAACGGACGGCATGGATATACAGCGAATTCATCAATGTGGCCCCACACAGTAAGGCTAACACCTACTAATGTGTTATCCGGGTAATACCTAATCGGCTCCCAACACCTCTTATGTGCTACATATGCTTTTTTTTTTTTTTTTTTTTTTTTTACGCACCCACACACCCCTACACTCACTCCCTACACCGGGGGGATTCCACCCCCCTATGGATACTCGAACCCTGGAACGGAAGTTGAAACTCCCAGGAGTCTACCACCCGTCCAAGAGTAAGGATCCAGTGCTACATATGCTTCAAAATACGGGTCAATCTGATAGTATATGATAATTGGTAAGTGATGTATTTGTCGTACGAACGACAAAAGACGTGGATGATGCGGTAGGTGAATGTGGCAAAGTTGTGGGACCCTCGATGGTGTATGTGTTATATCCAAACCCTTCATCTATTTTCCGTGATCATTCTAGGGCATGAGACAAAAAATGAGGCAAATTCAAAGCTCAAGTAGATCACACCACATAAAACAATGAGACAATGATACCTACCTTTGAAACCTTTTTATAGCTCACGTGATGTTTATATTCCATCCAACCAGTTCATTAGGCCACACAAACATAAATGAAGGGAAACACAGATATCAGCTTGATCCAAAACTTCTATAGCCCTCACAGAGTTTTCAACGGTAGGAGTTTGCAAAATGGATGGACTTTGGATATCGGAAACGGTGCAAATGGATTGGCTGGTCTCCGGACACCAGCGTATTGACGTCAGCTAGTTATGTGAGTCTGATCATGAGGCATGCAATATATCCAAACCATCCATACATTTGGTGAGCTCGTCATCTTAAGGCTTTAAACTAAAACTAAGACATATCTAACTATCAAGTGGACCACACTGCAAAAAGTAGTAGGAGATTGAACTACTACCATTGAAACCCTTTTTCAGATCATAGAAGTTTTGGATCGGTATGAAATTTGTTTTACCTCTTCAATCAGGTCTTTGTTACCTTATGAATATATTGGATGGAAAATAAACATTATGGTAAGCCTTATGAATTTTTTAACTATAAAAATCATTATATCTATTACTATTTGTAGTGTGGTTAAGATGATTTTTGGATATAATCTTTTTTTAGATAATACTTAAAAATGATCTTTAAAAATAGGTGACCGGTGCAGGTATAATAAATACATCACGATGATGCCTTATGTAACTTTGATTTCCTTTGAAACGTTCCAGCAACTAGGAGCTCAAGAAGCGCCAGCGCTCGCGCGACACGTACCAAGAGCAGCTATATAGCTAGCATGTGAAACATTACCCAATCCGCTTCCGTAGGTATCATGCATGCATCATGGTGGGTCCACATAGCGTTTTTACGTCAACACATCACCGTGCAATACACGTCACTGGGAAAGTGGCCGTGGGCTGCGGAAGCAGATTGGCTGGTGTACCTCACACCAGCTATATAGCTGCTGTAGGTACGTGTCGATGCCAAGACGAGCACTGACGCTCCTCGAGCTCTGAGTTGCACGAACGGTTTAAAGGAGATCAAAGTTACATGGCCCTACAGTGATGTACTTATTATATATACACGTTCATCTATTTTTAAGCTCAACCCCTAAAATGAGCTAGGAAAACAGATGGACGGCATGGATGAAAAATACACATTCACGGTGGGCCCAATAGGGTTTACTCAGTACCACAAAAGCGTACTAAGTAACTGATTACGCAATCCAATTTCTATTGCCGACAACAATCGAGCCATGTGGGTACAGGGTACTCTTTATTGTGCGTGTGGCATCCACTTAACTTCGCACCTTTATTTTAGGCTGGGTTGAATCATGGTATTTACATTCCATCCAATCCGTTCATCAGATGAGCCTCACTAGGATGAACATTCACTCTAAAATTCAGCCTGATCTGGCCACAACACGTGAACTTCAGAAGTTCTAGGCATAATTTTTCATTTTCCACCTGAGTATTGTATCAGGCTCAACTTTGATATTTAAAGTAAAAATAAGCAGGTTCATTATATGGACGGAGAGGATTTCGCACTGCCTACAGCAAGTTTTCGGGAGTCACTATTTTCACGGCTCGGATGTTTTATTCAAGTGACACGTATGGTAGATCTACAGCCAGTTTTCCACTGAGCCCCACCCAAATGAAGTCAAGCTAAAAGAACCACCCATAACTGTATAGCTGAAAGAAAGCATGAGCCGCCCATGACTCATCAGTCAAGATTGGAAAATCTTGCATACCAAATGCCAGGCAATTTCATGTGCACTCCAGGTCTATAAATTCAGCTTCTATACCTCTCAAATGCATTCAATCTTCTCATTCATCTCCCTCTCTTCAATTCAAGATGAAGCTCTCCTACTTCCTAGTGTGTGTGACCATGGTGTTTCTTATGGTGGGCCATGTTCCCATCACCATGTCTGTAACTTGCAACGCATCGGAACTAAGCTCGTGTGCAACCGCCTTGCTGACGCCAGCGCAACCAACGGCTACATGCTGCAAGAAGCTGAAGGAACAGCAACCATGTCTTTGCAAGTACATCAAGGACCCCAACCTCCAGAAATATCTCAACCCTGGCAATGCTAGAAGGGTGGCCCGCTCATGCAACGTCCCCTATCCGAATTGTTGAAATTGGCTGGATGGATGCTCTAATAAATGTAGTGGACCATCTAACCATTGATCTCAGTGGTTTGATAGGTAGTGGCCACATAGGTTAATGGCTCAAGAAACCCATTGCTAGTATACCGTAATTTTGTGTGTATTCACGCTTTGTTTCCATACTCACGCAATAGCGTAAGTGGTAGGGCATGAATTGTAATAAAATGTGTGGTTGTGGTTATATATCTGTCTCTGAAAAGGAAAGATCCTATCCCTCTACCAGAAGGAATGCATAAAATCATCAGGATTTCCAGATCGTACAAGTGGGGGGGCCATGGTTTAGTGATCCAGACTGTTGATTACCGATTTTGAGCCAGATCATCTTAAGAGTCCCACCGTTTAGATGTTGCACACGTAAGCCAGTTTGGCACATATGGCTGCTTTAGAGGTGCAAGTGGATAGGATGCATTCATTCAAACCGTTGATATGATAAGGATAACCATGGATGGCCCATGCACCAAAAATTGTAAAGATCAGAAAGAAACTCATATAAACATGGCTAGGATCTTTCAATCTGAGAGATCTTTGGAAAATGAGCCATCCACGGTGAAAGACAATATACCAACCGTTTAGATAGTCGAACCATGGGTCCATGGCCTGTTTGGGAGCGTGGATTTGAAACCCCTGGATTCGGAACCCCCTGGATTTGAAATCCAGATGGAGAATCAACTTGAATCCAAACGTAGCTATTCATAGTATATTTGCAGGGATTGAATTTAATTACTGAATCAACTTTAATATCTCTAATTAGTGAACTTATGTAATTTTTGACACAATGGTTGAAATAAGCCCGCTGAATTATATACTTTGCTAAACAATGATGAAGTTCTAAGTCTCAGATGGGTCACAAGCACAAGATCACGTCCAAGTGACTAACCAACGATTTTTAATCATTGATTTACATGGACAATGTTTGGACAGTGTTGATCATGATATTAAAGTAATTATAGTGATGCAATTGATAATCCAATTATTTTAGGATATCATTAGTGGGCCATGTGTCCATTAGATTAACAGTCTAGTGATACACATGTTACACATGCACATGTAGAAATGATTTTAGATGTAATCCAAGGTCTGACCTTGGATTTCAAACCCTGGTCGAGGGGATTTGAAATCCACGGTTACTTTATGGTGCCAAACAACCCAGGGGATTTAAAATCCCCCCAAATCAATGGTGCCAAACGACCCAAGGTTTTTCATAGAAAAAATCCGATGCATCTGATCACTAGATCCTCTATGCATTTGCACGCCAAACACAGGCAACCCAGCCCTTTTGATTGTAACTTGGTTGGGCTTGACCGACTCGGCAAGACCTGACCTGGGTTCAGGAATGGAAAATGTGACTAAAGGTATTGGCTCATCACTGTCCAATATGTGGATGCATACAAAAATACATGCATCATATGCATGTATCTATACTTATGGTCTATTAATTTGTTTGGCAAAATATCTAATAATTATATAGAATATTAGGAAAACTCACATGTCATACATGTGTTTCACATTAACATCTACTACAGTAAGGCCCACCATATCAACAGTGTAGATCACTACACCGTGGATCATGAAATTCCATGTCCCACTTGACGTATCTGGCTCAGGAAAATCGGATTCAAAAGTATCTTCTGAACGGGATGATTTGATACGGATATTGCAGCAATATCCTATCAGTATTTATAGCCCCACAGGCAGATAAACACTTGAAGACTGGAAGGGTAACAGAGTAATTGTTAGAAATAATGGTATGGATTCAAACAATATAAAGAGATATATAAAATGGTACACCTATTTGAACAATCGTTGAGCTAATAACCCAGCTGTTTGACGAATTTGATTTCTTGCTGGAATGAAATGTGTAATATCGACATTTCCATGGTCTTTCATGTCAAATTTAAACAATGTTATACTAGTTTCACTTTGAGTGATTTTAATTCCTAAAATAATATCGACATTTACATGGTCTTTCACGTCAAATTGAAAACATATAAAAAGTCTCGTTAACTTCTAAATTTCTATTAAAGACCAAAAGATCATCTATGTACTGATAAACAAACAGTGGCAGCAGAATTTGAGCCTCATGTCAACTGAGACTAAGGCAATTGACTTGAGAACGAATTTGAATCAGGGAGCTCCATTGCAAATCTTATGCATGGACCCTTAGTCTCCATCACATATGCATGCATGCATGCACACAAACAAAATATGTACATGGTTCCACCTAAGAATTTTGCAAGTTCTCGGGTTTTCAGTTTGAACAAGTGGGCCTATGGTTTAGTGATCCAAAGCAATGATATGACCCAAAAATCTCATTGATGGGAAAATCCAAAACCCTTTAATCAGTAGCAAGAAAATATTCTGTCATCCAATTTCCTTCCTTTGTCATCTATTCTTAATCTGATTTCCTCATTGGGTTACAACAGTGTTGTCTCACAAGCAAAGACACCAATTGATTGCAAGATAAATCATCTTCGCACTACAAAATCATAATCCCTCCAAACTAAATTGATTATGTTTCTGATCTTGAAAGCATAGTGTTCATAATTTACCCATCATTTTAAGAGGTGTGCTCCAGTAGTACTGGTACCACCGTAAACGTACAGTGTAGGGGTCCAACTGAGTTGCAGAATGACCTGATTTTGTGGGTTTTCTCTCAACTTGCTTCCTGTTCTGTGGCCCACCAGAGCTTTCATTTGGACTTATTTTTGGGTCCTGTATTTAAAGGCAAAGCATCCGATGGACATCACTTGGACCCCACTTCTGCCCAGTACAACCATAGCTTGCGGTGGTACCAGTACCACCAGGAGCACCCCCGTCATTTTATTACCTGTACTTTCTTAGACTTCAGGATACTGTTGTGATTATGCATTTCTCTCTTTTGTTAAGGTGTGAATGAAGAACAACCAAACACTTATCTCCAAATCCTTTTCTTCATCAATAAAATACCTCTATGCAAATGAGGAAATTGAAATTTCAGCCTATTGCAATTGTGGATTCTGTTTTCTTTTAGTGACATAACGATAAACTTTTTCTTTCTCACAGTTCCTTACGTGACCTATTATTGTTACATTTCTGATATCAATGACTAGATACACTTTGAAAAAGCTTGTTTAGCATTCTTAGGATATTTGCTAAATATCAATGACTAGATACAATCTCAAGTTGGGGAGCAAATAAGTGTTACAGCTAGATACAATAATACAAGGCTAATCTAGCAATCTTCCGCCAGATGTCTCTGTAAAATTCATGCAAACAAGGTTACTCACTTCACCAAAAACAAGTACAATTTAGTCAATTTGTTTAGAAGATTCGTTAACTGAATTTACAAAAGTAAATTCTAAAAGAAAACCGAAAATGAACAGTTTTTTTTTTTTTCTTTTACATGCACAAAACTATTATTTTAAGGTTTCAACAAACTTGTAAGAAGTACATGATGTATCTCTCATATAGTTGCACAAAGTGCAACATCAGAGAAGCATCGGTAATTTCTTCTCTTGTGGTGGACAGGTATAGAATTTCAAAGAAGGATCAGATTTGCGACGTGATTGTTCAAATTTTTTCTGGTCTTCTTTCTAGGTAGAATTGGAAGCGGCCGAAATTACAAGGTATTGATTTCACTCAGTTTCCTGCAGTTGACGTTTCTTCTTTAGACACGCGTTTTTTGGAGGAAGAGGTTCGTGTAATCGTGTGGCTTTGAGTTCTATGTGTAGGGATAAAGCGCCTAGTCCCAACGGTTTTGCTATGTTATTTTACCAGTAGCTTTGGCATATTATTAGAGGCGATGTTATGGAGTTTTGTGCGGAGTTCTGTCGATGTGGTCTCTTATCTACTGAGCTTGGAGCTTTGTTCATTGTTATGATTCCTAAACTTGAAGGGGCAAGTCAACTAAGAGATTTTAGACCGAGCCTCATAAGTGTCCCTTACAAACTTTTAGCGAAAGTTCTTACTCTTCATTTCAAAAATGTTCTTGCTAAGGTGGTTTCTGACTCTCAGGGTGCTTTTGTAGTAGGTAGACAGATTTTGGACAGTGGGGTCTTAGCCCATGAATGTGTTGATTCAAGATACAAGGAGAAGATAGGAGGTTTGGTATATAAGTTGGATGTGGAAAAGGCTTACGATCATGTAGACTGGGGTTTACTAGATTATATGCATGGCAGATTGTGTGGCCCCTTGTGGAGAAGTTGGATAAAGTCTTGTGTTCAATCTGCTTCTTTTACTGTGATGGTCAACGGCTCGCCAAAAAGTTTTTTTAAGGCTTTGAGAGGCCTTAGCCAAGGGGATCCTCCTTCTCCTTATCTGTTTGTGGTGATTGGGAAAGCTTTTAGCGGGATGCTTCGAAAGGGAGAGGAAAATGGGCTTTTCAATGGGTTCAAGACTTCGTCGAATGGTTCTTGGATTAGTCATCTTCAGTGCACTGATGATACGCTTCTTTTCTGTGTGCTTATCTTTGCTCGGTAGATAATCTCTGAAAATTAATTGTTTTCTTTGAAGCTGTGTCGGGATTGAAGAGTAATGTCGGTAAATCTGAATTGTTGGGGATAAATGTGTGCGATGACGACCTGCAATGCTTGGCGGGTATTTTTTGCTGCAAAATTGGGTCTTTTCCATCGTCATATTTAGGGCTTTCGTTGTGTATCGGCAAGCCGGCTAAGCACCTATGGGATCGGGGTTTAGAAAGGATTGAAAGGAAATTGGCTTCTTGGCAATGCTGATATATTTCTATGGGGGGCGCCTCACATTAATCAAAATTGCTTTTTCCTATATGTCGGTTTATTTTTTGTCCTTGTTCAAATGTCCAAAGGAGGTGTTGGAGAGGTTAGAAAGGATGAGGAGAGATTTTCTATGGAATGGGGCTTCAGATGTTAGGAAGTTTCATCTCCTCAAATGGTCCGAAGTATGTAAGACGATTAGAGGAGGGGTTGGGATTAGAGGTTCGGAAGATATGAATTTGGCTCTTCTTGGAAAATGGGTATGGCGGTTCGCGACTGAGGGAAGACTATGGAGGGAAAGTATTGCTTCTAAATATGGGGTTCAAAGAGTTGGATGGTCGGTGAAGAGATCTTTGCTATATAAGGCTTCTCACGTTTGGAAAGCGATAGCGTCAACAGAGCAGCTTGTGTTTCAAAAGATTGCTTTTTCTTTGGGTGACGGTCGTTGCATTCATTTTTTGGGTTGATAGATGGTGTGAAGATCGAGTTCTTCAAGATGTATTTGCTAGAATGGAAAGGCCAGCTCCAAACCGATTTGTTTTAGTTGCGAATTGTTTTTCAATGCTTGGGAGTAGTGGTTTGGGATCCCCCTTGTAGGAGGAACTTGTCGGACGTGGTGGAGTTTAAAGAATTTTCTGAGTTATTGGCCTTTCTGTCGAAGTTCCATCCCTGCATCTCAGACTCAGATTCGCTAGTTTGGTTGGGGTATCCTTCTGGTAAATCCTCGATGCATTACTTGGTTAAGCTCTATCAGATGGATAAAACCTCTTCGATGGCCTCTCATCCTTTTCATTGCTAGTTTTATGGAGTCCCTCCATGAGTAGCAATGTTTGTTTGGTTGGTGGGGTGCATAACCTTCAAAGGAGAGCGCTAATATTGCCGAACACATGTTTAATGTGTGAAGAGAATATGGAATCTATAGTGTTGGGGTTTTTGGCCTGCAGAATCACACAGATCTAGATCTAGGATGGTAATCCAATGGTACCTAGCACACAAGAGAACACACAGATTTAACGTGGAAAACCCTTGCGGGAAAAAACCATGGCACAAAGCGACAGTTCACAACTATGAAAGCATCAATTACAAAGAGAAAGGACTTACCCGATTCGAACAACCTCGAATTTCACCCTTGCTACACCCTTTAGAAACCCTAGAACCCCTTTAGAAAGCTTTTGCATATATTACCATTGCCTAGAAAAACCCTAGGAACACCTATTTATAGTTTAGAAAACTTCCCTTCCGCATCCCAGTTGCGAAAGGACTCAAATCCGCAGTTTCGTGCAAAATCGCGGAACAAACTGCGTAACCTACGACTAGTCGTAGCGAGTTTTCGACTGGTCGTAGCCCACCTTTGACCAGTCGTAGCTAACCCTTGACCAGTCCTAGCTACAGTAAAAAACAGCAAAAACTCGCTAGACTTTGAGTCATGCCAGGGCTTGAACCTACGACCGGACGTGCGCCTCCCACGACCAGTCGAAGCTTCCCACGACCTGTCGAACGACCTCAAAACCTTCCGATTTAAGACTTTTCTCAACATATAGATCATTTGTTTTTGCATTGCTCCTATGCGTATAAAGTGTGGGTTTATTTTATTCGGTTGCTTCATGTGGATAGGGTTATGCCAAGGTCGATCGGTAGAAGATTTCATATGGGCTTGGCATGGTGGGGGAGTGGGCAAATTGGAGAAATCTAAGTGGTGGCTGATTTTGATGGGGTTTTTTTGGGCTATTTGGGGGGTTAAGAATAGAGGTGTACATGAGTCGAATCGAGTCGAGCTTGGCACAACTCGACTTGGCTCGGCCACCAGTTGACCCCAACTCAAAATCGGCTCGGCTCGGTCCTCGAGCCTGACTGGCCAGCTCGGCTCGGTTCGGTCAGCAGCTTGGGCCTGTTCAAGGCAGAGTTTGAGCCAAGATCAAGCCTATGCGGCATTTTCACAAACACATAGAGTGCACTTTCAATTTCTTACTGTATTTATATGTAAAATAGCAGCAATTGTTTACAAGTATTTCATCAAACACCTTGTAGGCAACATCAAAATCAAGAAAAAGGGGTATTTGTTTCATATACATACCTTCCTTACCATCAGCCAACACTTTGTTGAGTCATTTCATCAAACACTTGGTGAACAACATCAATATCAAAGTAACCGAGTCATCGAACTGCTTCGATCCGAGTTCGATTCGAGTTGGGTTCGATCCGAGTCGAGTCAAGCTCAGGCAAGCTGGAACTCGGTTTGAAATTTTTTTGAGCTCAAAAAATCAACTCGACTCGGCTCGAACTCGGTTTCGAACCGAGTCGAACTGAGTTGAGTCGAGCGAGCTAATTGAGCTAACTTGGTTCTTGTACAACCCTAGTTAAGAATGGTCGTTCTTTTTGGAATGAGAAGATGGGAGTTGAGGATGTCATAAGTATGGTTAAAGGGATGGTTTCCGGTTGGGCCACTTTTGTTTAGGCTCGTTTTTCCAATGTCCTTGGCTGTGCGGTGTTGCGCCCTTTCCGTTGTACTCTTTCCTTGTTTTGCGGGTTGTTAATACATTTTTTGTTATCTTTCAAAAAAAAATAAAAATGCTAGCATGTATAAACAGTTAGGAAGCAGAAGCGGGAGTGGGAGTACAAGTCTTAAGTGTCAGTAGCACCTAGTTAGAAGGTCTGTGAAACTAATTCCCACATAAGGAGTACCAAACTCCAAAAAACCATCAAGTTTGGCAAGTAAAAACACCAAGCTTCAAAGTCCTTTTCTTGCATTTTTTAAATCTTATATAGCAAAACAATTTCCTTTTTTCCCTACTCTTTTAATTCAACCTTTCTAACTCAATGACAGAAGAAAAAAAATGCAAAAGAGAAAGTGATCTCTTTTGTTTTTCCTGTATAATATTTTCCTTCCTCAAAGAAATATGTTTGACATTTTATCTAGTATTTATATGGCAGGGCACAGCAATTGATAGTATCATTGGTCAAATAGCTCATTCAAAATCCGAGGTAACACCATTTGATTACGTTTTATGCCTAGGCTACTTTCTTGGGAAGGTATGTCTCCTTTTGTTTGGTTGGTTTTATTATTATTATTATTATTATTATTATAATTTCCAGTCTTCATATATTCTTCCCAACATGTGAATGTAGCAAATGAGAGATATAAGTCTATCTCTCTCTCTATCTATCTTTCAACATCTATAATGCATGGTCAATGTTTCAGGATGAAGACATGTATGAGTTTTTCGAGCCAGTGCTTCCAACTGCCGATGAGTCAACAGTTGATGCTGTCAGGACATCTTCTAGCAGGCGGTCCTCACCTAAGGTGTCAAAGATGCCACATGAGGTGTGGAGGACCACATCAAGCGCAGAGAGTACGTCCGCTGCCAGGAACAATGAGGGACCATCAGTGCTTGATCTTAACAGCAATAACTACTTTTCTTCTGCCGTTGGACGGAGCCATTCAAAAGCACGTTATCTGATGGAATCGTCGGAAGATGTTGTCTCATTACTGGTGGCTATGGCTGCTGCATTTAGCTCTGATGAAAAGTAAGAAGGCGAGGACGTACGTGCTGGATGCCAGCAGCAGTGTAGATGACTGTTCTTTTGAAGATGTGAATATCATTTTTCTCCTGCACTTACATTCTCTCATTCTTTCCCTTTCTTCGTACTTCCTAGATGAATTGGCAGTGTAGAACTCTTTAACTGCTGACTCGGATATGGTGGAAAGGTGTTGCATTGATCTCATTGTTTTTCCAAAAAGAAACAATAAATCAGATGAGGAATATCTCCGTTGACATAATGCATATGAGTTTGCACTGAATATGGAATGACCACCCCTTTTTTTTTTCTGGATACCTGTGGCTCTTTTGATAGTGGGCCAGGGCATTTTACATGGTGTAATCTGCCTTATGGACAGCTTGATGTTGGACATATGAACTACGTTGGTGATTGTGGAGTTCCATGATCAGGACTGTTGATTTGGCACATCACGGCAATTGGACTGGCAAGCTGCCCAATCGATGGCCTAAAAAGGCAAGCTCACCTGACAACAGATAAAGGTCGATTGTGTACGCTTTTTAGGCCATGGTGCATCTGTGTGGTGGCACAAGATCAACGGGCCATCCCGTTTGGGTCCCGCGGTTTAATGAAAAAATGCATGATAGGCGGTGAATGGACAAACTGAAAACTCGAACAATGTGGTACTAGTTAGCAAGTCTACATTGGGAAATTAAGAATATACATTATAAAAGTAAAAAGGGTATTTTTGTTGAGAAGAGTATCAGAGCTACATTGACCAGAGGCTGAATCCGAAGCCTTCTTCCCTCTGCTCATCTGTATATCCCTGCTTACAAAACTTACAAAGAAACATCTTTTCTTTTCTTTTCTTTTTCATTTTTTGTCATCTTTTCACTCCATAAGTCTACAACTCTCTACATATTCACTAGAGAAATTAACATGTGTGTTCCACAAGCTGCGCAGCTTTGGGGACCCAATCTCGAGCCATGGCTTTGCAGGGCCACCGAAATGTATGACAAGAATGGCCAAGATCCCATGGTCCACATCCGATTGTTGATGGCCCAGACCTGATAGATGCCATGATGGGTCAATGCGGTGCATGTGCCCATCAAAAGCAAGGCTCTTGCACTACGCCAAAATCGCAGATTTGCGACGGACCAAATCCGTCGTAAAACCAAATAAACGACGGATTTCGTCCGTCGCTTGGTCCGTCGCTGTTTACTGGGTCGTTTTTTTTTCCGACGGATAAAATTCGTCGTTTAATCTGCGACGGATAAGGTCCGTCGCAGGTTACCGACGGATTAGATCCGTCGCAAAAAATAAAAAATTCGTCGCTGAAATTCGGAAAAAACCACCTGAATTATTCGGCAATTAAAATATTGGCGACGGATAAGATCCGTCGCTAATATGAGAAGCAACGGACCTCAAATCCGTCGTCAATTCAGCTTGCTGAGAAATTAGCGACGGATTTGGTCCGTCGCTAAAATATCTGTAAATTAAAAGAAAATCGTCATATTTATTTATTATTTTTGAATCTTACACCTGATAGTCATTCAAAAAATAATTCACACGATTGTTTAATAAGAATCTTATTCACAAAATTGGTGACAACTCAATTTAATAAAGAGGAAATGGCCAAAGTGACGCTAACCCAAACAACTAATCGTCCAAGCCATCCTATTCATGAATACAATTACGTGTATGCACAGTGGGTTTCTCACATGTACACATGAAATAAAATTATAAATGAATAAAATTAAAAGAATGACAGAGAACAAAAATCATTTTAGTACAACAAAACCATAGAGCTCACCTTTTTTAGCTTCTTATTCAAGGCTGAAATAGAGCACCTACAACAAAAATAGAGGGTCCTATCACTTATTGGGTGGATCCCATGTCTTCCACCAATGACAAGGCTAAAACTATAATGGAATACCAATCCAAAACATCATCTGAGTCAACAATCAACTCACCCATTACCAGGAAAAAATGCTTGCATTAGGTACAAGAGCTGATATAAAAACCATGGATTTCTTTCTGCTGCAGGTAAAGCCGATATAACCATGGATTTCTTTCTGCTACAGGTAAAGACAAACCAACACTGATCTGCTACAATAGAGAACTATCAATGTCATCTCTATTTCTAGAGGGGCAAGAACATGTGGAGTGAAACAATGGAACAACATGAAGCTGAAATTCAGGAAAATGCTAGGAGCAAACCTGGTTGGGCACCAAGTTCAATCACATGTAACTTCGATGTAATCTGTCCTGCATTGGTAGTCTTTGATGCAAAGCAAATAAGAAGGGTTTTCATTTCCAGCACCCTTTGTACAGCATACAATAAAGTAATTAGAGGATGACAAGTCAAATAACAACAAAAAATTAAATGGCAACTAACCAGTATATAAGAAATGGCAAGGCCAAGTTGAGAGTTTGTGTGTTAGGTTGCTGGTTTCTATATTTCTCGGCTTCAGTAATTTCCTGGTTATTACAAAGAAAACATGTTTGGTTTACACTTTTTTGTTGGTTTTTACATTCCCCAGGAATTCTATTCCCCAGATTTTACTCAAAAACTTGCCCCAGCTTTTACCAGATGTTTGAAACCATATAAGAGTTGGAAAGCATGCACATGCATCTATGAACGTGTACATCAACTTTCAAACTCGAATAGAAACTATGCATAAGATAATGACACATCAGGAAAAAAAATGATATCACCACATGGACCATCAATAAAATGAGACCCATTCAACCCATAAGTACATAGAACATGCAAACTAAAATACATAATGTGCCAATGCTCAGCCAGAACCTTGAAACATCAGTTTCATTCAACTCATTGCCTCTTCTTGTAATGAACTCAATGACAGCCTGAATTGCACCTTCTGCTGACTGCTTCACTTTATCACATATAGCAGCAGTACATCCATGCATGGTGATTACAAGATGCACAAAATCGATAAGAGAAATAGAGCTGCTCAAACTGAAATTCATGCAAATCAACGGAAACAAAAATAAAAAGAAATAAATCCTTACCTCATCTTTGGTTAGCAAAATGCAAACAGAAGAAACAACCCTGTTGAAGGCCTCCGACTGATCAATAGAAGCATCCTATAAAAGAAATTTGGAAAGATATTTTCATGCATGATAATGTTTCTCTGCAACATTGGCAGAATAAGCTTATTCTACAAGTAGGCAGATTCTTCAGTGACATTTGTAGAATAAGCTTATTCTACAATATGTGTGGAGCCCATCATGATCTGTGCAAGGTTCCACTGTCCATCATGTGTCCCCCCCTCATTTTCCTTTTGGAGGACAAAAATCAGGCTGACCCAAAACTCGGTATTGGACATGCAAAGAAACATAAAGTGCCCTACCACCTGATGCACATTGGGATAGAACTCAAGTGTCCCGCAATTTGATGCACATTGGGATAGAATTCGTCCATCCACCACAAAGCCAAAACACTCAAACATACCAATTCATAGTATTTTTTCTCAAAATTATACTGCTTAATCGTTAAATATCATGAAGTTTCTTGATGATAAAGATTTTGAAAGGAAAAAGACTTACCAAAAAAATGAAGAAATTCTGATTCTTCATTCCTACTCCCTCCAACTAACAATAGCTGAAAAAAAGAGGGAGTGCATATGGGTCCCACATGTAGATGTAAAATAAGCTTATTCTACAATAGTTGTAAAGGAACAAGCCGCAATGAAAAACAGAACTGAATCAATCAAAACACTATCTTCAAAATACCTGCAGCAAAAAAATGTTCACACATTCTTTTTTCTCCTTTCACAAGTCACAATTGTGCAGCAATCATACATGCAAGTGTAGAACAAATGTTGGAAATAATCTGATAAAAAACCTATTTTCCGAGATTTTAATCTTACAGCAATGTACAACGAGGCTCCGACTCCCATTTGAGTTAAAGAATTTGACCCGAGCTTTCGCCATAATGGGTGAGGTACTCACTTAGAACCGGGTGCATGCTTGCCATTTGAGTTAAAGAATTTGTCCCCATTTCAGCCATGTGCTTGGATAACCAAGCATGATAACTTGACCTTTCCACCAAGCATGATAACCAAAAATCTACCATTGCACCAAGCAACCTTAGGAACACGTTGATTCATGTGTTTTAAATTCGACAATTCCATAATTTTCTAACCATGGTCTATCCGTGTTGTGGCCCACCACACGAACAGTTTGGATTTTGTAAGCATCAGTCAGTTGTTTGTCCCATTGGAACACGTGTGCAGTCAGAATTCCTCTTTTGAAATTTCTACTGCTTATGGACATTGAAAAAGAAAAATTGAATATGGTACTTCTGGATGTTGAAAAACCAAATGAGTACGGTGGCTTTAGATTATCAGTCCCTGATGTGCTATTTTTATCCTGGCAATATGTATACATGAAAGAACTACTACTTGTGGTGAGGATGGATTTCACGTTAACACCACTATGGGCCCACTGAATCTGTAGACCCTTTTGAAAGACTTTTTCAAATAACTATTATTTGAAAAAGTGGGCCACACCTAATCCAACACTAAGCCTAAGGCCAAAAAATCATGATTCCTATTATTCAAGTGGGCCACAACAAAGGAATAGTGTGGGAGAGAGAGATCCACCCTTGATTTTTACAGGTCCACTGCCATTATAATATGAAATCCACTCCAACCAAAATTTAGTCCTAATCCCCACACATAAGGCCCATTCATAATTCATGTGGGGCCGTACCAAGGTAATTACTTAAATTAATAGGATGGCTTATTGAAAATCTTTTGAAAATGGTACCGAAATGTAAATTCTACACTTTGATTTTTGTTTTTTTTTTTTTTTTTTTTTTTTTGATGACGCGGATGGGCATTGAATTCCATGGTTTGTGTTGGATATAACCACATTCGGGTTGGGCTGTAGACAGTCTACGTGCAGCCCGTTTGAAAAACAGGCCTGCATTTTAATTCCAAGCCCAACCATATCACAGCCCAAATCCGACCAAAGGAGATCTAGGACTAAAAGCCCAACAATGTAGGCCAACCCATATTATATACCAACAAGCTTCAGTTAGAAAAAGGAAAGGGAAATTTACAAAATACCTTAGTAATACTGTATTTATAGGTAACTTTTTCAAAAAGGTTTTTAATAAGTTACCCCCCATTAATTAATTTAAGCAATTATTATTGGAGGCTAGGGTGGGCCCCACCATGATGTTTATGTGAAGTCCATCCCGACCACCACCAGATGTGTCACCCCAAGCCCATGGCCCAAAAATCAGCCCCATTATGATTAAGGTGGACCACATGATTGTCCAACGTCCACCATCCAAATCGTTGACATCATGTAATCATCACAATGGGCCCTCTATAAATCAAGAGTGGATGTCTCTCCCAACTGTTTTCTTCGGTCTGGCCTACCTATATCATAAGTCAACCTGATTTTCTTATCCCTAAGCCTAACATGGTATTACACCTCTAATGGTGGGAGTGGATCTTGCATACACTGGGTGAAAAATCAGGGTGAGCACTTTTTTTATTATTATTCAAATATATTAGCAAAAATTTAGAAATAGTTGGATGATGTCGCCCACTATTGATTTTTTTGGGGGCTCACCGCATTGTATAAGTAAAATCCACTCTTAGATATGTAATCCCACATTAGGCCCTAGGACAAAAAATCAGGCCGATCTGCAGGCCACGCCAAAGAAAACAGTTAAAAGATACATTCACCCTTGATTTTTAGGCCCACTGTGGTGACTATATAAAAATCCAACGTTCATCTACCTCACAATTTTTATTTATTTATTTATTTATTTATTTTAAACAAGAAGAAATCATTACTAAGAAACAGAAGTAGCATAACCTAGTTAAAATATGTTCACAAATATTTTCAAACCTTATAGGTGTGCTTGGATGGACTATTTGAATTTAGATGACAATAACTACTAGTCTAGCATTGACTCATACATATAGAGCACAAAATGAAATATCCATTTAAATAGAAAGACAAAATGAAGGATAGAGTATGTTTGGTTTTGGGGCGACCCTGGAGTGGTCCCGTAGATGAAAAACCTCCTAGATGGGTCAGTTATGGCTAGCAAATAGAGGATTTATGAAGGGGGAATACATCTATATTTCATGTTCAACAAGAAATGAGCCAGTAATTCAATGTTTAGGATCTTCGAATCATAGAGATCGATTATTGTGTTTGCCATGAGGATGAGTCTCTGGCCACTAGCAATTGGATGTCTGTCCACAGGAGGTTCCATCCATTTTACATGTTGGAGCGTAAAAAAAGAATACATTGTTCCTATATATGTTTGAGACTTTTAGTCAATCATGGTGGGCTAAGGCAGCCAAACATAGGGGTTTGCCATTATTCACTGAATTGAGAAAGATTGTAAGATGGGTTGAAAAAAAGGGTATATATGACAAGATCCATCCATGAGTATTGTTGTTGTAATTCATATATGAATTGATGAATATTATTATAATAGATATCATCTGCATGGGAACATATCATATGCATACTGTTTTTAATTTTTTTTCATGCTATTGCATAAACCAAGGTAGAAATCTCTACATTCCATATATAAAATTTACATTAAAACTTAGTGAACATCTAGAGTATAGAACCATATTTTGGATTGGTAAAAATAGCGATCTGGACAAATGAGCCATAATCAGGATCGGATGATTCAGAATGGAAAATGTAAAGGTTATGGTAATTTAGGAAGCATTATGTGGTGGTTTTATTAACTTGTATTGGTGAACGGAAAACATACACATCCTATTTCATAAACCAAAGTATAAATCTCTATGTTCTTAAGTATAAGCTTATGTTACAACAACTCGGTCAACCCCAAGAGTTCAGATTCGTAATTTTGGGTGGATGAAAATAGCAATCTGGATCTGGATTGGAAGCGACTGTAATCAGGATCTCATGACTTGGAATGGAAAATGCTGATTGGTGGTTGAGGTAACACTATGTGGTTGTTTATTCCCTTGAGATCTATTCCTCTTGCCCCTCATAGCAACAAAAATGACTCTCTTGATAACTTATGGGCCTTTCTATACCTCTTTGATTGGATGCTTTTTGGGTTGTTTATCTACAATGAGGCTCAGCTATTGACGGATATTAATGTCACTTGATCTAATCGACCCCACCTTGTATGGGGGCTGCATGCCAATAAAATCTCACAGATAGGAAGATCCTAAGCCCTCCCATCTTCAGCCTACTCTCTTGAATTTGTATCAGTCCCTGCCCCTCAAATCAGATGGTGTGGACCACCAAAACATGGGCCTGATGTTATATATGCCAATAGCTTCAGAACCTTGAATTCTTTATTAAGAAGATAAGCTAACAGAAGGCACTCTTTCGTGGATATCATAATCAATGTCTTCATAGCCAAAAATAGATATAAAGGGGAGTTATTTCATACAATATCAATATTGTGATGATTTATGGACAACAGCTCTGAAACTTGCTGACTCGACTTAAAAACTCGGCCAAGACAACTTGTGAGATTTTGGTCCAAGTCGCAGTGAAACTGAGAATTATTGCTCTTTACCAGCAAAGCAACTATGCCATTAATAAGATTACTGTATCATGATATTTACAATACTATTTAAATTGTTTATTAGGTACCAATTGTTTTTAATTTAATAATAATCAAACATCATATCAACTCGGGTCAAGTCTTTTGAGTCAACCAACCCAGCTGAACATCGAGTCGGTCTTTCAAGTTTCTGAACTATGATACACAGGCACTCAAAATTTTCACACGTGGCAACAGAAAGTACCAACTGCCATGGATTGGTGGGTAAATTTCTCAAATGAAGATTGATTGAGTGATCTTAACTTCTGATCACCGTATAATTTTCTTGTGGAATAATACTGTTCAGTGCTTTACATTTCAATTCAATTAAACGTCCACCAATCTTCCAGTTTAAATCAAGTCATTGCAACTTTCAGTTTATGATGTATCTAAATGGGGCCCACTTTTGGTTTATATGCAATGCGTGCAATTTCTTAGCATCCCTGCCCACTTATTACTTTTTTTTTCTCAAAAATGAAATGAATCAACGAGATGTATTGTTGAACTCAAGAAAATTTATTTTATATTCTATTTCTTTTTACAACTCAGGCAGGTCAGCTCAGGTCAATGCTCTACCCAAGCCCAACCCAAAAAGGTCGTGAGTCTCGACCAGACCCAACCTTAGAACTAACCCAAGCCATCCTACTCAACCCGACCTATCCAACTTGAGGCATTGAATATTCGAACCACATACAGCTCAGAACGGTCGGGTTAACTTGTGTTAGGTCAGTTTTGCACTATTTTATAATAGAAAGCAGTAAAGATGGGGTTGTATGTATCCATCTTATGGGCGAATCATCCATTGTGTTTGCTTTGCCCTCGGCCTCAACTAAAGCCCAACCGAACCATGCTGATTGGGATAGTTGGGTTCCAATTGAGCCCAACCAAGTGGGTTCACAATCTAACAAGTGCTTCCCATGGTTCAGTAATCTGATGAAGCATGCCACAAAACTCTCCCACATTGAAAGATCCCCCCTAACTAATTAGGACGTTTTCCACTCGTCCATGGGCCACACATGGCAGGGTCGATGGTCCTATCAATGATATTGCTAATGCATAGACATTTTCCTCTCGTCCAGGTCGATGGTCCTATCAACGATACCGCTAAGGCATAGTGGTGGGATGGATAGACCAATCAGCCTGATTGCGCAACCATGGACCTCACTTGTCAGTGCCGAAAACCATATATATTGCACAAAGATCTAGGCCACCTATCAAACAATTCAAAACCCCGTTCCCATGAGAGAATCCAGATGTGCAAAAGAAATAAATAAATAATAAGAATAAGAATAAGAATAAGAATTACAATAAATAAAATAAAATTCAATCACAAAATTCAAAAGAGAAAAAAGAAGAACAATAGATACAAGTGTGAAAAAAGAAGAAGAAGAAGAAGAGTAAAACCTATACATTGTTTTTGGATTCCAAGGCAGTGCCATCCTGGAGTGTTTGTCGACCATCGCTATCCATTCCGAGTCTGAAAAGGGCAGCTGCTTGAAGATAAAGGGCTGTCGGCCACTCCAGGGACACCACATGGGCTTCCGATGCATCACCAAGGGCTTCTTGCAGCATGTACATCAACGATCTACCGGAAAAAAAAAAAAACTCGAGATAACCAAAAAAATCGGAAAAAAGAAAATGCAAAAATCGTGGAAAAATCAAATGGCATATATAAAACCCTAAAAATAACTGATCTCCGGGAAATTTACACCAAAACGCAGAGATTTTCTTCTATTATGATAAATCATAGAAAGGAAAAGAGGAATTTGAAACGACGTACCTGAAAATCCCCCGATCGCAACTTCGTTGCAACGTAAATGACCGTTGAAAGAGGAAATCCAGCAGCTTTGTTGGAATGAAGACCGGCGTCCTCTACACAAAAGATCGATTTGGAAATCCTCTTCTAAAATTAAATGTTGCTTTCAAATACGACAATTGTGAGTTTTACATCATTTATGTTATAAACTAAAATAACAACCGTATATATAAGGGACCATTTACTAGATGATTAAATAGTCTTATATAGGAAAAAAGTATAAATATTAGACATTTACAACTAGTACCATTATTTAGATGGTCTGGATAACACCATCTCATTGTCACTATTGTTATGAATAAGTCACCACTATTTTGCATCAAATATAAAACTCACACTGTCACTGTACAATTAAAAAAAAAAAAAAAACAAAACATCCGGTTGGAAGTGGGTAACTCAGTACGCACTCTGTCGGGCCCACCACGAATGAATCTGGTTTATCCACGCCGTCCATTCGCTTTTCCAGATCATTTTAGGGGTTGAACCCAAAATTAATGCATATGTAAAGATCAAGTGGACCATACCACAGGAAAAAGTACAAATATTGATTTTCACCGTTGAAAACTTTCTAAGGCCCTCAGTGATGTTTATTTGTCATCCAACCTGTTCATAAGATCATGAACACATGGATTAACGGAAAACACAAATATCAGCTCAATCTAAAATTTCTTTGGCCCCTAATAAATTTTCAACTGTAGATGTTCAATCCACACTGTTTCCGGTGGTGTGCTCCAACTGAGGATCGGATCCACTCAATTTTTTTATTAAAGCAATGAAATTATCTGTAAAAGAGATGGACAGGAGTCGATCAAATTCATGAATGACAGTTGGGCCCACAGCTTAGCGTACTCTGGTACGCTATCCACTTCCCATCCGGTTGAGCTTTGGGTCTGGAAGGCTCCACTGCATATATGCTTTGGAAATAGACTGGCTACTCCCCCTGCTACCAGATAATGGCTGGTGGTCAGTGCTTTGTGGGCCCCACCATAATGTATGTGTTTCATCAATTCTGTCCATCTATTTTTCTAGATCATTTTATGGTATTACATAAAAAATGAGGTATATCCCAATCTCAAGTGGACCACATTATAGGAAACAATGTTGAATGAATGTCAACAATTAAAAACTTTTTGGGGCTCATAAAAGTATTGGATCAAGCTGATATTTGTTTTTTCCCTTCATCTGGGTCTTTATGACCTAATCAACATATTGGATGTCAAATAAATAGTACAGTGGGCCTTGGTAGGATTTAAATGATGGATATCCAATCACTATTGTTTTCCTGTGGTGTGATCCACCTGAGATTTATATCCCTCTCATTTTTGGGATGAAGCACTAAAATCATCTTTAAAAATGGATGAACGGATTAGATGAAATACATACATCATAGTGGGGCCCACAGAGCACCAACCACCAGCCCTGGGGCTAGTGTCAAGGGGAGTAGCCAATCCGTCTCTATATGTTTAAACCCCGTCGTCCATCCATTTCCCAACATCATTTCAGGGTTGATACCTAAAAACGAGCTCGATATAGATCTCAGGTGGCACATGTTGCACATTGGCATGTGTGGCATAGTGGCATGTGCAGGTGTAACTAGAGATGGACAATGGCTCATTTGGCACATCGCACATACAAGGTAATTGAAGATAGACAATGGCTAATTTGGCACATTGACATGTGACACATACAAGGCAATTGTAGATGGTGGCACATTTGTATTTAAATCTTTGAGAAATATATTTCCTTCCCTCATTAGAAAATGCCTTCATTAGGGGTGAAAGTGGGAAAATGATCTCGAAAAATGGATGAACGGTATGGGTTGATCCCAAATTTTTGGTAAATCTAAAGCTCAAGTGGACCATGCCACACGAAAAGTGTGGAATAATGATTTCCACAGTTAATACCTTCCTTGGGCCCACAGTAATATTTATTTACCATCCAACCTGTTCATAATATCAAAAAGATATGAATGAAGAGAAAACACAAACATCAGCTTAATCCAAAACTTCTGTGGCCTCCAAGAAATTTTCAATGGTAGAGGTTCAATCACGCTATTTCTTGTGGTGTGGTCCACTTGAGCTTTGGATATGCTTCCTTTTTATTCTTTAGACCTCAAATTATCTGTTAACATGGATGAACGGAGTGGATAAAATAAATAAATAACGGTGGACCTCATAAAGTTTACTCTGGTAAGGGTAATGAGTAACTCACCTAAATCTAGTAGAGAGAGGTTTCCTTAAAACATTCATAATTATATATTGGGCCTGCCTAAATGTGATTCACATATCCAACCCGCTCATTATGTATGTCCCACTTGGATGAGGGGTCGACCAAGTTTCAAAGCATCCAAAACTCATGTGGGCCCCACCAAGTGCTTTTATATTTTTTAGGATGTCTTCACATGGTTCTAGATGGCATGGCCCACCCGAGTTTCCAGATATGGGATGATTCATGAGATATCTCATAACCTAAAGGGGACACATCAAATGCACAAGTTGATGTTCGACACACATCATGATGGGGCCCACAAAACTTACTAACATTAATTCTTAGGTTCTCATGAGGTCAATAAGTTGGGTTATAATTTTGATAATAATATTTGGCCCATTTTATATGTCTGGTCCATTCACTCTACTGATCAATACCCTCAATTTGACTAGTTACTCACCCTAATCAAGCTAGCTACATATGAGAAAGATATTGGGCATACAAAGATTGATCAACAATTTAAGTGAAATTTGATTTAAACATCTAAAGTTATTTACTCTTCAATCTAGACTAATTCGATTATCCAAAAATGGATAAATGTTCAATTATTGAATGTGCCTAATAATTTATTAAAAAATATTTTTTTTCCACAGATAAATTTCAATTTCCATTTAAAAATAACATTTTTTTTCAAAATGTATATTTTTTTACTCCTAATTTTTCTTTGAAAACTTTTAACAAAATATCATTTTTATTATAAAATATTTTTAAAAAAGTAATAAAATACAAATTCTGAATTTTTATTTTCAAAATCTTTAAAATTTTCGCAAAAAAAAAAAAAAAAAATTTCCCCAAAAATTCCAAAATGCCGATTTTTTTTTCTTCAAAAGCATCATTTTATTTTCAACTTTTCAATTTTCTTTTTTAAAATTATATATTGTTTTTCAAAATCTCAATGTTTTTATAAATAGCTTTTTCTTTTAATTTCAAATTTTGAACATTTTCAATTATTTTTCAAAATCACAAATTTTTTCAACTTATTTATTTTTCGTTTCAAAATGTTTGTTTTTTGATAAAGTATCGATTTTTAATATCGTTTTATTTTAAAAATTTCAATTCTTTTTAACTTCTCCATTTAAAAAATAAAAAAGCATTTTACTTGAATTTGTCAATTTTTATCGGACTTCTCAATTTTATTTTATTTTTCAAAATACAAACTCTCATTTTCTTTTTCAAAATATTTTCATTTTTCAACAATGTGAAAATTTTCACATTTTTAAAAATATTTTTAATTTTCTTTTTTAGGATATTATTTTTTTCTCAAAATCAAATGCTTTTTTTTTTTTTTTTTTTTCAAATTTATCAACTTTATTCAATATTCTTTTTTTTCCCCCACAAGATAGATTTTTATTAAATCACGATTTTTATTTTTTCAAAATCTCATTTTTTCTCTAACATTGTTAAATTTTTTATTCTCAATATTTTTTTTTCATGTGATATTACAAATCATTTGTATTAGTTTTAAAATTTAAAAAAAATAATAATTTCCACTCATTTGTTATAAAAACAAATTTTTATTTTATTATTTTTATTTTTTTGCATTTAATCAATTGTTAAAAAATAATCTTATGTACAATTAAACTAGTGAAATTCTATTTATAACAATTACTAGACTACAAAAAAAAAAACATATTTTTCTACCATATTCTTAAAAAAATGAAAAAAAAATTAATGTTTAGGGCTAAAGGCCTTTTACGACGGACCATGATCCGTCGCAAAAGCAACTGAAAACCGTCGCGAGTGGTATTTTGGGCGGGAATTTTAACGTCGCAAAATCAAACTTTGCGACGGATTTAGTCCGTCGCTATTTTACGACGGACCAAAATCCGTCGTAAATTCGTCGTAAATCAGATTTTAGCGACGGATTTCGGTCCGTCGCAAAATTCCGCGACGTTTCAACAACGGATTTTCGAGAAAGACGGGATTAGCGACGGACTTTTTCCGTTAGCGACGGATTAAATCCGTCGTTAAACCAAGAGATTTTTGCGACGGACGAAGTCCGTCGGAAAAATGCGTCGCAAATCCCCACTTTTGGCGTAGTGTTGATTCTTAAAATACTAAAAATAATAATAAAATAATAAAAGTAAAAAAAAAAAAAAAAAAAGAGAGAGAGAGAGAGAGAGAGAGAGAGAGAGAGCTAATTAGCGAAGTTAATCTGAAGACTATATTAATGCCGCAATTCCATGTGGCAGATAGATAGGTGGGACGAGGCTTTGATGGTGATGGCATCCTAACACGAAGAAATGGCTAATTTGGTCATTGAGATTGTAGCGATTCTGCACTTCCATAACATGTTTCAGGACACCTTAAGGTTAAAGTTGTTCCATTTCTCTTTGAAGAAGAAAGCCAAGTCATGGCTTCACTCTTTAAGATTGAGATTAATTGAGACATGGACCGAGATGACGTAAGAGTTTCGTAAAAAGTTTTTCCTGATTCATAAAACCAACACCCTGAGAAGAGCGATCATGAATTTTTTACAGAAAGAGGAAGAAACCTTCTTCCAATATTGGGAAAGATTCAAGGATCTTTTAAATTCTTGCCCACAATATGACTATGAAATTTGGCGGGTCATAAGCTTTTTTTATGATGGACTAACTTCGCACATGCGCCAATTTAAAAAGATGATGTGCAATGGGGAGTTTATGAACAAAGATCCCAATAATGTTTGTAATTATTTTGATATACTTGCTAAAAATGCATAGTCATGGGATACTTTATCTAAGCCCACGAATCCCAAATCAGCTCTATCCAAGGAGAAAGGAGGAATGTATGTCTTAAGGGAGAAGGATGACGTGAATTCTAGGGTGGTTAACCTTACGAGAAAGGTTGAATCCATGGAACCGAAAATGGTAAAAACAATCAAACCCGACGAGATCGTTGGAATTGTTTGTGGTATTTGAACTAGTATCATACACTTAACATGAGAGTGTTCTACAATTCCTGTGTTTCAGAAGTTGTTTTATGAGCAATCCAATGTCATGAAAAGTTATCAAAAGCCATTCGGTGCTCCCATCTCAAACACGTGCAATTCTAGTGTTTGTGTTTGTATGTATGTGTTATATTGGTAATTAGCAGATAGAGCGAGGAGCCGCGTGTACAACTACCTATTTGTGGGGTCCACTGTGGTGTTTTTATGGCATCCAAACCGTCTATAAGGGTCACCCCACCTTCAATATGGAAAACACCAAAAATCAGGCCTGTCCAATTACTAGGTGGAAAATGGGAAACCGTTTGAATTTGAAGGCTTTTGAGTGGCTTCCATTGTTTTCTAGGATGTGGTGCAGCTGATGATTTGATGGGCCTGATTGTTTGGGAGTCCATTTGATGGTGGGGCAACTTGACTGGATCGGTTGGATACCCGATACACCACAACGGGCCCAATGCTCAGACAGGTGGACGAAATCTATGCCCCCATCTCCAGTTAGGCCGGGAAACTTTAGGCCTCGTTTGGCATTGTGAATTTGAAATACTCTGAATTAGAAATCCCTTTGATTTGAAATACCCTAGATTAGGAATCTTCCGGTTGTGTTTGGCACCCTGGATTTAGAATCCCATGTAATTCAAAAGTGGTTATGCATAGTATACTTATAAGAGTTTGAATTTAATTACTAAATCAACTTCAATATTCTTAATTGGTGTACGTATGTAATGTTTGACACAATAGCTGTAATAAGGTCGTTGGAATATATACTTCGGCTAAATACAATGAAATTTCAAGTCTCGAATGGGCCACCAGCATAAGATCACATCTGATTGACTAACTAATGATTTTTAAACTTTGATTTACATGGCGCTGATCATCCTATTAAAATAATTTTAGTGATGCATATGATAATCTGTATTTATATCCAAATCATCCATACATTTGGTGAGCTCGTCATCTTAAGGCTTTAAACTAAAACTAAGACATATCTAACTATCAAGTGGACCACACTGCAAAAAGTAGTAAGAGATTGAACTACTACCATTGAAGCCCTTTTTGAGATCATAGAAGTTTTGGATAGGTATGAAATTTGTTTTTCCTCTTCGTTCATGTCTTTGTGACCTTATGAATATATTTGATGGAAAATAAACATTATGGCAAGCCTTATGAATTTTTTAATGGTAAAAATCATTATTTCTACTGCTATTTGTGGTGTGGTTCGGATGATTTTGGATATGATTCTTTTTTAAGATAATGCTTTAAAATGATCTTTAAAAATAGGTGACCGGTGCAGGTATAATAATTACTAACTTTGAACTCCTTTGGACCGTTCGAGCAACTAGGAACTCAAGAAGCGCCAGCGCTAGTCTTCGCGCGACACGTACCCCGAGTAGCTATATAGCTAGTATGTGATACATTACCCATTCCGCTTCCGTAGGTGTCATGCATACATCATGATGGGTCCACACAGCTTTTTTATGTCAACACATCACCGTGCAATACACGTCACCGTGCAATACACGTCACTGGGAAAGTGGCCGTGGGACGCAGAAGCAACGCTCCTCAAGCTCTGAGTTGTACGAACGGTTTAAAAGATATCAAAGTTACATGGCCCATGGTGATGCACTTATTATATCTATACGGTTCATCTATTTTTAAGCTCAATCCCTAAAATGAGCTAGGAAAACAGATGGACAGCATGAATGAAAAATACACATTCACGGTGGGCCCAATAGAGTTTACTCAGTACCATAAAAGCGTACTAAGTAACTGGTTACGCAATCCAATTTCTGTTGCCGACAACAATCGAGCCATGTGGGTACAGGGTACTCTTTATTGTGCGTGTGGCATCCACTCAACTTCGCACCTTTATTTTAGGCTGGGTTAAATCATGGTATTTACATTCCATCCAATCCGTTCATCAGATGAACCTCACTAGGATGAACATTCACTCCAAAATTCAGCCTGATCTGGCCACAACACGTGAACTTAAGAAGTTTTAGGCATAATTTTTCATTTTTCACCTGAGTATTGTATCAGGCTCAACTATGATATTTAAAGTAAAAATAAGAAGGTTCATCATATGGACGGAGAGGATTTCACACAGCCTACAACAAGTTTTCGGGAGTCACTATTTTCACGGCTCGGATGTTTCATTCAAGTGACACGTATGGTAGATCTACAGCCAGTTTTCCACTGAGCCCCACCCAAATGAAGTCAAGCTAAAAGAACCACCCATAACTGTATGGCTGAAAGAAAGCATGAGCCGCCCATGACTCATCAGTCAAGATTGGAAAATCTTGCATACCAAATGCCAGGTAATTTCATGTGCACTCCAGGTCTATAAATTTAGCTTCTATACCTCTCAAATGCATTCAATCTTCTCACTCATCTCCCTCTCTTCAATACAAGATGAAGCTCTCCTACTTCCTAGTGTGTGATCATGGTGTTTCTTATGGTGGGCCATGTTCCCATCACCATGTCTGTAACTTGCAACGCATCGGAACTAAGCTCGTGTGCAACCGCCTTGCTGACGCCAGCGCAACCAACGGCTACATGCTGCAAGAAGCTGAAGGAACAGCAACCATGTCTTTGCAAGTACATCAAGGACCCCAACCTCCAGAAATATCTCAACCCTGGCAATGCTAGAAGGGTGGCCCGCTCATGCAACGTCCCCTATCCGAATTGTTGAAATTGGCTGGATGGATGCTCTAATAAATGTAGTGGACCATCTAACCATTGATCTCAGTGGTTTCATAGGTAGTGGCCACATAGGTTGCTGATGGCTCAAGAAACCCACCGCTATTATACCGTAATTTTGTGTGTATTCACGCTTTGTTTCCTTACTTACGCAATAGCGTAAGTGGTGGGGCATGAATTGTAATAAAATGTGTGGTTGTGGTTATATATCTGTCTCTGAAAAGGAAAGATCCTATCCCTCTACCAGAAGGAATGCATAGAATCATCAGGATTTCCAGATCATACAAGTGGGGGGGCCATGGTTTAGTGATCCAGACTGTCGATTACCGATTTTGAGCCAGATCATCTTAAGAGGTGAGTCCCACCGTTTAGATGTTGCACACGCCAGTTTGGCACATATGGCTGCTTTAGAAGTGCATGTCTATAGGATGCATTCATTCAAACCGTTGATATGATAAGGATAACCATGGATGGCCCATGCACCAAAAATTGTAAAGATAAGAAAGAAACTCATATAAACATGGCTAGGATCTTTCAATCTGAGAGATCTTTGGAAAATGAGCCATCCACGGTGAAAGACAATATACCAACCGTTTAGATCCTCGAACCATGGGTCCATGGCCTGTTTGGGAGCGTGGATTTGAAACCCCTGGATTCGGAACCCCCTGGATTTGAAATCCAGGTGGAGAATCAACTTTAATCCAAACGTAGCTATTCATAGTATATTTGTAGGGATTGAATTTAATTACTGAATCAACTTTAATATCTCTAATTAGTGAACTTATGTAATTTTTGACACAATGGTTGAAATAAGCCCGCTGAATTATATACTTTGCTAAAAAAAATGATGAAATTCTAAGACTTGGATGGGCCATAAGCACAAGATCACATCCGAGTGACTAACCAACGATTTTTAACCGTTGATTTACATGGACAATGTTTGGACAGTGTTGATCATCATATTAAAGTAATTATAGTGATGCAATTGATAATGCAATTATTTTAGGATATCATTAGTGGGCCATGTGTCCATTAGATTAACAGTCTAGTGATACACATGTTACACATACACGTGTAGAAATGACTTTAGATGTAATTCAAGGTCGGACCTTGGATTTCAAACCCTGGTTGAGGGGATTTGAAATCCACGGTTACTTTATGGTGCCAAACAACCTAGGGGATTTAAAATCCCCCCAAATCAATGGTGCCAAACGACCCAAGGTCTTTCATAGAAAACATCCGATGCATCTGATCACTAGATCCTCCATGCATTTGCACGCCAAACACAGGCGACCCAGCCCTTTTGATTGTAACTTTGTTGGGCTTGACCGACTCGGCAAGACCTGACCTGGGTTCAGGAATGGAAAATGTGACTAAAGGTATTGGCTCATCACTGTCCAATATGTGGATGCATACAAAAATACATGCATCATATGCATGTATCTATACTTATTGTCTATTAATTTGTTAGGAAAAATATCTAATAATTATTTAGAATATTAGGAAAACTCAGATGTCATACATGTGTTTCACATTTACATCTACTATAGTAAGGCCCACCATATCAACAGTGTAGATCACTACACCGTGGATCATGAAATTCCATGTCCCACTTGAATAAAATGGAACCACATCCACTAGGTCATGGTTCACCTACGGTTGGAAAATTAGGTGATTTACTTGACGTATCTGGCTCAAGAAAATCGGATTCAAATGTATCTTCTGAAGGGGATGATTTGATACGGATATTGCAGCAATATCCTATCAGTATTTATAGCCCCACAGGCAGATAAACACTTGAAGACTAGAAGGGTAACAGAGTAATTGTTAGAAATAATGGTATGGATTCAAACAATATAAAGAGATATATAAAATGGTACACCTATTTGAACAATCGTTGAGCTAATAACCCAGCTGTTTGACGAATTTGATTTCTTGCTGCAATGAAATGTGTAATATCGACATTTGGTCTTTCATATCAAATTTAAACAATGTTATACTAGTTTCACTTTGAGTGATTTTATTTCCTAAAATAATATCGACATTTACATGGTCTTTCACGTCAAATTGAAAACATATAAAAAGTCTCGTTAACTTCTAAATTTCTTTTAAAGACCAAAAGATCATCTATGTACTGATAAACAAACAGTGGCAGCAGAATTTGAGCCTCATGTCAACTGAGACTAAGGCAATTGACTTGAGAACGAATTTGAATCAGGGAGCTCCATTGCAAATCTTATGCATGGACCCTTAGTCTCCATCACATATGCATGCATGCATGCACACAAACAAAATATGTACATGGTTCCACCTAAGAATTTTGAAAGTTCTCGGGTTTTCAGTTTGAACAAGTGAGCCTGTGGTTTAATGATCCAAAGCAATGATATGACCCAAAAATCTCATTGATGGGAAAATCCAAAACCCTTTAATCAGTAGCAAGAAAATATTCTGTCATCCAATTTCCTTCCTTTGTCATCTATTCTTGATCTGATTTCCTCATAGGGTTACGACAGTCTTGTCTCACTAGCAAAGACACCAATTGATTGCAAGATAAATCATCTTCGCACTACAAAATCATAATCCCTCCAAACTAAATTGATTATTTTTCTGATCTTGAAAGCATAGTGTTCATAATTTACCCATCATTTTAAGAGGTGTGCTCCAGTGGTACTGGTACCACCGTAAACCTACAATGTAGGGGTCCAACTGAGTTGCAGAATGACCTGATTTTGTGGGTTTTCTCTCAACTTGCTTCCTGTTCTGTGGCCCACCAGAGCTTTCATTTGGGCTTATTTTTGGGTCCTGTATTTAAAGGCAAAGCATCCGATGGACATCACTTGGACCCCACTTCTGCCCAGTACAACCATAGCTTGCGGTGGTACCAATACCGCCAGAGCACCCCCCCCCCCCCCCCCCCCCTCATTTTATTACCTGTACTTTCTTAGACTTCAGGATACTGTTGTGATTATGCATTTCTCTCTTTTGTTAAGGTGTGAATGAAGAACAACCAAACACTTATCTCCAAATCCTTTTCTTCATCAATAAAATACCTCTATGCAAATGAGGAAATTGAAATTTCAGCCTATTGCAATTGTGGATTCCGTTTTCGTTAGTGACATAACGATAAACTTTTTCTTTCTCACAGTTCCTACGTGACCTATTATTGTTACATTTCTGATATCAATGACTAGATACACTTTGAAAAAGCTTGTTTAGCATTCTTAGGATATTTGCTAAATATCAATGACTAGATACAATCTCAAGTTGGGGAGCAAATAAGTGTTACTGCTAGATACAATAATACAAGGCTAATCTAGCAATCTTCCGCCAGATGTCTCTGTAAAATTCATGCAAACAAGGTTACTCACTTCACCAAAAACAAGTACAATTTAGTCAATTTGTTTAGAAGATTCATTAACTGAATTTACAAAAGTAAATTCTAAAAGAAAACCGAAAATGAACAGTTTTTTTTTTTTCTTTTACATGCACAAAACTATTATTTAAGGTTTCAACAAACTTGTAAGAAGTACATGATGTATCTCTCGTATAGTTGCACAAAGTGCAACATCAGAGAAGCATCGGTAATTTCTTCTCTTGTGGTGGACAGGTATAAAATTTCAAAGAAGGATCAGATTTGCGAAGTGATTGTTCGAATTTTTTCTCGTCTTCTTTCTAGGGAGAATTGGAAGCGGCCGAAATTACAAGGTATTGATTTCACTCAGTTTCCTGCAGTTGACGTTTCTTCTTTAGACACGCCTTTTTTGGAGGAAGAGGTTCGTGTAATCGTGTGGCTTTGAGTTCTATGTGTAGGAATAAAGCGCCTGGTCTCAACGGTTTTGCTATATTATTTTACTAGTAGTTTTGGCATATTATTAGAGGCGATGTTATGGAGTTTTGTGCGGAGTTCTGCCGATGTGGTCTCTTATCTACTGAGCTTGGAGCTTCGTTCATTGTTATGATTCCTAAACTAGAAGGGGCAAGTCAACTAAGAGATTTTAGACCGAGCCTCATAAGTGTCCCTTACAAACTTTTAGCGAAAGTTCTTACTCTTCATTTCAAAAATGTTCTTGCTAAGGTGGTTTCTGACTCTCAGGGTGCTTTTGTAGTAGGTAGACCGATTTTGGACAGTGGGCTCTTAGCCCATGATTGTGTTGATTCAAGATACAAGGAGAAGATAGGTGGTCTGGTATATAAGTTGGATGTGGAAAAGGCTTACGATCATGTAGACTGGGGTTTACTAGATTATATGCATAGTAGATTGTGTGGCCCCAAGTGGAGAAGTTGGATAAAGTCTTGTGTTCAATCTGCTTCTTTTACTGTGATGGTCAACGGCTCGCCAAAAAGTTTTTTTAAGGCTTTGAGAGGCCTTAGCCAAGGGGATCCTCCTTCTCCTTATCTGTTTGTGGTGATTGGGAAAGCTTTTAGCGGGATGCTTCGAAAGGGAGAGGAAAATGGGCTTTTCAATGGGTTCAAGACTTCGTCGAATGGTTCTTGGATTAGTCATCTTCAGTGCACTGATGATACGCTTCTTTTCTGTGTGCATATCTTTGCTCGGTAGATAATCTCTGAAAATTAATTGTTTTCTTTGAAGCTATGTCGGGATTGAAGAGTAATGTCGGTAAATCTGAATTGTTGGGGATAAATGTGTGCGATGACGACCTACGATGCTTGGCGGGTATTTTTTGCTTCAAAATCGGGTCTTTTCCATCATCATATTTAGGGCTTTCGTTGTGTATCGGCAAGCCGGCTAAGCACCTATGGGATCGGGGTTTAGAAAGGATTGAAAGGAAATTGGCTTCTTGGCAATGCTGATATATTTCTATGGGGGGTGCCTCACATTAATCAAAATTGCTTTTTCCTATATGTCGGTTTATTTTTTGTCCTTGTTCAAATGTCCAAAGGAGGTGTTGGAGAGGTTAGAAAGGATGAGGAGAGATTTTCCATGGAATGGGGCTTCAGATGTTAGGAAGTTTCATCTCCTCAAATGGTCCGAAGTATGTAAGACGATTAGAGGAGGGGTTGGGATTAGAGGTTCGGAAGATATGAATTTGGCTCTTCTTGGAAAATGGGTATGGCGGTTCGCGACTAAGGGAAGACTATGGAGGGAAAGTATTGCTTCTAAATATGGGGTTCAAAGAGTTGGATGATCGGTGAAGAGATCTTCGCTATATAGGGCTTCTCACGTTTGGAAAGCGATAGCTTCAACAAAGCAGCTTGTGTTTCAAAAGATCACTTTTTCTTTGGGTGACGATCGTCGCATTCATTTTTTGGGTTGATAGATGGTGTGAAGATCGAGTTCTTCAAGATGTATTTGCTAGAATGGAAAGGCCAGCTCCAAACCGATATGTTTTAGTTGCGAATTGTTTTTCAATGCTTGGGGGTAGTGGTTTGGGATCCCCCTGGTAGGAGGAACTTGTCAGACGTGGTGGAGTTTAAAGAATTTTATGAGTTATTGGCCTTTCAGTCGAAGTTCCATCCCTGCATCTCAGACTCAGATTCGGTAGTTTGGTTGGGGTATCCTTCTGGTAAATCCTCGATGCATTACTTGGTTAAGCTCTATCAAATGGATAAAACCTCTTCGATGGCCTCTCATCCTTTTCATTGCTAGTTTTATGGAGTCCCTCCACGAGTAGCAATGTTTGTTTGGTTGGTGGGGTGCATAACCTTCAAAGGAGAGCGCTAATATTGTCGAACACGTGTTTAATGTGTGAAGAGAATGTGGAATCTATAGTGTTGGGGTTTTTGGCCTGCGGAATGACACAGATCTAGATCTAGGATGGTAATCCAATGGTACCAAGCACACAAGAGAACACACAGATTTAACGTGAAAAACCCTTGCGAGAAAAAACTACGGCACAAAGCAACAGATCACAACTATGAAAGCATCAATTACAAAGAGAAAGGACTTACCCGATTCGAACAACCTCGAATCTCACCCTTGCTACACCCTTTAGAAACCCTAGAACCCCTTTAGAAAGCTTTTGCATACATTACCATTGCCTAGAAAAACCCTAGGAACACCTATTTATAGTTTAGGAAACTTCCCTTTCGCATCCCAGTTGCGAAAGGACTCAAATCCGCAGTTTCGCGCAAAATCGCGGAACAAACTGCGTAACCTACGACTAGTCTTAGCTAGTCTTCGACTGGTCATAGCCCACCTTCAACCAGTCGTAGCTGACCCTCAACCAGTCTTAGCTACAGTAAAAAACAGCAAAAACTCGCTAGACTTTGAGTCATGCCAGGGCTCGAACCTACGACCGGTCGAGCGCCTCTCACGACCAGTCGAAGCTTCCCACGACCGGTCGAACGACTTCAAAACCTTCCGATTTAAGACTTTTCTCAACATATAGATCATTTGTTTTTGCATTGCTCCTATGCGTATAAAGTGTGGGTTCATTTTATTCGGTTGCTTCATGTGGATAGGGTTATGCTAAGGTTGATCAGTAGAAGATTTCATGTGGGCTTGGCATGGTGGGGAAGTGGGCAAATTGGAGAAATCTAAGTGGTGGCTGATTTTGATGGGGTTTTTTTTTTGCTATTTGGGGGGTTAAGAAAAGAAGTGTACATGAGTCGAATCGAGTCGAGCTTGGCACAACTCGACTTGGCTCGGCCACCAGTTGACCCCAGCTCAAAATCAGCTCGGCTCGGTCCTCGAACCTGACCGGCCAACTCGGCTCGGTTCGGTCAGCAGCTTGGGCCTGTTCGAGACAGAGTTTGAGCCAAGATCGAGCCTATGCAGCATTTTCACTAACACATAGAGTGCACTTTCAATTTCTTACTGTATCTATATGTAAAATAGCAGCAATTGTTTACAGGTATTTCATCAAACACCTTGTAGGCAACATCAAAATCGAGAAAAAGGGGTATTTGTTTCATATACATACCTTCCTTACCATCAGCCAACACTTTGTTAAGTCATTTCATCAAACACTTGGTGAGCAACATCAATATCAAAGTAACCGAGTCACCGAACTGCTTCGATCCGAGTTCGATTCGAGTTGGGTTCGATCCGAGTCGAGTCAAGCTCAAGCAAGCTGGAACTCGGTTTGAAATTTTTTTGAGCTCAAAAAATCAACTCGACTCGGCTCGAACTCGGTTTCAAACCGAGTCGAACTGAGTTGAGTCGAGAGAGCTAACCGAGCTAACTTGGTTCTTGTACAACCCTAGTTAAGAATGGTCGTTCTTTTTGGAATGAGAAGATGGGAGTTGAGGATGTCATAAGTAGGGTTAAAGGGATGGTTTCCGGTTGGGCCACTTTTGTTTAGGCTCGTTTTTCCAATGTCCTTGGCTGTGCGGTGTTGCACCCTTTCCGTTGTACTCTTTCCTTGTTTTGCGGGTTGTTAATACATTTTTTGTTATCTTTCAAAAAAAAATAAAAATGCTAGCATGTATAAACAGTTAGGTAGCAGAAGCGGGAGTGGGAGTACAAGTCTTAAGTGTCAGTAGCGCCTAGTTAGAAGGTCTGTGAAACTAATTCCACATAAGGAGTACCAAACTCAAAAAAACGATCAAGTTTGGCAAGTAAAAACACCAAGCTTCAAAGTCCTTTTCTTGCATTTTTTAAATCTTATATAGCAAAACAATTTCCTTTTTTCCCTACTCTTTTAATTCAACTTTTCTAACTCAATGACAGAAGAAAAAAAATGCAAAAGAGAAAGTGGACGCACTACAAGCAAATATTTGGTCATCATTTGAAGTACAAATAATTTTCTACAGTATCGACAAAAGCAAGCATGTCACAAAGAAATCCAGGAAAAAAAAAAAAACAAACAAACAAACAAACAAACAAGCATATAAATGAAAAAAACAAAACAAAACAAAATAAAACCCAAAATTAAAGAAATGTTGGTAATAATCAGCAAGTATCCTTAGAACCTGCTCTTAGAGGAGGTTTGTTGTCATCTCTGCAACATGTTGACAAAACCAAATATTTTAATCTTTTTTTTCTTTGTTTTTATAATGGTGCTGCAATCAACATGATGGCATGATAATAAAAACTACTCCCAACTAACATGGAATCATTGAGAAAGAAGGAACTAAATCAGAGAAACGTAACTAAATCAAAGAAATCTAACAATCAGAATCATAAATACAATGAAGAATACAAATCTTAATAGAGATTACAAACTCTTCAAATCATAACCATATAAACTTTCAACAAAATACTATCAAGAACATCATGCCAAATGCCTACATGGCGAAAAGGAAAGAAAAATGGAATATAGGAAAAATGAGGAATGCGTAAAAATGATTGGTAATGTGCATATGGAGAATAAGCCAATAGCAAATTCAAAGTCTAAAGTCATTCTAGGTCTTGAAGAAAATTGCAGAATACTATAATCAAGAGAAATAATCCAATGTTTCCAAAGCCACTATAACTGCCCTATCACTTGAGAAATAATCAAGAGAAAAAGCGAGATGCTCAACCAATCGAGGGATTGCCTCGACTAGTCGAAGGTCCCTTCGGTTGGTCAAAGCAAGTTCAACTCGAAGTCCAACAACAAATTTTCTGAAATTTTCGAGGTCTTCAACCAGTCGAGGGTCAGGCTCGACCAATCGAAGGTTACGCAGATGGTGAGCGGATTTTGCGCTGACTGCATAAATTTTAGGTGGTTTCAGAGAGGTGTGTAAGTGGAGTTTCCTAAACTATAAATAGGAGTCTCTAGGGCCATTTTAAGGAATGTTAAGGCTTTCTAAAGGTATTTTAAGGGTTCCTAAAAGGGTTTTAGGGTTTCTAAAGGGTGTAGCAATGGTGAGATTCGAGGTTATTCGAATCGGGTAAGTCCTTTCTTTTGTAATTTCTATTTTCATAGTGAAGATCTGTCACTTTGTGCCGTGGTTTTTTCCGAAAAGGTTTTCTACGTTAAATCTTTGAGTTCTCTTGTGTTTGCTTGGTGCCATTGGATTGCTATCCTAGATCCATATCTATGTGATTCCACAACACAAATCCCAACAGCAAGCACTAAGCCTGAAACTGAACCTTTCATTCTATCACATTAGGCAAAGAGAGTGTCCATGGAGGAAACCAAAGGAATGGATTCAGATGATTGTATGCCTGTGGTACTCAATTTTAATTTTCTTCTCCCATTGAAAGGTATGGTGGATACGTTACATGAGAGCTAAATGAAAGGGTCTATCTTGTGCATCCACAATTTTAAGTAGTGGGAATCAATCAATCAGTGTTCCCATTCATTTGAGTTGGTACATTTCAGTAATTTCATGACCATTTGATCTGGTCAATTATTTTAAAAAATGTTTTAATTTTCTAAGAAGTTTATGCCTAATTAGTAGAAAATGATCTCTTTTATTTTTCCTGTATAATATTTTCCTTCCTCAAAGAAATATGTTTGACATTTTATCTAGTATTTATATGGCAGGGCACAGCAATTGATAGTATCATTGGTCAAATAGCTCATTCAAAATCCGAGGTAACACCATTTGATTACGTTTTATGCCTAGGCTACTTTCTTGGGAAGGTATGTCTCCTTTTGTTTGGTTGGTTTTATTATTATTATTATTATTATTATTATTATAATTTCCAGTCTTCATATATTCTTCCCAACATGTGAATGTAGCAAATGAGAGATATAAGTCTATCTCTCTCTATCTACTATCTTTCAACATTTATAATGCATGTTCAATGTTTCAGGATGAAGACATGTATGAGTTTTTCGAGCCAGTGCTTCCAACTGCCGATGAGTCAACAGTTGATGCTGTCAGGACATCTTCTAGCAGGCGGTCCTCACCTAAGGTGTCAAAGATGCCACATGAGGTGTGGAGGACCACATCAAGCGCAGAGAGTACGTCCGCTGCCAGGAACAATGAGGGACCATCAGTGCTTGATCTTAACAGCAATAACTACTTTTCTTGTGCCGTTGGACGGAGCCATTCAAAAGCACGTTATCTGATGGAATCGTCGGAAGATGTTGTCTCATTACTGGTGGCTATGGCTGCTGCATTTAGCTCTGATGAAAAGTAAGAAGGCGAGGACGTACGTGCTGGATGCCAGCAGCAGTGTAGATGACTGTTCTTTTGAGGATGTGAATATCATTTTTCTCCTGCACTTACATTCTCTCATTCTTTCCCTTTCTTCGTACTTCCTAGATGAATTGGCAGTGTAGAACTCTTTAACCGCTGACTCGAATATGGTGGAACGGTGTTTCATTGATCTCATTCTTTTTCCAAAAAGAACCAATAAATCAGATGAGGAACATCTCCATTGACATAATGCATATGAGTTTACACTGAATACGGAATGACCAACCCTTTTTTTTTTCTTTTTTTTTTCTGGATACCTGTGGCTCTTTTGATAGTGGACCAGGGCATTTTACATGGTGTAATCTGCCTTATGGACAGCTTGATGTTGGACATATGAGCTACGTTGGTGATTGTGGAGTTCCATGATCAGGACTGTTGATTTGGCACATCACGGCTTGGGTGGATCGTATCCCTTGGCACATGACGGCAATTGGACTGGCAAGCTGCCTAATCCATGGCCTAAAAAGGCAAGCTCAACTGACAACAGATAAAGGTCGATTCTGTATATGCTTTTAGGCCATGGTGCATCTGTGTGGTGGCACAAGATCAACGGGCCATCCCGTTTGGGTCCGGCGGTTTAATGAAAAAATGCATGATAGGCCGTGAATGGACAACCTGAAAACTCGAACAATATGGTACTAGTTAGCAAGTCTACATTGGGAAATTAAGAATATACATTATAGAAGTAAAAGGGTATTTTTGTTGAGAAGAGTATCAGAGCTACATTGACCAGAGGCTGAATCCGAAGCCTTCTTCCCTCTGCTCACATGTATATCCCTGCTTACAAAACTTACATCAAACAGCTTTTCTTTTCTTTTCTTTTTCGTTTTTTGTCATCTTTTCACTCCATAAGTCTACAACTCTCTACATATTCACTAGAGAAATTAACATGTGTGTTCCACAAGCTGCGCAGCTTTGGGCATCCAATCTCGAGCCATGGCTTTGCAGGGCCACTGAAATGTATGACAGCAGCGGCTTTCAGCATTCCGCGGTCCACATCTGATTGTTGATGGCCCAGACCTGATAGATGCCATGATGGGTCAATGCCGTGCATGTGCCCATCAAAAGCAAGGCTCTTTATTCTTAAAATACTAAAAATAATAATAAAATAATAAAAGTAAGAGAGAGAGAGAGAGAGAGAGAGAGAGAGAGAGATAGAGAGAGAGAGCTAATTAGCGAGAAGTTAATCTGAAGACTATATTAATGCCGCAAGTCCATGTGGCAGATAGATAGGTGGGACGAGGCTTTGATGGTGATGGCATCCTAACATGAAGAAATGGCTAATTTGGTCATTGAGATTGTAGCGATTCTACACTTCCATAACATGTTTCATGACACCTTAAGGTTAAAGTTGTTCCATTTCTCTTTGAAGGAGAAAGCCAAGTCATGGCTTCACTCCTTAAGCTTGAGATCAATCGAGACATGGACCGAGATGACCTAAGAGTTCCGTAAAAAGTTTTTCCCGATTCATAAAACCAACACCCTGAGAAGAGCGATCATGAATTTTTTACAGAAAGAGAAATAAACCTTCTTCCAATATTGGAAAAGATTCAAGGATCTTTTAAATTCTTGCCCACAATATGACTATGAAATTTGGCGGGTCATAAGCTTTTTTTATGATGGACTAACTTCGCACATGCGCCAATTCATAAAGATGATGTGCAATGGGGAGTTTATGAACAAAGATCCCAATAATGTTTGTAATTATTTTGATATACTTGCTAAAAATGCACAGTCATGGGATACTTCATCTAAGCCCACGAATCTCAAATCAGCTCTATCCAAGGAGAAAGGAGGAATGTATATCTTAAGGGAGAAGGATGACCTAAATTCTAGGGTGGTTAACCTTACGAGAAAGGTTGAATCCATGGAACCGAAAATAGTAAAAACAATCAAACCCGACGAGATCGTTGGAATTGTTTGTGGTATTTGCACTAGTATCATACACTTAACATGAGAGTGTTCTACAATTCCTGTGTTTCAGAAGTTGTTTTCTGAGCAATCCAATGTCATGAAAAGTTATCAAAAGCCGTCCGGCGCTCCCATCTCAAACACGTGCAATTCTAGTGTTTGTGTTTGTATATATGTGTTATATTGGTAATTAGCAGATAGAGCGAGGAGCCGCATGTACAACTACCTATTTGTGGGGTCCACTGTGGTGTTTTTATGGCATCCAAACCGTCTATAAGGGTCGCCCCACCTTCAATATGGAAAACATCAAAAATCAGGCCTGTCCAATCACCAGGTGGAAAATGGGAAACCGTATGAATTTGAAGGCTTTTGAGTGGCTTCCATTGTTTTCTAGGATGTGGTGCAGCTGATGATTTGATGGGCCTGATTGTTTGGGAGTCCATTTGATGGTGGGGCAACTTGACTGGATCGGTTGGATACCCGATACACCACAACGGGCCCAATGCTCAGACAGGTGGACGAAATCTATGCCCCCAACTCCAGTTAGGCCGGGAAACTTTAGGCCTCGTTTGGCACAGTGAATTTGAAATACTCTGAATTAGAAATCCCTTTGATTTGAAATACCCTAGATTAGGAATCTTCCGGTTGTGTTTGGCACCCTGGATTTAGAATCCCATGTAATTCAAAAGTGGTTATGCATAGTATACTTATAAGAGTTTGAATTTAATTACTAAATCAACTTCAATATTCTTAATTGGTGTACGTATGTAATGTTTGACACAATAGCTGTAATAAGGTCGTTGGAATATATACTTCAGCTAAATACAATGAAATTTCAAGTCTCGAATGGGCCACCAAAGCATAAGATCACATCTGATTGACTAACTAATGATTTTTAAACTTTGATTTACATGGCGCTGATCATCCTATTAAAATAATTTTAGTGATGCATATGATAATCTGATTGTTTTGGAATATCATAGGCGGGCCATGTGCCCAATAGATGAGTAGCCTAATAACACACATGTTACACATGTGACTCTTAAAAGGATTTTATATATAATCCTACCTTCCGCCTTGAATTTCAAACCCTCTCAATGAGGAGTTTGAAATTCCCTATATTTAAAACCCCAGGTTACTTTATAGTGCCAAACATATTGAGAGATTTGAAATTCCCCCATCCATGGTGCGAAACGACCCCATAACATTGGAAAAAATTGGAAGTAGGGTTGGGCCAAGGCTAGCCGGGTTAGGGTCATCCTTGGCCCAACCCTAAAGCTGAATGACCTCACTATAGACCACTTGAGCCCAACTCCTATGGGCTAAAGAGGCTCCACCCCTAGCCCTTTCTCCATTTGGGTACATGTATGCCATCGAGTTTTTTCAGTGGTACAACTATGCCAATAAGATCATTCATCACTCAAGTATATAGCTAACCCAATTATTCATTATATGCATGAACTTAAATGAGTTCATCAATATATTATTCATTATTTAAACTAGGGTCTATAATTTAAATGATTTATAACATCCCTGTGTCATTATCTACCATACTCTATAATGCCATATAGTGCCTATGTACTGTTTGACATACACCAAGGTAATGGGTTGGTCTAGGCTATTTATCATTGGCGTTAGCTGGGCTAAGCTGAACAACAGGCCTAAATTTCAAGCCTAAGTTTAATCCTCAACCAAAATTTAATGGCCCAAGCCCTAACTCTTCAAGATCCGGTCACTAGCCAAACATATGTACAACATATGCTTGAGATTTCACCAAGAGTTCGTGGAAGTTATAGCCCATCATGATGATCATGTGACATCTATTCCGTTGAACAGCATCAATGGTCCATATTAGCAGACAAGCTCAAAATAGCAGTAGATCCAAAACTTAAGTAGGCCCATACCTTAAGAAGCAATGAAATTAAATGCTGAACACAATTTTTAAGGAGCAACCAATGTTTTGGATCAAGCTGGAACTTGTGACTTTGATTAATCCCAGTGCTGATAACCTTATAAACAAGTTACAATTCAGTTGTAAAAGTTTTTAAACGGCTTAGATTTCACCTACAAAAGTCTTTAAATAATTTTATTTTATTCGCAAAAAACCTCAAAAATAAAAATAAAAAATCCGCCGTACTTTCTCTCGGTTTCCCACCTTCCTCTCGCTACATGACCGGGGCGGCGGCACTTTCCTTGGTGGTGTGGAATTTTCGTCTGGCTTCCTCACTACACGACAGAAGTTGGATTTGTCTTTGTGAGATCTATCACCTTCAGTCGCCTAATCTTACTTTAGAATACCAATGAAGGGAAATAATAAGGAAATAAGGAAGCCTTGATTGGTTGGTCGAGGTTGTGCCACATAAGAGGTCTCAAGTCCAACTGGTTGTACCAAAAGTTATGGTCCACCCATCTGATAACTTTTCACTTGTTAGGTTCATGTGACATCTAACCCATCCAATCGCTTACCCAAATCACAAGGATCACTTAGGGAAAAAATCATTAATATCCACTCATTGAATAGGCCACACTTGTATTTTATATCTATCAATGTGTATATACTGTTTTTTATAGTGTGGCCAAATTGATGAGTGGATAGAGCTGATTGTTTTATAAGTTAAGCATCATGGTGGATCCAAGCTATTGGATGGGTCGGATTTCGCATGAACGCAGGAAGTTATAAGGTGGGTGGACCGTAACTTGTGATCCAACTAATAGGACTTGAGACCTGCTAACAAACAAAAGAGTATCTATTTATTTTATTTTTTTTGTGTAATTTTCTTCTTTTTATTTGTGAAAGGAAGTGACAAGAAGCCAATAACACGTGAGATTTGAAATCCTAACCTCAAATAAGAGAGAATTTCTCATGAATGCCACACCACTCAAAATATCTTGCCAATTCAATCACCAGATAGACTACGTGTGATTTTAGATGTTTTTAAGTGGTGTATATTAGTTACTAACGTTTGGATTATTTTATCATTTGGCCAATCGAATTACCAGATGGGCCCATCACAGTCATAGAAGGCGGGTAGTTCTTACAAAGAGAAATCTAAATCCAATCTCAGTCATGCACCACAGAAAAAATCCACTCCTCATAGCACCATTAGCTCCGGGCATATACTTGCACCAGACAACCAGCCTATCTACAAGGGATAACAACCCTTACCATGGGCCCCACTATATTGATGTGTTATATATCCATCCTGTCCATCTAATTTTTTAGCCCATTTTGATCATAATCTCAAGTGAACCACACCACAGGAAGCACTGGTCATCATTGAATGCTTACCAATAAAAACTTCCCAGGGCCACCGTAAGCAGATGTTATTTGCCATCCAACCCATTGATAAGGTCAACTGTACCTGTATAAGGTAAAAATACAAAGATCAGCTGGATCCAAAACTTTCGTGGCTTACAAAAAGTTTTTAATAGTCATTCACTACTTTCTTTAATGGTGTGGTCCACCATATATTTGGATTTTCTTAAGTCGTGGGGTAAACTTCTAAACTGAGCTGAAAAAAATTGAACGGACAGCATGGATATACAACGAATTCATCAATGTGGCCCCACACAGTAAGGGTAACACCTACTAATGTGTAATCCGGGTAATACCTAATCGGCTCCCAACACCTCTTATGTGCTACATATGCTTCAAAATACGGGTCAATCTGATAGTATATGATAATTGGTAAGTGATGTATTTGTCGTACGAACGATAAAGGACGTGGATGATGCGGTAGGTTAATCTGGCAAAGTTGTGGGAACCTCGATGGTGTATGCGTTACATCCAAACCCTTCATCTATTTTACGTGATCATTCCAGGGCATGAGACAAAAAATGAGGCAGATCTAAAGTTCAAGTAGATCGCACCACATAAAACGGTGAGACAATGATACCTACGTTTGAAACCTTTTTATGGCTCACGTGATGTTTATATTCCATCCAACCAGTTCATTAGGTCACACAAACATAAATGAAGGGAAACACAAATATCAGCTTGATCAAAAACTTCTGTACCTCTCACAGAGTTTTCAACGGTAGGAGTTTTCAAAATGGATGGACGGTAGATATCGGAAACGGTCCAAATGGATTGGCTGGTCTCCTGGCACCAGCGTATTGACGTCAGCTAGTTCTGTGAGTCTGATAATGAGGTATGCAATATATCCAAACCATCCATACATTTGGTGAGCTCGTCATCTTAAGGCTTTAAACTAAAACTAAGACATATCTAACTATCAAGTGGACCACACTGTAAAAAGTAGTAGGAGATTGAACTACTACCATTGAAACCTTTTTTGAGATGATAGAAGTTTTGGATCGGTATGAAATTTGTTTTTCCTCTTCATTCAGGTCTCTGTGACCTTATGAATATATTTGATGGAAAATAAATATTATGGTAAGCGTTATGAATTTTTTAACGGTGAAAATCATTATTTCTACTGCTATTTGTGGTGTGGTTCGGATGATTTTTGGATATGATCTTTTTTTAGATAATGCTTTAAAATGATTTTAAAAATAGGTGGCCGGTGCAGGTATAATAAATACACCACGATGAGGCCTTACGTAACTTTGATCTCCTTTGAGCCGTTCGAGCAACTAGGAGCTCAAGCCAGCGCTCATATTCGCGCGACACGTACCCAGAGCAGCTATATAGCTAGCATGTGATACATTACCCAATCCGCTTCCGTAGGTATCATGCATACATCATGGTGGGTTCACATAGCTTTTTTACGTCAACACATCACCGTGTAATAGACGTCACTGAAAAAGTGGCCGTGGGATGCGGAAGCAGATTGGCTGGTGTACCTCACATCAGCGATATAGCTGCTGTAGGTACGTTTCGATTCCAAGACGAGCACTGACGCTCCTCGAGCTCTGAGTTGTATGAACGGTTTAAAGGAGATCAAAGTTACATGGCCCCCACAGTGATGTACTTATTATATCTACACGGTTCATCTATTTTTAAGCTCAACCCCTAAAATGAGCCAGGAGAACAGATGGGCGTGGATGAAAAATACACATTCACGGTGGGCCAATAGAGTTTACTCAGTACCATAAAGTTCCGCCTTAGGCCCTGTTTGGGTAACTGGATTAGAAGGGATTAGGTGGGATTGTATTCAAAAAAACATCATTATTACCCATGGCAGGGATTGTCCCCTGATTCCATGGGATTAGATTAATGCTCTGCTTTGTTGGTAATACGGTGGTACATTGAATAGATATACCCACCATCATTTGAATTACCAGAATAACACATATGTATTATATCTAAGCCGTTCATTTGTTTTGTAACCTCATTTTATAGTATGGGCCGAAAAATGAGGTAGATCCAAAACTTATGTGGCCCCAAAGAAGTTTTCAACGGTAAGTATTCAATCCCCATTGCTTTCAGTGGTGGGTCCACTTGAGCTTTAGAATTACCTGATTTTTGGCCCATGCTCTAAAATAATCTCAAAAATGGGTGGACGGTGTGGATATAGCCCACACATCGGGTGGGACCTACACAACTTGCTAGCATTGAGTGAAATTGGCACGGACCCAATGTAATTCCATCCGATCTAATTCCAAGCTTTGCCAAACATGGAGTGGAATTGGCACGGAACCAGATGAATCCAATCCCACCTAATCCCTTCTAATCCTGTTGCCCAAACAGGGCCTAAAAGCGTACTAACTGATTACGCAATCCAATTTCTGTTGCCAACAGGAATCGAGCCATGTGGGTACAGGGTACTCTTTATTGTGCGTGTGGCATCCACTTAACTTCGCACCTTTATTTTAGGCTGGGTTGAATCATGGTATTTACATTCCATCCAATCCGTTCATCAGATGAGCCTCACTAGGATGAACATTCACTCCAAAATTCAGCCTGATCTGGCCACAACACGTGAACTTAAGAAGTTTTAGGCATAATTTTTCATTTTTCACCTGAGTATTGTATCAGGCTCATCTTTGATATTTAAAGTAAAAATAAGAGGTTCATCATATGGACGGAGAGGATTTCACACTGCCTACAACAAGTTTTCGGGAGTCACTATTTTTACGGCTCGGATGTTTTATTCAAGTGACACGTATGGTAGATCTACAGCCAGTTTTCCACTGAGCCCCACCCAAATGAAGTCAAGCTAAAAGAATCACCCATAACTGTATGGCTGACAGAAAGCATGAGCCGCCCATGACTCATCAGTCAAGATTGGAAAATCTTGCATACCAAATGCCAGGTAATTTCATGTGCACTCCAGGTCTATAAATTCAGCTTCTATACCTCTCAAATGCATTCAATCTTCTCATTCATCTCCCTCTCTTCAATTCAAGATGAAGCTCTCCTACTTCCTAGTGTGTGTGATCATGGTGTTTCTTATGATGAGCCATGTTCCCATCACCATATCTGTAACTTGCAACGCATCGGAACTAAGCTCGTGTGCAACCGCCTTGCTGACGCCAGCGCAACCAACGGCTACATGCTGCAAGAAGCTGAAGGAACAGCAACCATGTCTTTGCAAGTACATCAAGGACCCCAACCTCCAGAAATATCTCAACCCTGGCAATGCTAGAAGGGTGGCCCGCTCATGCAACGTCCCCTATCCGAATTGTTGAAATTGGCTGGATGGATACTCTAATAAATGTAGTGGACCATCTAACCATTGATCTCAGTGGTTTGATAGGTAGTGGCCACATAGGTTGCTGATGGCTCAAGAAACCCATCGCTAGTATACCGTAATTTTGTGTGTATTCACGCTTTGTTTCCTTACGCAATAGCGTAAGTGGTGGGGCATGAATTATAATAAAACGTGTGGTTGTGGTTGTGGTTATATATCTGTCTCTGAAAAGGAAAGATCCTATCCCTCTACCAGAAGGAATGCATAGAATCATCAGGATTTCCAGATCGTACAAGTGGGGGGGCCATGGTTTAGTGATCCAGACTGTTGATTACCGATTTTGAGCCAGATCATCTTAAGAGGTGAGTCCCACCGTTTAGATGTTGCACACGTAAGCCAGTTTGGCACATATGGCTGCTTTAGAGGTGCATGTGGATAGGATGCATTCATTCAAACCGTTGATATGATAAGGATAACCATGGATGGCCCATGCACCAAAAATTGTAAAGACCAGAAAGAAACTCATATAAACATGGCTAGGATCTTTCAATCTGAGAGATCTTTGGAAAATGAGCCATCCACGGTGAAAGACAATATACCAACCGTTTAGATCGTCGAACCATGGGTCCATGGCCTGTTTGGGAGCGTGGATTTGAAACCGCTGGATTCGGAACCCCCTGGATTTGAAATCCAGATGGAGAATCAACTTTAATCCAAACGTAGCTATTCATAGTATATTTGCAGGGATTGAATTTAATTACTGAATCAACTTTAATATCTCTAATTAGTGAACTTATGTAATTTTTGACACAATGGTTGAAATAAGCCCGCTGAATTATATACTTTGCTCAAAAATGATGAAATTCTAAGTCTCAGATGGGTCACAAGCACAAGATCACGTCCAAGTGACTAACCAACGATTTTTAACCGTTGATTTACATGGACAATGTTTGGACGGTGTTGATCATCGTATTAAAGTAATTATAGTGATGCAATTGATAATCCAATTATTTTAGGATATCATTAGTGGGCCATGTGTCCATTAGATTAATAGTCTAGTGATACAAGTTACACATGCACATGTAGAAATGATTTTAGATGTAATCCAAGGTCTGACCTTGGATTTCAAACCCCTGGTTGAGGGGAATTGAAATCCCGGTTACTTTATGGTGCCAAACAACCCAGGGGATTTAAAATCCCCCCAAATCAATGGTGCCAAACGACCCAAGGTTTTTCATAGAAAAAATCCGATGCATCTGATCACTAGATCCTCTATGCATTTGCACGCCAAACACGGGCGACCCAGCCCTTTTGATTGTAACTTTGTTGGGCTTGACCGACTCGGCAAGACCTGACCTGGGTTCAGGAATGGAAAATGTGGCTAAAGGTATTGGCTCATCACTGTCCAATATGTGGATGCATACAAAAATACATGCATCATATGCATGTATCTATACTTATTGTCTATTAATTTGTTAGGCAAAATATCTAATAATTATTTAGAATATTAGGAAAACTCAGATGTCATACATGTGTTTCACATTTACATCTACTACAGTAAGGCCCACCATATCAACAGTGTAGATCACTACACCGTGGATCATGAAATTCCGTGTCCCACTTGAATAAAATGTAACCACATGCACTAGGTCATGGTTCACCTACGGTTGGAAAATTAGGTGATTTACTTGACGAATCTGGCTCAGGAAAATCGGATTCAAATGTATCTTCTAAAGGGGATGATTTGACACGGATATTGCAGCAATATCCTATCAGTATTTATAGCCCCACAGGCAGATAAACACTTGAAGACTAGAAGGGTAACAGAGTAATTATTAGAAATAATGGTATGGATTCAAACAATATAAAGAGATACATAAAATGGTACACCTATTTGAACAATCGTTGAGCTAATAACCCAGCTGTTTGACGAATTTGATTTCTTGCTGAAATGAAATGTGTAATATCGACATTTCCATGGTCTTTCATGTCAAATTTAAACAATGTTATACTAGTTTCACTTTTGAGTGATTTTAATTCCTAAAATAATATCGACATTTACATGGTCTTTCACGTCAAATTGAAAACATATAAAAAGTCTCGTTAACTTCTAAATTTCTATTAAAGACCAAAAGATCATCTATGTACTGATAAACAAACAGAGGCAGCAGAATTTGAGCCTCATGTCAACTGAGACTAGGGCAATTGACTTGAGAACGAATTTGAATCAGGGAGCTCCATTGCAAATCTTATGCATGGACCCTTAGGGCCTGCTTGGTCAGGCAGATCCCACGGTGTTAGGAGGGATGGGAACGGCAATATCCTGAGATAGGCATGACGAGCCAAACAGATCCGGTGAACTTGTCCTGGGATATGAGCAATCCCATGGATCTTAAGACAATCCACTGATATCACCATCATTACATTAAAATTGATCCTATCCCTTGGTTGGATGGATTGGAAGGTAAAGTCCCGGGATACGCAGGGCGTGCCAAACAGACCCAGTGAACTTGTCCCAGGATATAAGCAATCCCATGGATCTTAAGACAATCCACTGACACCACCATCATTACCTTAAAATTGATCCCATCCCTCGTAATACCATGGGATCTGCCTGGCCAAACAGGCCCTTAGTCTCCATCATATATGCATGCATGCATGCACACAAACAAAATATGTACATGGTTCCACCTAAGAATTTTGAAAGTTCTCGGGTTTTCGGTTTGAACAAGTGGGCCTGTGGTTTAGTGATCCAAAGCAATGATATGACCCAAAAATCTCATTGATGGGAAAATCCAAAACCCTTTAATCAGTAGCAAGAAAATATTCTGTCATCCAATTTCCTTCCTTTGTCATCTATTCTTGATCCGATTTCCTCATTGGGTTACAACAGTGTCGTCTCACAAGCAAAGACACCAATTGATTGCAAGATAAATCATCTTCGCACTACAAAATCATAATCCCTCCAAACTAAATTGATTATGTTTCTGATCTTGAAAGCATAGTGTTCATAATCTACCCATCATTTTAAGAGGTGTGCTCCAGTAGTACTGGTACCACCGTAAATGTATAGTGTAGGGGTCCAACTGAGTTGCAGAACGACCTGATTTTGTGGGTTTTCTCTCAACTTGCTTCCTGTTCTGTGGCCCACCAGAGCTTTCATTTGGGCTTATTTTTGGGTCCTGTATTTAAAGGCAAAGCATCCGATGGACATCACTTGGACCCCACTTCTGCCCAGTACAACCATAGCTTGCGGTGGTACCAGTACCACCAGGAGCACCCCCCCTCATTTTATTACCTGTACTTTCTTAGACTTCAGGATACTGTTGTGATTATGCATTTCTCTCTTTTGTTAAGGTGTGAATGAAGAACAACCAAACACTTATCTCCAAATCCTTTTCTTCATCAATAAAATACCTCTATGCAAATGAGGAAATTGAAATTTCAGCCTATTGCAATTGTGGATTCCGTTTTCGTTTAGTGACATAACGATAAACTTTTTCTTTCTCACAGTTCCTTACGTGACCTATTATTGTTACATTTCTGACATCGATGACTAGATACTCTTTGAAAAAGCTTGTTTAGCATTCTTAGGATATTTGCTAAATATCCATGACTACATACAAACTCAAGTTGGGGAGCAAATAAGTGTTACTGCTAGATACAATAATACAAGGCTAATCTAGCAATCTTCCGCCAGATGTCTCTGTAAAATTCATGCAAACAAGGTTACTCACTTCACCAAAAACAAGTACAATTTAGTCAATTTGTTTAGAAGATTCATTAACTGAATTTACAAAAGTAAATTCTAAAAGAAAACCGAAAATGATGTATCTCTCATATAGTTGCATGCACAAAACTATTATTTAAGGTTTCAACAAACTTGTAAGAAGTACATGATGTATCTCTCATATAGTTGCACAAAGCGCAACATCAGAGAAGCATCGGTAATTTCTTCTCTTGTGGTGGACAGGTATAGAATTTCAAAGAAGGATCAGATTTGCGAAGTGATTGTTCGAATTTTTTCTGGTCTTCTTTCTAGGGAGAATTGGAAGCGGCCGAAATTACAAGGTATGGATTTCACTCAGTTTCCTGCAGTTGACGTTTCTTCTTTAGACACGCCTTTTTTGGAGGAAGAGGTTCGTGTAATCGTGTGGCTTTGAGTTCTATGTGTAGGGATAAAGCGCCTGGTCCCAACGGTTTTGCTATGTTATTTTACCAGTAGTTTTGGCATATTATTAGAGGCGATGTTATGGAGTTTTGTGCGGAGTTCTGTCGATGTGGTCTCTTATCTACTGAGCTTGGAGCTTCATTCATCGTTATGATTCCTAAAGTTGAAGGGGCAAGTCAACTAAGAGATTTTAGACCGATCAGCCTCATAAGTGTCCCTTACAAACTTTTAGTGAAAGTTCTTACTCTTCATTTCAAAAATGTTCTTGCTAAGGTGGTTTCTGACTCTCAGGGTGCTTTTGCAGTAGGTAGACAGATTTTGGACAGTGGGCTCTTAGCCCATGAATGTATTGATTCAAGATACAAGGAGAAGATAGGTGGTCTGGTATATAAGTTGGATGTGGAAAAGGCTTACGATCATGTAGACTGGGGTTTACTTGGATTATATGCATGGCAGATTGTGTAGCCCCAAGTGGAGAAGTTGGATAAAGTCTTGTGTTCAATCTACTTCTTTTACTGTGATGGTCAACGGCTCACCAAAAAGTTTTTTCAAGGCTTTGAGAGGCCTTAGCCAAGGGGATCCGATCCTCCTTCTCCTTATCTGTTTGTGGTGATTGGGAAAGCTTTTAGCGGGATGCTTCGAAAGGGAGAGGAAAATGGGCTTTTCAATGGGTTCAAGACTTCGTCGAATGGTTCTTGGATTAGTCATCTTCAGTGCACTGATGATACGCTTCTTTTCGATGTGCATATCTTCGCTCAGTAGATAATCTCTGAAAATTAATTGTTTTCTTTGAAGCTGTGTCGGTGAAGAGTAATGTCGGTAAATCTGAATTGTTGGGGATAAATGTGTGCGATGACGACCTTCAATGCTTGGCGGGTATTTTTTGCTGCAAAATCAGGTCTTTTCCATCGTCATATTTAGGGCTTTCATTGCGTATCGGCAAGCCGGCTAAGCACCTATGGGATCGGGGTTTAGAAAGGATTGAAAGGAAATTGGCTTCTTGGCAATGCTGATATATTTCTATGGGGGGCGCCTCACATTAATCAAAATTGCTTTTTCCTATATGTCGGTTTATTTTTTGTCCTTGTTCAAATGTCCAAAGGAGGTGTTGGAGAGGTTAGAAAGGATGAGGAGAGATTTTCTATGGAATGGGGCTTCAGATGTTAGGAAGTTTCATCTCCTCAAGTGGTCCGAAGTATGTAAGACGATTAGAGGAGGGGTTGGGATTAGAGGTTCGGAAGATATGAATTTGGCTCTTCTTGGAAAATGGGTATGGCGGTTCGCGACTGAGGGAAGACTATGGAGGGAAAGTATTGCTTCTAAATATGGGGTTCAAAGAGTTGGATGGTCGGTGAAGAGATCTTTGCTATATAGGGCTTCTCACGTTTGGAAAGCGATAGCTTCAACAGAGCAGCTTGTGTTTCAAAAGATTGCTTTTTCTTTGGTTGACGGTCGTCGCATTCATTTTTTGGGTTGATAGATGGTGTGAAGATCGAGTTCTTCAAGATGTATTTGCTAGAATGGAAAGGCCAGCTCCAAACCGATTTGTTTTAGTTGCGAATTGTTTTTCAATGCTTGGGGGTAGTGGTTTGGGATCCCCCTTGTAGGAGGAACTTGTCGGACGTGGTGGAGTTTAAAGAATTTTCTGAGTTATTGGCCTTTCTGTCGAAGTTCCATCCCTGCATCTCAGACTCAGATTCGCTAGTTTGGTTGGGGTATCCTTCTGGTAAATCCTCGATGCATTACTTGGTTAAGCTCTATCAGATGGATAAAACCTCTTCGATGGCCTCTCATCCTTCTCATTGCTAGTTTTATGGAGTCCCTCCACGAGTAGCAATGTTTGTTTGGTTGGTGGGGTGCATAACCTTCAAAGGAGAGCGCTAATATTGCCGAATACGTGTTTAATGTGTGAAGATAATGTGGAATCTATAGATCATTTGTTTTTGCATTGCTCCTATGCGTATAAAGTGTGGGTTCATTTTATTCGGTTGCTTCATGTGGATAGGGTTATGCCAAGGTCGGTAGAAGATTTCATGTGGGCTTGGCATGGTGGGGGAGTGGGCAAATTGGAGAAATCTAAGTGGCGGCTAATTTTGATGGGGTTTTTTGGGGCTATTTGGGGGGTTAAGAATAGAGGTGTACATGAGTCGAATCGAGTCGAGCTTGGCACAACTCGACTTGGCTCGGGCACCAGTTGACCCCAGCTCAAAATTGGCTCGGCTCGGTTCGGTCAGCAGCTTAGGCCTGTTCGAGGCAGAGTTTGAGCCAAGATCAAGCCTATGCGGCATTTTCACAAACACATAGAGTGCACTTTCAATTTCTTACTATATCTGTATGTAAAATAGCAGCAACTGTTTACAGGTATTTCATCAAACACCTTGTAGGCAACATCAAAATCAAGAAAAAGGGGTATTTGTTTCATATACATACCTTCCTTACCATCAGCCAACACTTTGTTGAGTCATTTCATCAAACACTTGGTGAGCAACATCAATATCAAAGTAACCGAGTCACCGAACTGCTTCGATCCGAGTTCGATTCAAGTTGGGTTCGATCCGAGTCGAGTCGAGCTCGGGCAAGTTGGAACTCGGTTTGAAATTTTTTTGAGCTCAAAAAATCAACTCGACTCAGCTCGAACTCAGTTTCGAACTGAGTCGAATTGAGTTGAGTCGAGCGAACTAACCGAGCTAACTCGGTTCTTGTACAACCCTAGTTAAGAATGGTCGTTCTTTTTGGAATGAGAAGATGGGAGTTGAGGATGTCATAAGTAGGGTTAAAGGGATGGTTTCCGGTTGGGCCACTTTTGTTTAGGCTCGTCTTTCCAATGTCCTTGGCTGTGTGGTGTTGCGCCCTTTCCATTGTACTCTTTCCTTATTTTGCGGGTTGTTAATACATTTTTTGTTATCTTTCAAAATAAAAAAAAAAATAAAAAATGCTAGCATGTATAAACAGTTAGGAAGCAGAAGTGGGAGTGGGAGTACAAGTCTAAAGTGTCAGTAGCACCTAGTTAGAAGGTCTGTGAAACTAATTCCCACATAAGGAGTACCAAACTCCAAAAAACCATCAAGTTTGGCAAGTAAAAACACCAAGCTTCAAAGTCCTTTTCTTGCATTTTTTAAATCTTATATAGCAAAACAATTTCCTTTTTTCCCTACTCTTTTAATTCAACTTTTCTAACTCAATGACAGAAGAAAAAAAAAATGCAAAAAAGAAAGTGGACGCACTACAAGCAAATATTTGGTCATCATTTGAAGTACGAATAATTTTCTACAGTATCGAGAAAAGCAAGCATGTCACAAAGAAATCCAGGAAAAAAAAAACAAACAAACAAACAGACAAATGCAAAAAACAAAACAAAACAAAATGGAACCCAAAATTAAAGAAATGTTGGTAATAATCAGCAAGTATCCCTAGAACCTGGTCTTAGAGCAGGTTTGTTGTCATCTCTGCAACATGTTGACAAAACCATAATATTTTAATCTTTTTTTCTTTGTTTTTATAATGGTGCTGCAATCAACATGATGGCATGATAATAAAAACTACTCCCAACTAACATGGAATCATTGAGAAAGAAAGAACTAAATTGGAGAAACGTAACTAAATCAAAGAAATCTAACAATCAGAATCATAAATACAATGAAGAATACAAATCTTGATAGAGATTACAAACTCTTCAAATCATAACCATATAAACTTTCAACAAAATACTATCAAGAACATCATGCCAAATGCCTACGGTGGCGAAAAGGAAAGAAAAATGGAATATAGGAAAAATGATGAATGCGTAAAAATGATTGGTAATGTGCATATGGAGAATAAGCCAATAGCAAATTCAAAGTCTAAAGTCATTCTAGGTCTTGAAGAAAATTGCAGAATACTATAATCAAGAGAAATAATCCAATGCTTCCAAAGCCACTATAACTGCCCTATCACTTGAGCTCCTAGTTGGACAAGGACACATGGAAAGTCCAATCAGTCAATATAAGCTGACAATTAGGTCGAATCATGCTCCATGTGCTAGAATGCATAAAAACACCAATCAGGTGATCATATCCATCCAAAAGTTGGCCTTCTTTTTTTATAGTCATCCATTTTACAGGCCCTGAATGGGATAGTTAGGATCCTCTAATGACTGAGACTCCTTAGAACCATGTGCAAAATATGATGAAACCCATCAAATGGATGGTACAAACATGAACAAAAGAGCTCTAGTTGTTTCAATATCTTGTTGCTTCTCTCTTATCCATTATGATGTGTGGGGTCTTATACCTGTTATTTCAATATCTGGTATAAATATTTTATCTTCAATTACTGAAGATTACTCACATTTTACTAGGATATATCTTATGGAAAGTAGAGATTCCATGTAGTGTAGAAACAAAATGATCCAGACGCAATTCGGGATAAAAATAAAGATTTCTTCTTGTCTGGGAATGCAATAAAAGAAGGTTAATTTCAGGTTGGGTAAGTTCTCAGTGAACCAAAATATGCCCAATCATATGAACAGTTTGGTCATTTAAAATTGGCCCAATCACATTAACAATTTGGATTACTGACTACATGCAAACAAGCTGAGTAATATGGTCAATATAGATCACTTAAAATAGACCAATTCATATGAATGATTTGAATCCCTAAAAACTGGCCCCACCACATTGACAAGTTGATCACAAACTACTTGCCTAATCATATGAATGATTTATGATTATTTAAAAGAAGCTCAGTCATACAAACAGTTTAGATCAGATAAAATGGCTGGAATGATATAAACTTGATCACTGGAATAGTACAAATTGAAAGAATAGTTTGGATCACTGAATCCTAGCCCAACCATATTAACATTTTGGACCATCAAGTATGTACTAGTCATATGAATGTTTTTTATCATTTAAAATGAGCTTGATCAGACAAAAGCCTTAGACCAAAAATGATGACCCAAGACAAATGAATGGTTTGGATCATTGAAAATATGCCCAATCACATGGACGGCTTTGGCACTGAAAACTAGGCCAACCTTATTAAGGATTTGGATCACTAAGTATAGGCCTAGTCACATGAATGGTTTAGATAATTTAAAATGAACTTGGTGATTCGAACAATTTAGATTATGAACAGTTGATTATCTAGATGAGCTCAATTGTAGAAAAGGTTTAGATCACGAAAAAATAGGTTGTCAAAAGAACAGTTTGGATTGTTGAAAATAGGCCCAACCACATGAATGATTTGGATCACTGAAAGATGACCCACCCATATTAACAATTTGGATCAATGAGTATGGGTATAGTTATATGAATTTGACCCAACCACATGAATGATTTGGATCACTGAAAGATGACCCACCCATATTAACAATTTGGATCAATGAGTATGGGTATAGTTATATGAATTTGATAACTAAAAGCAGACCAATCATATTAATAGTTTGCATTAACGGTTATGGCTATAGGCCTACGGCCACTTGGGTTTGGTTATGGGCCTATGGCCCACTAATTTCTTAGTCTTTTTAGTCTTTGGATATGTTGTTGTGTTTAATGTGTTAGGGGCAATTTTTTCAATTTTTCTTTTTAATAATTAAATATAAAAAATAGAGGGTGGGGGCATGCAACCCTAACCAAACCTTTTCGTCTCTCATCTTTTCTTCTCTCTCTTCTTTTCTCTTTCACCTCTACACAATCTACATGGTCGCAAAACTCGAATAATAGTTTGCATTAAAGGTTATGGCTATAGGCCTACAGCCACTTGGTTTTGGTTATGGGCCTCTGGCCCACTAATTTCTTAGTCTTTTTAGTCTTTGGATATCTTGTTGTGTTTAATGTGTTAGGGGCAATTTTTCCAATTTTGATTTTTAATAAATAAATATAAAAAAATAAAGGGTGGGGGCATGCAACCCTAACCGAACCTTTTCGTCTCTCTTCTTTCTCTTTTCTTTTTCACCTCTACGCAATCTACATGCTCGCAAAACTCGAATAGAAGTGGTTCGGGCCCTATAATCCTCTCCATTCCACCCCAAGTTGGTTAATGGTTATAGCTATGGGCGTACGGCCACTTGGATTTTGTTATGGGCTTATGGCCCACTAATTTCTTAGTCTTTTTAGTCTTTGAATATGTTGTTGTGTTTAAGGTGTTAGGGGCAAATTTGCCACTTTTTCTTTTTAATACTTAAATATAAAAATAGAGGGCGGTGGCATGCATCCCTAACCTAACCTTTTCATCCCTCTTCTTTTCTCTCTCTCCTTTTCTCTTTCTTTCTTCTCTTTTTCACCTCTACACAATCTACATGGTTGCAAAACTCGAGTAGAAGTGGTTCGGGCCCTATAATCCTCTCCATTCCACCCCAAGTTGCCATATCTAGCTTCGGGGATCTTCTAGAAATGTAGGGGACTAATCGGATCTTGAGGGAAAGCACATTGCTTTTTTTTTTCTTTTTTTTTCCTTATCTTTTTTATGAAGAAAACATGTTGCTTTCTGCATTGTTCTTCAAGTAGAAGAAAACGCTCACAACGAGCATAGATGCCCTACCAAATAATGAAGGCTTGCTGATTCTTTCAAGGTGGAATTTAAAGTTGTTCGTTTATATTGGTTGTATTATGTAAATGCAGTTGTTTTTTTTTTTAATTGAAGATTACTACCCTTAAAGTTGTGTGGAATGTGGGAATGGTTTTGATGAAGATTAGAGTACGTGTAGTTGTGCTTCCTCTAAGATCAATGTTCTTCTTTGGCTTTGAAGTAAGTTAATCATGGAATGTCTATGGAGCCCAAAAAGTGTAGTTAGTACGTCTGTACGTGTAGTTGTGCTTCCTCTAAGATCAACGTTCTTCTTTGGCTTTGAAGTAAGTTAATCATGGAATGTCTATGGAACCCAAAAAGTGTGGTTAGTAGTTCCTCATCTCTTGGGGAAATGCAGACCATCATTTAATCTGTCAATAACCTATATAAAGTTAATGGGAAGAATATCTTCTATGGGTTAAGTTTGTCAAGGTATTCCTCTTAGCCCGCGAAAAAAACCAGTTACTCACAAATCTTAAACAGAAGGAATCTGACCCTAAATACAATAGTGGATGCATGGGGATTCCTTGATTTGATCGTGGTTGTGGAATAGTATGGAATCTAAAGTGAGCCCTAATCTAATGCTCTTAAACACGATAAAAGATGTCTGGAATATTGTGACGAGATCTTCTCTTTTCAAAAGGGTAAAAAACCCATTGGTGAGTATTCACAAAATTAATTGGAATGTGGGAAGAACTATCCATCTATCATTCTATTACCTCATATGTCACCCTCATAAAGAAACAATGGAATATATGAAAGTAGTGGAGCTTTTGTTTGGATTGCCAAAAGAATACCAACTAGCAAAGGATTAGATTTTGGGAGGAGCCTCAATTCCTTTAGTACCATAGGCTTATGCAAGGCTTCAATAAGAGCCTTGGAAAGTAAATTCGAAAATGTCAAGGCTAATGCATATGATAAAACTATGTTAGCCTCTTCATCCAGTTATTTTAATTCACGTGGAGCTTGTGGTAGACATGTTGGGTGTGGTGCTCTCCATGGTGGTAGAGGTGGTAAATTCCTAGGTGGAGGTAGAAGCGATCGCGGTGGTCGAGAGGGGACCATACGTGTACTCATTGTGGCCTTGTAAATCATATTGTGGACTTCTTTTGGAATCTTCATGGAAAACTCCTAAGGTTTAATCAAGCTTTTATGGTGGAAGGTGCTTCTTTCAATGGTAGATCAACTACTCTTGCTTCATCTAATTCTTGTGGTGATCGGATAAGTACTTCACTAAGCTGATACTTCTATTACTAGGAGTAGAAGAAAATCTATAATTTGGTGAATTTTGAATCACTGTGAAACCATTTTTCTGAATAATCACTCTGTGGTGATATACATCCAACACAAGAGAACAACTTGTTCATTGCAAAGATCTCATGACCCTTGTAAGATTTCACAATCCATTTCTTATTTTTTACTTGGTGAAATACAACCAATGGTCTCCCTGGGAATAGTCTCTTGACAAATTAAACCAAGAAAATCCAATTGTTCCCTAGTTTTTTTTTTTTTTTTAATAGTAAGTCATAATACTTCAAGAGCCTTAGTCTAATTTCCCTACTAAGTTGTAATACTCGAGAGCCTTATTACTCTAATTTCCCTAGTGCTTGTAGGTAATTTTTGGGATGTCAACTGTCAAAAGTTAACACATGAGAAGATTCCAAAAAACACGCACTTCAACAAACTCTATGCACCCTCTTGCTGGGATAGTAGTTATTAAAAGCTTTGAATTTTCAATGATATAAATAATTAAATACTATCACAACATAAAAAATACAGGGCCTAGATGATGACGAACATCAAAAATATTAATAATATGAAAAGGTTGGGAGTTAAATGCGAAAGGAATTACCTTTCACTATTAGTCCATCTAGTTTCTTATTTTTCTAAGAAGATCATATCATATTTGGTTTGAAAAGCGCCTTGGGACTATTTTCAGCATTTTCATGGTTGTCTAAGCTAATTTTCAGCATCTGACCTAGTGAAGTCTAGGAGGGGCATTAGAGTGATAGTCTAGGGGCATTCTTAAGAAGAGATCAGGTTTCATGATATCATAGTTATCAAAACAAGTCATGTTATTTTGGATGCAAACAAAGAAGTGGATGTTCTTGTGAAGATGGTGGTGGTATATTAGTCATTGGGAATTGAATTCCCCTTTTCTAATTCCTTTATCTTGTATTCTCTTAGCTCGAATTTTTCTTTCCTTCAATAAAATTTGTTATTATTACAAAGAATAAAGGTTCTAAGAATGCATTTTTCTTTTCATGTTGACAATACAAGCCAATGAAAGTATAAGTGTATACATAGTGCTCACCACCTAAAAATCCTTCAGACAATTACCAGGGAAAAGGAGAATAAATTCCATACAAAAACAAACTACAAAAGAAAAGGGAATACCACTTGCCAAGCTGTTGTACAACATAATGACTCCGAAACCCAGTAGCTCCAAAGTTCCAAACAAAGTCGCAATAATGCCACTGCCAAAATGGACATGCAGGCTTTGAATTAGATGAATAAAAATTAACAAAAACTAAAATACAAAATCAAAAGCTCTGAAATAGATAAGAAAACCAAAATGGAGGAAAATCCTAACCTATTCCTATAAATCTTTTGAGGCAGATCCATTGTATGTACATCGAGCACCATTTAATAAATGGTGCCGGCCTTATAACCAATAAGGGAAAAATAAGTGAATCAGTCTAGACTAATCAATTCAAAGGCCACCTTATGCATAGTCCGTTTCTTGAAAAAAAAAAAAAGCATCAAATGGGTGTTTCTAACCATTCAATCCATAAACAACTTTCAGGACCATTTCTCTAAATTTATTGACATTCAAAAAAAAAAAAAAAAAAAAAGGTGATGAGTAGGAAAGTATGCCAAATGGTGTGACTTTTGGGCCATGGCCCTCACTATTTTGATGGCCTGGCACCAAAAATAGGACTGTACACTCCTCCAAATGGACACACATGTACATTAGACTGACTGTTGGACTGACCGATTCATAGGCCACCTATGGATGGTCCATTTCTCAAAAAATGCAGCAGATGGGTGTTTCTAACCACTCAATCCATAAATAATTTTCAAGACCATTTCTTCAGATTTATTGACCATCCAAAAAAGGCCATATATAGGATAGCATGCCAAATGGTGTTAAGTTGTCATAGCCCTCTCTATGGAGATGACTTGGTGCCAAAAAGCAGGACCATACTCTCCTCAAAATGGAGACACATGTACATTAGATTGTCGACTGTTGGACAAACCAATTCAGTCCACCTCGTGGATGGTCCAATTTCTTGAAAAAAAAAAAAAATGCAGCAAATGGGTGTTTTCACAACTATTCAATCCATAAACAATTTTGAGGACCATTTCTATAGATATATTGACCATCTAAAAAAGGCCATGGATAGGACAGTATGCCAAATGGTGTAACTTTTGAGCCATAGCCCTCGCTATGGAGCTGACCTTGTGCCAAAAATTAGGACCATACAAAATGGACACAATGTACATTAGACTGTGGACTGTTGACAAGTATTTTTAAACCAACCATTGTTTTCATGCACGAGCAAATATGGCACATGTGTATGGCATGCAAGATTCTCATCAGCTCAGGTGGGCCACACTGTTTAGATAACATTGCCTAAACATCTGGTTGTTTCACTCAAGTAGGCTACAGAGCATGGTTAAAAGACTCAGTGAATTAACCCAACCCGTTCAGCCCGGAGTGAAGTCGCGACTCATCTGAGTCGGGGCTGAATAGGCCTGACTCACCCAAGTCAGGGGTGACTCGTGGGGGCTGACTCGTGGTAACGAACCGGATCGGGTCTGACAGAGACTGAGTCGACTCATACAAGTAGTATCAGACCCATCCGATTCTTAAAAACATACCATAGACAGAATCAATGAAGGGCTACACATAGACAAACAAAAAACTAAAAAGGGATTTTAGCCATCTCTTTGAGACAGAAGGTCTAATCAGTGTGGCCCACCTGATGGAAGTCTCGATTCTCGCACATGTGCATCCAATTGGCGTGTGTTTGAGTGAGAGGGCAGGGCCCCACATGGGTTCGTGGATTCAGCAAATATTTGTAGATTCAAAGGGGGATTTCATTGACAAAATGTAGTAGACTGTCGTACCTAACAGATGACCTTCCGCCGGTACCTCTCCTGAACAAGATGCCCCACGCCCTTCGTGGTGAGGGTCGATCCTAACCGTGGAGGATCGGTTCCATTGTCTGCAAACAAAACCAGTAATGAAATGGATTGCAATCAGAGAAAACAAAAAACAAAAACCAAAAAAAAAAAAAAAAAAACAAAAAACAAAAAACAAAAAAAAAAAAAAAAAAGATGAGATAATCACATGAACGAGAGAAATGGAGAGAATTTCTAGAACCCTAGAAGAGAGAGAGAGAGAGAGAGAGAGAGAGAGAGAGAGAGAGAGAGAGAGAGAGAGGAGGAGGAATTGAGAGAGGCGAGAACGTGTGAAGATTTCAACAGAGACTGATGCTCTACGCACCTATGGTACGCCTACATTCCTCCAATGGCAACGAGAGAGAAAGAGGTTTTCAGAGAGAGCGGGAGGGGGAGGGAGAAGGAAGGAGAGGTTCAGAGAGAGAGAGAGAGAGAGGGGAAAGGAGAGGTTTTGAGAGAGAGTAGTAGTTTTCAGGGAGAGAGGTTGCTTACTCGGCAAACAAAAGCAAAAAATGACACCGACATCAAAATATCGGCCGTCAAGGATTTTTACGCGGATTGGCTTGTACCACACACCAGCTATATCGCTAGGTGTGTATATATGGGTCGTGCTTAGAGGTATGCAAAATGGACCCCATCCGTCGGATCCGACCCGATCCGCCCGGATTCGAACAGAACCGATGGCCTGGATCGGTCAGGTTCGGGTAGGATTGGTCATATCCGAACACTAATCAGATCAGATTCGGGTACGTAGCAAAACCGCGTAAACCAAACCGAAATCCGATCCGTTTGGATCCGATCCGATTCGATCCGGACCGCACCAGTGTAGTAACTAGTATAAATTAATAAAAAAAACCCCACCCAACCCATCTCTCTCTCTCTCTCTCTCACACATACAAAGAGATTCATCGGCAATTCCTCGATATCTCAAGACCCAAGACAAGTACTAAAGCCAACTTCAAATTCTCATCAAAGGCACGAATTTCTATAAAAACTCTCTCAGGATCCTCTCTCTCAAGCTGTGCTAAACACCACAACACTTCAAAATCCGATCTTTTCAGCAATAAGAAAAGAACTTGGAAGATGGATAAATTGGTACCAGCAACACCCAGGTCCATAACTCAAATGGCAGACTGAGTAGAGATACCTTGTTTCAACACTTTGAGTCTTGGTATCTATCCCTAGTGGGGGTGGCTAACATGGAGTGTGTGCACTGACATGGGTGCGTACTCACAAGCTAACCTTAAAAAAAAAAAAAAACGAAGCAGGAGAAGAGAAGACATTCCCATATTAGTCTTTGAAAGTGTAAATACCAAAATGCTTTTTTAGAGTGCTCTGTCGACCCCACCATGATGTATGTGTTTCATCCATTTTATAGATCATTTTAGGGCTTTATGTATAAAAAAAATGATAGGAATAGAAATCTCAGGTGGACCACACCACAGAAAAACAATAATGATCGGATATCCACCATTATAATCCTCCTAGGGCCCACTGTACTGTTTATTTGACATCTAATCTGTTGATTAGGTCATAAGAACCCAGATGAAGGGAAACAATAAATATCAATTTGATAAAAAACTTTTATAGCATCCAAAATGTTTTTAATGGTCAACGTTCATTCAACACTGTTTCCTATAATGTGGCCCTCTTGAGATTTCGATATAACTCATTTTTTTCATAATAACATAAAATGATCTATAAAAATAGATGGAAGGCATGGATGAAACACATACATCATGGTGGGGTCCACAGAGCACCGACGACGGGTGGTAAAGGAGTAGCCAGTCCATTTCCACTTTCTATTACAGCATTACAGCTGTACTGGCGCTAGGCGCTCCTCGAGCTCCAAGTTGTACATACGATCCAAAGGAGATCAAAGTTATATGGGCCCCACAGTGATGTATTTATTATATCTACACCATTCATATATTGTTTTAGATCATTATCGAGCATTATTTCAAAAATGAATAATATCCAAAGATCATCTTAACCACCCCACAAATAGCAGCAAAGAATGATTTTCACTGTTAAACCATTAGTGCGGTCCGCTTGATAATTAGATCTGTCTTATTTTTCGTCTCAAGCCTTAAGAAGAGCTTGCCAAATGGATGAACGGTTTAGATATAACACCTACCCCATGATTAGATCCACATAAGTGGCTAAAGTAAATACATCATTTGAATTCAAGACGGGATTGCGTGAAACGCAAGTAATTAGTTTCGTGCACTGGAAGTAACTTTAAAAGTAAAATAAAATCGTATACACGTAGACTGAAAATTCTCTCAGAGTCATGTGGGGCCCACCTTGATGTATATATTTCATCTAAGTCGTTTATCCATTTTGAAATATTATTTTAAGCATTGAGCATAAAAAAGAGGTATATTAAAGGTTAACTTAGACCACACCATTTTGATTAAATTTATACTGTTCGAATTGTATCCAATCAGATCCGAATCGGTTTTTTAGACCGAGTCAGATTCGGTTCGGATAAGGGCAAACAGACATCGGATCTGTCCAGATCTAGTGGCCCGGATCCGATGTCAGATCGGATCGAATTCGGATCTAACTAGTGACATTTTGGATCTGATCGAGTTATAGCTAATCCGATCTGATTCGGACCGTTGCCCACCTCTAGTCGTACTGAGGGCGTCGATTGGCTACTGAAGGTTGCGTAGCGAGAATGATACTGAAGTCACGTCGCCAAGTTCCATGAGCCCACCATGACGTAGGTTTTGTATCCGCCATCCATCCACATGGAGAGATCATTTTAGGGTAAGATCCAAAGAATGAGTCATATCCATTGGTGGTGAAATTGCACCAGCGTGAGTGTGTGGGGTGTGTGCGTGTGTAAAATTTTAAAAAAAAAATTTTGAATCATATCCAAAGCTCCAGTGGACCCCACTACAGAAAACAATGGGGAGATTAACACCACCGTTTAAAACTACTAAAGGCTACAAATGCCATGCCCCGAAATTCGAGTATCCAAATAAAATCTTCGGGACCCAAATCTCAAGGTTCATGAGTTATAATATAATGATATTTATTACAATCCATGTGATTCAATCAAATTCAATAAATATTTAACATCATCTAAAAGAAAATACAGCTAAAATGTTTGTTAAATTCAACTCTCTTGATAGTTTTCCCTTTCTACATCGAAATTTTAACATAAACTAAACCTAAATAACAAAAAAACTGAATTGAATTAAAACTAAACTTAATTTTCTGGAAAATAAAATTAATAGTAGACGCCCGTCTGCTCGTAGTATTCCAGCTCTGCACCTGTCATGCTCCGAAATTCGGTCCCAAGTTAGCTAGGCCCGAACCCGAATTACGGGACTGTGAATTGTACTTAAACAAAATATACAACACAATCCACATAATTTCCATGCATTTTCAAGGCAATCAGAGCAACTAAAAGGATACTAATCATTGTCATTAAATATTGTCCACTAATCGATCCTTGAATCTTTAATTACATTGATATTCAAAAATAAATAATAACAATATACATTGAATTTTAAGAAATCCTCAAATAAACAAAAGAAAAAGTCTTCAATATTGTCCAATTGGCTCTTCATACACGGACCCTACAAAACAATCTATAAGGGCCTGTTTGTTTCAGCGAATTCGCTGGAAATGCATTTTCCCATGGCATTTATTACTTCTCAGGGAAATGCAGTGAAGTGCTGCACGTTTCCCATAGCTGATTGGACGGCTTACTTTTTTCAACATAAAAATGGAAAATATTTGTGGGTCCCACCATGATGCATATCATATATCTACACCGTTCACCCATTATGTCATATGGATTTATGATATAAGCTAAAAAATGAGGTATATCCAAAGCTCAAGTGGGCCACACCATAGAAAAATGTGAATTAAATACTTACCGTTAAAAACTTCCTGGGGCCATTGTTTCTTTTGGTTTGGGCCAATTGAGTGTTGGATCTAACTCATTTTTCTTCTCAGATCTCAAAATGTTGTGATAAAATGGATAGACGGAACAGATATATCATATACATCAAGAAGAGGTCCTAAAATTACTACCGAAACTTTTGAACCGGTTTCCAAAAAATTGACACTCCCACTAATATCCAAACAAGTGAAACCGTAATAATCACTGTTTCCAAGGGATTTACCATTTCCCAGTGAAACGGTGAAAATCAAACAGGCCCTCAAGGTGTGAGCGGGACGGCTCATAGGGTCACATCATTCCCAAAATTGAAAATTCTACTTTAACCCCAATATAACTCAATAAATTAAATAAGCTTAATTACGAGTATTGAATCGACATGTTACATGACAACAATAACAATTTGTTTTTCATAATATCAAAATAAGATAATACAGCAATCTAAAATCCTTTTTGGTTTAATCCAAGGCAGAGCACCCGTGTGTGTTGATCCTTTTAGGGAATAACCCTCGGTAGAGCACCGGTGTTGATCCTTTTAGGGAATGACCCTCGACAGAGCACCTGATGAATAAACTTTTAGGGTAAATACCGAGGGCAGAGCACCGTGTGTGTTGATCCTTTTAGGGAATTGCCAAGGACAGAGCACCAGTGCCGAACCTTTCAGGTATGACCCTGGGCAGAGCACCCGTACCGTGCTGATCCTTTCGAGAATGACCCTGGGCAAAACACCCGTATCAAAATAACATGATGGTCCTTTCAGGGCAGAGCACCCATAATATAATTAAAAGTATTTAAGAATAATCAAATGAATTTATTCCACCTATTAGAAATCAAATAAATGCATTCTACATCATGTAAAATCAAAATTAAATGTCTTAAATTAGCAATACGAAATAAATAATTAATGAAACGAGAGTATCTAATAATGTAATCTTTTCAATCGGGAAAATCACCTACCTGGTGTGTCGAGTGGAGGTTGCATGACATAGTTTGGACGTAGATTGGAGATGGATCCAATGGATAGTTGAGATTTTTCAATTTATAGGTTGGCTTGAAAACGAAAAGAGAAATGAGGAAAAATCGAAGATGTTTCAATCTGCGTGGATTGCATTTTGGAAGCCTTCTAAATCTTTTACTATAACGGAAGCTAGGTGGGTCCAACGAGATGTTTGTGAGAAATCCATTCCGTCCAGCTACTTTGTCGGGTCGTAATAATACATGATTCTAAAGGTAAGGCGTATTTGGAATTTAGGTGGGGCATAAGACTAGAAACAGTGGGGTTGAACATTTGCCGTTAAAATCTTCTTGGGTTGATGATGAGCCGTTTGGATTGTTTGGTGGGTTCCGCCGATGAAGAACGGTGGAAGAAGAAAGAGGAGAGTTTGAATGGGAGAGGAAATTGGGGACTCTCTCCTGGTTTTACGGTAACATGTGCTGCCATGCAACGCATGTTGCTCTAAATTTTAATTTTTTAATTTAATTTATTTTATATTATTTTGAGATATGTTGGCAAGTGGCCCCACACTAGATATCTGTGATGAATCCACACCGTCCATCTGATCCATAAGATTATGTTAGGATATGGGTCCAAAAATGAGACGGATCCAAAACTTAGATGGACTACATGGTGAAAAGAATGTGGTTAGAGATTTGCCCACCGTTAAAACTTACTAGGTTCACTATATGGACGGTTTCCATCAAAGGTAGGACAACTGAACTTTTGATGACATTTGGAGGGCCAGGTATGTTGAAGGACTAATACAGATGGGTTTGTTTATTTACTTCTTTTTCTTTTTCTTTTTAATATATATATATATATATGAATGGTTTGATTTAATGAACGGTTGGATCACAATGATTCAAGATTGGATGTGAAAGGCTGGTTGATCGATTTAAGTGAAAAGGCCAATGATGATGGAGGGTTTACATTAAATGATGGGCAGCTTACATGTGCTAAGGAATGGACGGTTGGATTGTATTTAACTGGTCTTGGTAGTGTCTCATCTCAGGTCATGCATGTCTACATAACTTCCATTTTGCTGACATCATCATCCAAAAAAATACACCTCTCCTAGCATCTCACATTCCCACTCCTAATTCCCAGTTACATGCTCAACATCTCCCCTTTACCAGTGATTTGTACACGCCGCTCCTAACCAGTGCATGTGCAGAGGATATGGTGAAATGGGTGGATGGCTAAGATAGATGGGTTTGAATGGATGGCCTTGATGAATTGGATGAATGAGTTTGATGGAAGGATGTTATGTATGTCATGTGATGATTGGTTGGATTAAATTATTGGGTGAAAGGCTGAATGGATGGTCATAATCAACTTAGACAGATGGACTGCTAAAATTTCAATGAATGACTTGTGCATGATGGTATTGTGCACATGTATGCTCACATGTGGGGTAGTACATGATAGGTAGTTTGAGTGTAAGATGGACGGCCATTTGAGGCTGTACATGGCCCATTGGTTAAATAGTGTGATGAATTTGTTGCTAATCCAGTGAGTATACCTTATTGCTAATCTAATGCAAATGCTTCTGGCTAATCTAACGCGAATAGATTTTACATGTCAAGCTTGGTATTTGATGCAAGGTTGGGATGGACAGATGTACACCTTAGGTTGAGTGGGCATAAGACGACCTTTGATGGATGGCTTAGATCTTGATGAGTGCGTATTTGAGAGTATTATTATTATTATTATTTTGTTTAAATGGTCCAGTGGTTGGACAATTTGAATAGATGACTGCTAAATTGTGAGAGGCAATTTCATGGGCTAGATTGATAGTTTTAAGTAATTGGAACACGATAAATAATTTGAATGGCTTGTGAGTTGATGGTTTTGCCATTTATTAGTGGTTGTGATTGGACACATGTGAATTAATTGTCTCGCAGGGCGACTTTGGAGCTCAAATAAAAGGTCATATGTGCCTGGGTAGATTTTTATTTATTTATTTATTTATTTATTATTATTATTATTATTATTATTATTATTATTATAACACACACACACACACACACACGAAATCTAACCGTTCAAATTTGGCTAATTTAAAATGTAAGCCAATGGTTGTTCTCGATTTTTATTTTATTTTTTTTAACAACAATCCAGTGGTTAAGATCAATTTAATCTCGGTGCATAGTCAATAGTTGATGTTGGCTAGATTTGGATTAGTTAGTAATTAAACATGTGGTCTTAAGTATATATGTTGAGAGAGTGCACTATAAATAAACTTATATATATTCTACCAAAATCATGTAATCATTAATGACGTTAATTAATAGTTCGCACTAAACAAAACGATCACACATATCAATGGTCACAATTTGTATGATTTGATAGACGCATGTATGCATGGATGCATGGATGTATGCATGGATTTATGTGTGTATGCTCCAATGAAGACAGATGTACATGCATGTATATGCACGCACGTGTACCAAAATCCTAGGTTGTTATAGCACCTGTGCATTTTTTTTATAGTAGGGTGAGCATAACAGCCCAGTAGAATCATTTCTTCCTCAAATTTTAACATGTTCAGATAAAATCAAATTATTATAACAATTGAGGAAAATATAATAGAGATAATGAATTTAAGCAACAGAATTGTGAAAATGTGATGCATGTGATATTTTCCATGAATACTCATAACATTTATATCATTTCTTATAACACCATACCCAAGTGGATGGTCACGTTATATTAACGCCCACGCACTGGTACCTCATGGTGATGGACCCATTTATACGTTAGCTGGTCAGACTATTGCTCCAGTTGTACCTCTGACATATATTCACGCACACAATTGTACTCATACGTCGTATATGAAGGAGATTTGAAAGGAGTTATAGGGTCTTTCACCCAAGGGACACGATTGCCCTACATGTTAGCTTTAGAGTTTCTCACCCAAGAAACACAATCGCCCTACTTGCTGATACAACTATATATTTTTTTTTCTCACAATTAAATAATCAATAGAGAAGCATAAATAACATGAACAATTCTAAAATTAATAAAAATAAATAAATAATAATTTAATAAATCAATTTCTACACTATAATGCAAGTTCTATACGAGGTGCATAAATTCAATGTTATTAAAATTTAGTTTCTGAAATTTGTTAAAATATCAAGTTGATTTTTGTAATAGTGCTGGAAAATTTACAAGAATTCCTGAAAATGCTGAAATACTAATTTTGTCTCAAAATTTGAATTTTGAATTTATTTACTTATTTGTAATGTAAATAATTTATTTTATTCAAAATTTAAATTTATATTTATTAATTTATAAAAGTTTAGTTGTACCTTATATTTAAATTATTATTATTACTATTATTATTTTATTTTTATAACTTAAACTAGAGTTTAAATTAGAATAATAATTAGAAGTTCGAATTAATATCATATTAAATTTCAACTTAATTAATTTAAGAAATCATATAAGTCAGAGTTCATAATACTTACCAAATAACTAAAATATTGAATTATAATTAATTATTTTTAAAGCCTTCAAAGTTACCTTAAATTTAGATTTACATTAATTTAATTCTTACAACAAAAATAATAATAATATTAATATTAATATTAATATTAATAATTTTTCATTCCCAATTAGTATAATTAATATTAATTCTCAAACTTTAAAAAAATTAAAATTTTCATTTAATTGCTTGTTAACAATTTAATTGTAACCACTTTACTTTAAATTAAATTAACAAATCATTTTAATATTTAAAATTTCACTCGATCTAGATTAATTTAATTAAATTAATTATTACTTGTGAAATTAAATACATATATTAAACAAGGCTTAAAATTTACAAATTAATTTAAGTTATTAATTTTATTTTTTTACTAAAAATAATTCTAAGTTAAATTTAACAATTCTGATATAAAATAATAAAATCTATTTGCATATACTATATTACATCTGACTAAAAAATTTCATAACTTAATTGAACATATTCTATTTTTAATAATTTACCTTTATATAAATGAATTTTAAAATTTAGGAATAACTTATTTTAATTTTAGTATTAACAAACAAATAATTTTTTTATATATAGAATTTCTAAATTAAAATATAAACTTAGATAAATTATTTATTTTATTTTGTAAATTTATTATATATATATATTATTTCAACATTAAAAATCAAAAATATATAAAATAGAAATTTATAAATGAGTAGGATTCTCTACATAATAATCAACTGACAATAATATTTCTATCAAAATTTTAGAATAAATAAGCATAATAATTAACTGAAAATGATAAACCTCAAGATAAGATCACCTACCTTAAAAGTCTGATGATCCGACCCCGCTTTAATCTCTCTCTCTCTGTCTTGATCTGTAAAGCTCTCTCTCTCCCTCTCTCTCTCTCTCTTGATCATCTACCGGGTTTTCTCTCCCTTTCGATATGATTGAATCTTTATTTATATTTTTCCTTCATTTTTAATGGATGTGAGGAACGAGGTAGAAGAATGAGGAATGTGGGTAGTTTCGTTTCGTGGGAAGGTTTAGTGCACATTTGTAACGCCTCGACTTTTCAGGACCCGAGTACATGACCCGTTTCCCAAAAACCCGAGTGTTAACCTTAAATGATGGTCAAATATATTTTTTTCTTCTTTTATCAGAGTAAGCAGATGAGCGTAGAGTGGACAAATCAGCATAAAGGAAAATTTCATTATTAATTAAATATACAAGAAGCTGCCCATAATGACTTATACAAACCGATGTCTCCATTCTTACGAATACAAAATGAAATAACATTACATGTGAAACAAAGTAAATTTATAACAATCTTGAGCTGTGAAATTCTGTAGCAACCCTTACCAAATATAATCATGCACCATTGTCAACCATAGCCTGCTCTTTACCAATATGAATGTGGACATCATCAGGGTCACCTGTGCTACCTGTACGGTTATATATTTGATGGATGAGTAGCCAACTCAGTGTGAACTCCCCTCAAGATTACACACCACCGCATTAGGTAAGAAATAGTATAAAACATCCAGACAACCAAAACAGAGTAAATGCAGTCTTATTAGATGCATGGATGCATGAATGCAATCATGGACCCAGGTAAAATATTCAGACGGTCTGTGCCCCGGAAAAAACATCCGGACGGGCATTGCAGTCATCCCCCAGGGATAAAACTGGTCATAAGCGCAACATTCAGCATAATCGCAGGGTAGAGTGATCCAAGTCATTATCACAATCGAATGACTAGTCATAAGCACAACATTCAGCGTAATCGCAGGGCAGAGTGATCCAAGTCATCGAAATATGCCATGTATGCATGATTTGCCAGCCCATTATTAGTCCATTTACAATCAGCCAATTTAAGTAAGCTCAAAGGTCACTACGGGGAGCATATGGCCCAGCTTAGGCCGACGACTTGGGCATAGTGTCCCATTCCACCATCCCCGGCCCATGAGACTACCATCTTAGGATGTTTAATAGAAACCCGTCGACTAGCGGCCAGTCATATTACAATATATGAGGCTTACCATCGCATAGTTGCACAATATAAAACATCTAACCCATATAGGGAAAATACTAGAACAAAGCCAAATAGGGCGATATCAAGTAGGCCACATAGGGCAAGTATCAGAACCATACAATAAAAGACCATCCTTGAAAACCATTGGACTCAACAACCCTGGATGGTAGGCCCACATCAATGATCCATCAAAACCACCACTTAATAACCACCAAGTCGAAGGTCCATTACAATCACAACTAGTCAAGTTACATCCCAAGTATGGGTGTACATTCATATATGAGAATTTTCCACTAATGTACCAGTTTAAGTTCCATAAGCAATCCACAAAAAGAAATCCATGAGCATGAACAATTATACAGGATAATCATAGAGCATGTTATACAACAATTCAATTTCTACCAGCTAACACATGTGATTATAAAGGAAAGATATCAATTTAAATAAAAACTATAACTTAAGCTAATAAGAAGATGGAAAGCTGAAGGAGAAGAATCATCACCTCATAGTTCGCATCACCTACCAACATCGTTAGGGAATGCGCGTTCTCTTAAAATCAGCCCTTATTATCAATCAGGAACTAGTACAATTAGATCCAAGCTCTACACACTACCTAGGGTTTGAATTACTTTTAGGGTTTTGGTATAGAGTTAGGGCTTCATCCTAGGATTTAATTCTAGGAGTAGAGCTTATGATGTATGTGCAAATATAATATAATAGTAATATGGTTAGTTACATTTTAACTTTAATGATACAACTATTATTTGTGACCCTAGTAATAATTAGTATTTAAAATTGTAATAAAATAGTATAACCCATTATTAAAGAAAATGTTTTCAAGTGATGGACACCATGCCAATATCGCTAATGGTAGTTTCGTTTATAACAACTAATATTATCATAACATGTTAATAGTAATATTATGATAATATTTAAGAATGGTAAGTAAATTACACTATTCACTCATTTTAATTCCATTTATTATAACTAGTTCTAGCATAAGTTACCCATCAATGGCTAATCATATATAATATTAGCAATCCTAATAATAAGAGTGTAATAGTGATATTAATACCATGAGGTATGTCCAGTCTAAAAAGGAAACATTGACTCATTGAGTCGACTCAGTTGAGTTGGAAAGGTTACTTGATGACGATGCCCTACACTAGGATCAGGACTGGGAGCCCCAACGTAGTTGGTCTACTGACCGAGCATGGTCCCTAAATGGCACGGGATTTGGGTCGGCCTTAACTCAGTGAGTTGACTCAGTTTGAAATCGAGTTGACTCATTTTCCTTCTCTATTTTCCTCTTCTTCTCTTCTCTCTTTCCCCTCACCATTTTTCTACTTCTCTCCTTCCTCTCTTTCCTGCTAGAGCATCCAGTAGCCTCTAACTCGAGCCAGCTGACTTGGCAGTGAGTCAACCCTCCCTCTCTCAAACCCAAGCCCTCTCCTTCTCTAGTTTCTCCTTTCTCTCTTCTCTTCTCTCCATCTGTTCCTTCTTCTCTTTTCCCTCTTCTTCCTGTCTAAACAGGTCCAGCAATACCTGGACTCAACCTCCCACATCAGGCCCAACTCGCAACCCAGTGAGTCAAGTCGAGTCGAAGTGGTGCAACAGGTAGTGCAGCAACGGCACTGCCGTTTTTCCTCTCTTCCCTTTCTCACTTCTTTTCTCTCTTTTCTCTCCCTTTCCCACAACCATAAAAATGTCTGGATTTGATCATACTCAACCCAGCTCGGACCTAACTCAGCCTAAGTCGGACTGAGTAATCTCACCACCTCTTCTTCCTTCCTTCTCCTCTTTCTTTCTATCTGTTTCTCCTCTCTTTTCTTCTCCTTTTTCTTCCTTCTTTCTTTCTTCTCTATCATTCCCTTCTGCTGAAGATCTAGCAAGGCTCCAACTCAGCTTGGAATCGGATCGAACCAATGTAGCTCTGTGGAGAAGACGGTTTGGCCGTCAATGGCAGACTCCCACCCTCTGCTTCTTTCTCTGATCTGAGAGCGTGGGAGGGTTCGAATGGATGTCATGGAGCTTGCAGAGGAGAGATTTCGAAGCTTCATGGGCGTTTGGGTGGTGGGTTCAGAGATAGAAGGAAACAGCTACTTTCTCTCTCTGATTTTCTCTTACGGCGTGAAATGGTGCTAGGGTTTGTTGAGCTTGATCCCAGCCCTTTTATTCCTTTACCCTCATGTGTTAGAACCGTAGGATCGACAGCCAACGGTCCGGATTTGTTCTGGCAGGACTGACTCCAAAATACTGCTATTATATCAAACCGGCAGTCGCCGTGGGCGAAAATCCTCTCCCACGTGGAGAGCCCTTGAGTGGCTGGGATTTGCTTGAAATGGATGGTCGAGATTGGAGAGGGGTGAGAGCACACGGATTGCTGAGCTGGAGTGTATTGAGGGTCAAATATTGCATATCAGACCTTGATAATTGTCAGATTTTACATACACAATAATGCTTAATGGAGTATTTTAATTGTGTTTTGTTGCAGAATTCAATCAGGAGCATTGACTGAAAACTGATAGTAAAAGCATGGATTTGGCACTCCGATGTCATGAAAGCAGGGGACGGACTCCTGGGGATTGGGATCGACGATTTTACACAGCCGAGATCAGAGAAAATTGAGAAACTAAAGCTCAAGTGGCCTGAAAGTTAGCCAGAATGCAAGATCACAGGTTTCGCACCATCCGTTTGGTTCGAAACTTCATACATGGCCTAAGGACCATAAAGTAACCGTACACGTCAAAAATCATCCGTTGGATCCCTCTGAGAGTGACCCAACGGTCAGATTGGCCTATAAAATGGTAAAGTGGGGCCCACCTGATATCTGGATCTACTTCAATTTTTGTCTCAACGTCTTAAATAAGCCGAAAAAATGGATGGACGGAGTGGATTTCGAATATACATAAAGGTGGGGACCGCTTTATATCGGTGGAGTGCACAAAACCCGTGCTCTCGCCATGCACTTCGGTCCGATGGAATCGGTCACGGTCGTCGACCCGATCCAAGTTCTAAGCTTGAATTTACGTAATGTGAGGGACTCATGCGAGCGATCTTTGGTGGGCCACCATCATCACGAGTTTTGAAGATCCACACCATTCATCGAGATCGCAGGTAAAACCGACCGTACTGCCTCGGTTACCGATTTTCTTGGGCTACATGAATATGAAGGCTTTGACGGAGGTTGGATGGTGCCAAGCAAACGTCTCGTGAAACACTATAGTTCAAATTCAAAACCTAAGAGGATCGGACTTTTTTCATGGGAAAACCAATGATCGGTCTCGGATTTCTCAAAGGATAATCGAAGTGGGTCCCACAGAGAGTCCAGTCGACTGCTGTTGGCATGCGTTGTTCACGCACGACCGAAAATCCAGATTTTTCGGGCGGTTGTGGCCACCGATCGTGATCGGATGGTCGATCCCACCATTTATCGTGAGCCTGGGGCCCTCTCACCAATACATATGTCGTCGAATTGGAGAAAACAGCATAGATCGGGTTTCGGCCGATTAAATGAAGAACGGACGGCAGAAACGATAAACCTGTGGGCCTCTTCAACGGATGATCGAAGTCACCCATATCTGATTGAAATTGCAAGGCGCATCTCATGGATGAAGTGGATTTCCAAAAGGAATGAAGAAGTGGGCCCCACCAGTGCCACAGCGGAAGAAATCTGCGTCCCTGTTTCGTGGTCGCACGCAGCCCAACTTTTACGGGCTGTGGTGTGGTCTCGGTGATGATCGGACCGGCAATCTGGACCGTCCATCGTGTATACAGGTCAAAACCGTCCAAAGATACATCCTTTTTTTGATTTTGTGTGGACGCCACAACTACTGGCAGCAGGCGAGCGAAAAATCTGCCGCTATCGCGCACACTCGTCTACAGTAAGTTTCTCGGGAGAAGATTCCTGCTGCGAAATTGATTTCATGATTTCTCCGCCCATTCTTCCTGTATAAAAGAGGCTGGACGTGAGGAGGGAGGCTAGGAGGTCTGGGAGCAGAGGCTTGGCTTGGCTGGAACGTTTAGAGAGAGAGAGAGACAGAGAAAGGGAAGTTTTTTTATATGTTTATTTGCTTATTTGTTTTGAATTATGAAGAGATCTAGTCCATCCATGTCGGGCTAAACCTCTTGGCTAGGGCCAAGAGGTGAAGCTTGTCGCGTGATGGGAAGATCTCTACGGTGATTGATTCATGTTTAAACTGAATGGATTTTGATTTAATTTTATTAAGGGAGTGTTTTCGACCTTTAATGGTCTGTTAGACCGAAATTACAATGGGTCTGCAATGGCTTTGAGCATGTTTTTTTCTCTTATGTTTATGACGTCAGGAAGCCATTGTTCACCATCGTCTCCTTGGCATGATGGATGTCGGTACCCTTCCTAACCTTCATACATTGATTGGTTGATAATTAGTTTAATTCTGTTGTTTGCTTTGTCTCCTGGGCATGGTTTGGTGATGGAATCCATTCTAATTCATATACCTTTCGTCTTTTCAAAACTACATCAAAGGAAGTTCAGTTAATTTCCATGATTCGTGAAGCAGGTGTAAGATCTCCCTGATCTCTACAAGTGGATCCTCTGAATCCCTAGTTTCCCTTCTTTGAATTTTCTTAAGTTTTAGATAATTATTCCGCCATCATTCCTCAAATTATAATTGGTTTAGATTTCATCTTAGCCTAGTTCTAGATCTGGTTATTTTCAGATAACGTACAGGTTTCAGTCCCTGTGGATTCGACCTCGGTCTTACCGAGTTATTACTACACCATAACCCTATACTTGGGGAGTGAACAAGTTTTTGGCGCCGTTGCCGGGGACTGACGACTACGATTTTCTGAAATTAATTGGATTTAGAGTTAGTTTAAGATTAGGATTTTACTAATTTTAATTTTTTATTTTGTTTTTTATTTTGATTCATAGAACTAACTTATTTTCTATTCTGTAGGTTGTTAAGTTAGAACTTCTAATTTGGTAAACTCTTTCTGATTTTCTAGATTTTCTAACTCTTTGGATTTGATTTGCTTTAGAAACTTCTTCTATTTAGAACTAACTTATTTTGTTTTATTTTGTAGGTCTTTAGCTTAGGGACTCCAATTTGGTAATCTCTTTCCAAACCTCTCTTTCTTTCTAGATTCATATTTTCTTTCTTAGGATTAGGTTTAGGATTTGATCGAGGGCCGCGAGTGTTTCATGCCCAAGTGGGCCCGTGACGACACTCGACGTCTCTTGACTGAAGGAGGATTAGTTGAGGGGTTGACTGTCCATCGCAGGATTAGACAGTGCTCGAATTCCCCTGAGTTAATTGAGGTTATGGCTGCAAATCAACCTCAAGCACTACCTCAACAGATGGATGAGGAAGTACATGATGAGAATGAGGTGCTTCAAGCACCCCCGCCTCGTACCTTACGAGATTATTTACAACCGGCGGGGGTGAGCACACCCTCATGCATGATTTTTCCTGAAAACACAGGACAGATGGACATCAAGCCTGGAGTTATCCAACTCCTTCCTAAATTTCATGGGCTTGAATCAGAAAGTCCATACTTACATTTGAAAGAGTTCGATGAGATTATAGCCACCTTATACTTTCCCAATGTATCCGAGGATACAATCAGGCTGAAACTCTTTCCTTTTTCCTTGAAAGAGAAGGCTGAGACGTGGTTATATTCACTGCGTCCTAGATCCATTGGCACATGGAATGATTTGCAGAGGGAATTCATAAAGAAATTTTTCCCACATCATAAAACGATTACCCTCAGAAAAGTAATCATGAACTTCGCCCAAAAGGAAGATGAAACATTCTACCAATGTTGGGAAAGGTTCGAGGATCTTGTCAGTTCATGCCCACAACACGGTTTTGAAATGTGGCGCATTACAAATTTTTTCTATGATGGACTGACATCTTCCATGCGCCAACTGGTCGAGACAATGTGTAATGGAGAATTCATGAATAAAGAGGTCGACGAGGTATGGGATTACCTCGATAGACTTGCCGAGAATGCACAATCATGGGACCATTACCCAAAATCAAACACCACGCCTAAGTCAACTCAATCTAAGGAGAAAGGTGGAGTATATCTCCTGAAAGAAGAGGATGATGTAAATTTTAAAGTGACTAATCTCATGCGAAGAGTCGAGGCCATAGAAGGAAAGAAGGATAAGGTTAATGAAATTGTTTGCGGCATCTGTGATTGCAACATTCACACAACTGAAAATTGTCCTACCATATCTGCCTTTCGAGGAGTGTTGAATGAGCAAGCTAATGCTGTAAATAATTATCAAAGACCTTTCAATGGATCTACCTCCAATACATACAATCCTGGTTGGAGAAATCATCCAAATTTTAGTTGGAGGAATGGACAAACTCGCTACCCCTCAAAGTTTCTTCAATCAAAATCCAAATCAAGGGAAACCTCAAGAAGAACCTGTTCAAAATTCCATACAAGAGCCGACTCAGTGCAAGGCGTGGACTTACGACTTTATGCAAAAAATAGATTCACGTATGACGGTTATAGAAAAGGGATGTTTCTCGCACAACCACTCCTCAATCCTAAACCGCAATACGAGATAAATGATCCCAGCTCTTCAAATCAAATGGGACACGCTAAATCCATCACCACTCTTAGGAGTGGGAAGATCATTGATAAAACCCTTCCGGTTAGGCCCAAAAAGCCTCAAGAACCAGAAGAAGAAAATAATGATGGATCTCGTGATGTCCCACAAAATTTAGAACCTAACTTCTAGAGAAGCCGCTGCTCGTTCCCCAACGGTTGGTTGCACCAAAACGTCTTTCTAACTCTCAGGATATTCTGGAGGTGTTGAAACAAGTGAAAGTTAACATTCCTCTACTTGATGTCGTAAAACAGGTTCCTCTATATGCAAAATTTCTGAAAGACCTATGCACGATCAAAAGACGGCAAAGCATTCAAAAGAAGATCGTCTTGACTGAGAAAGTGAGTGCCATCCTGAAGCAAGACGTGCCGCAGAAATTCAAGGATCCCGGTAGCCCAACCATATCATGTGTAATCGGGAACCATCGAATTGATCATGCACTTCTTGACTTGGGAGCGAGCGTCAATCTAATTCCCTACTCGGTATACAAACAGTTAGGATTGGGTGAGTTAAAACCTACCCTAACCACACTACAACTTACCGATCGAACTGTTCGTGTACCAAGAGAGATTATTGAGGATGTGTTAGTCCAAGTCGATAGATTTTACTACCCTGTAGATTTTATCATCCTGGACATCGAACCCATCAACAACATGAGCACTCAGATTCCCGTCATTCTTGGTCGCCCATTCCTTGCCACGTCAAATGCAATCATCAATTGCAGGAATGGTGTCATGACTATATCTTTTGGAAATTTGACATTGGAGTCAAACATCTTTTTTAATAACGGCAGCAACATAGAGGATGATGACGAGGTCCACGACATTAACATGATCGATACTTTCGTGGAAGATAGGACACCCCTTACCTTATCCTCTGATCCTCTAGAGACGTGCTTGGCCCACTCCCATGAGTTTGATGATGATATGATTAGGGAGACGTGTGCCTTGCTTGATACTGCACCGGTACTTGAAGTTAACCGGTGGAGGCCACAATTTGAAGAATTACCACAAACTGATGTAGTGCCTCTACCGTCTAACCTCAAGGCACCGAAACTTGACCTAAAACATTTGCCCTCTGATTTGAAATATGCCTATTTAGGTTAAGATGAGACATACCCGGTGGTGATCTCTGCCCACCTGGAGAAAGGACAGGAGAGTATGCTTATATCTACTCTCATTGAGCATAAAGGAGCCCTAGGATGGACGATCGCGGACCTCAAGGGAATCGACCCTTCGATTTGTACTCACCACATATATCTTGAGGAAAATGCGAAGACCGCTCGGCAACCACAACGTAGGCTAAATCCAAACATGAAGGAAGTGGTAAAAGCCGAGGTCCTTAAACTATTGGATGTGGGTATCATATACCCTATATCTGATAGTCAATGGGTGGGTCCAACTCAGGTGGTTCCTAAGAAGTCCGGAATCACCATTGTAGCCAATACTAATAATGAACTCGTGCCAACTAGAGTCACTACTGGTTGGAGAATGTGCATTGACTACAGAAAGTTGAATACCGTCACAAGGAAGGATCACTTTCGTTTGCCCTTCATCGATCAAATCTTGGAAAGGCTAGCTGGTCATTCCTATTACTGTTTCCTTGACGGGTATTCGGGCTATAATCAGATTGAAATCGCCCGAGGATCGTGAAAGACCACATTTACATATCCCTACGACACTTTGCACCGAAGGATGCCATTTGGACTATGTAATGCCCCCGCCACCTTTCAAATGATCTATGTTGAGTATCTTTTCTCGATATGGTGGGACAATATCTAGAGGTCTTCATGGACGATTTCTCTGTCTATGGTTCATCTTTCAAAGAAGTGCTTGGAAAGTCTTAAATGTGTCTTTGAAAAGATGTGAAGAAAAGAACTTGGTACTTAATTGGGAGAAGTGTCATTTCATGGTTCATAAGGGAATTGTCTTTGGACATATCATCTCGTCCAAGGGAATTGAGGTAGATAAGGCAAAAATCGATCTTATCTCTAACCTACCTCCACCCAAGAACATCAGGGATGTGCGATCCTTCTTAGGACACGCAGGATTTTACAGGCGATTCATAAAGGACTTTAGTCTCCTCTCTCGTCCTTTGTGTAATCTTCTTCAAAAGGATATTCCATACGAGTGAACTGAGCAATGCCAGGAAGCTTTCACCAAGCTTAAAGGCATGTTAACCACTGCACCCATCATGCAGCCACCCGACTAGAGCCTTCCTTTTGAACTTATGTGCGACGCTTCTGATTATGCTCTTGGAGCGGTTCTAGGCCAGAGAAAAGATAAGAGGCCCTACATCATCCATTATGAGAGTAGGACTTTAAATCCTGCCCAAGTGAACTACTCGACTACAGAAAAGGAACTCTTAGCCGTGATGTTCGCCTTGGACAAATTTAGGTCATACCTAATCGGATCCAAGATCATTATCTATACAGATCATGCGGCACTGAAGTATCTTCTTTCTAAGAATAATTCTAAGCCCCGCCTGATACGATGGATCCTTTTACTCCAAGAATTTGATTTAGAAACTAAAGATAAAAAGGGAGTAGAGAACGTAGTGGCCGATCACCTTTCTCGCCTTAATATCTCTGATTCCCTTGAGGCGACCCATATCAACGACATGTTCCCTGATGAACAACTGTTCAGAGTCTCCCATTCACCTTGGTTCGCTGATATTGCTAATTATCTTGCTACAGGTTCCATACCGACACATTGGACTGCGCAAGATAAGAAGAAATTTTTCACCGAGGTGCGCAAATTCTTCTGGGATGATCCATATCTATTTAAATATTGCCCAGACCAAATTTTGAGGAGATGTGTGCCAGACGATGAGCATCATAGTGTCATTTCCTTCTATCACTCACAGGCCTGTGGTGGTCACTTTTCTGTAAAAAAGACCACGGCCAAGATTCTGCAGTGTGGCTTCTATTGGCCCACTATGTTTAGGGATACTCATGAGTTTTGCAAAGCTTATGAGCGTTGTCAGAAATTGGGAGCATTGTCCCGTCGAAATATGATGCCCTTGAATCCCATTCTTATCATAGAGGCATTTGATTGCTGGGGCATCGATTTCATGGGACCATTCTCCCAATCTTTTGGGAATTTATATATTTTGCTTGCCGTAGACTATGTCACTAAAAGGGTCGAAGCGATTCCATGTCGAACTAATGACCATCGCACGGTCATTAAATTCCTAAAAGAGAACATCCTTTCCCGATTTGGAACGCCTCGAGCTATTATTAGTGATGGGGGCTCACACTTTTGTAATAGGCCATTCGAGAGTTTAATGAAGAAATACGGTATCTCTCATAAGGTGAGCACCCCATACCACCCACAGATAAGTGGGCAAGCTGAGATTTCTAATAGGGAGATCAAACACATTTTGGAGAAAACGGTTAACCCTGACCGTAACGATTGGTCAATTCGATTGACTGATGCCTTATGGGCATATTGTACTGCTTTTAAAACCCCTATTGGAATGTCTCCCTTTAGACTCGTCTATGGGAAGGCTTGCCACTTGCCTGTGGAGTTGGAACATAGAGCCTACTGGGCAATCAAAAATTTGAATTTCAATCTGAACAACGCTGGCTCGCTACGCAAACTTCAATTGAATGAACTTGAAGAAATCCGGAACGACGCATACGAGAACTCAAGAATTTACAAGGACAGGATGAAGGCGTTTCATGACCAACATATTCTACGAAAATCATTCACGCCAGGTCAAAAAGTCCTTTTGTATAATTCTCGATTACATCTCTTTCCGGGTAAGCTTCGATCTCGTTGGACCGGCCCTTACATTGTTGTTACTACCTATCCTCATGGGGCCGTTGAGATGAGAGACCCCGACAATGGCAAGGAGTTTAAAGTAAATGGACATCGCTTAAAGCCATTTGTCGAGAAATTTGATTCAGAGGACATGTCCATGCCTCTGACTGATCCTGTTTACTAGGACTGATCTCCTAGTCTGATGGAGGTATAGGTAGGTTTCCTGTTTGCATAAGACTAGGGTAGTTGCTTTATTTGTCTGGCTGAAGACGTTAAACTTAGCGCTCCTGGGAGGCAACCCAGCTTTTCCATTTATTTCATTTTCCTAGATAGTTCAATGTTTGTGGGTAACATTACTGCAAACCCTCACGAGACTACAACTCGTCCACTAGGGGCAACCTAGGGGTTTAAAAGCTTGTTGCATACGCTAAATGCAATCGAGAGCACCTGCGAAAGTGGTATAGGTAGGATTTTATTATTATTATTATTTTTTTTTTGTTATTTTTGTTGCTTTCTCTCTCGTGCTGATTGGATTCCATGTTGTGATCTTTTGGAAAGACTCTTGATTCTCCGTCCAGGTACTATTTCCGATCACTCCTCTTTTCTTTTCGTTGTCCCATGTGCATTGCATGTTTACATCTTTTACATTGAGGACAATGTAGATTTTAGGTTGGGGGTGGGAGATTAGGTAACCTAATCAGTGTTTTTCTTAGTCTTGAGCAAAAATTGTGAAAATTTTTAAAAAATTTTTGGACTTTCTGGTGAATTTGAAGTGATTTTGACAACCATCTTTGATTTAGAAGTTCAGGATATGGAAGGTTGGTGATTTACTACTCTTGGATTCAGTTGCTCATTAGATTTCACAGTTGAGTTTGAATTATTAATCCAGGATTAGAAGTTGTAAACATTGATTGAGTCATGATTTCACATGTCACATCTCGCTTACACATTAAGATTTCAGTTTAAATATTGAAGGATTAACTTAATAATCACTAAACATGGAAGGAACCAGCCTGAACAGTTGCCCGTCATGATCAATTGAAGAAAAAGAAAATACAAATGCCTTTGGAAAGGGGTGGGCAAATAATCTTCATCATAGGTTTGCTCCCTATAGGTGAGGATTGGATTCCCCATGGATGATATATGAAAAAGGTTTAGGTGTACGGTCTTCACCATAGGTTTGCTCCCTATAGGTGAGGATTGGACTCCCCTTCTTGGCGTTACCTTTAAAAAAAAAATAAAAAAATCAAAGGCTGAAAGAAAGAAAAGAATGATCTATGAGGGACCTTTTAGTTTAGGTTTTGGTTGTCCTGGATGCTCTTGTGGTTACCAACGTTATCATGAAAAAGAGAATTGAATATTAATGTTAAAAGTCGGGATTACACTCTACACCCATGGAACTCAATGTTTATTATTCTAGTTTATGGATTAATATTTGAACTTGATTATGAAATTCACCGTGCATGAGAGGTCAGGAGAAATTGATAATCAGCATTCATGAATCTTAAGATTTCTCATATCTGGTTTGTTTTTCAAAATATCACTCGGCTTCACAAGAATTATCTCGTAATTCTCAATTTAATTTTCGCATATTTTGCTCGGGACTAGCAAAATACTGGTTGGGGGTTGTGTTGAGGGTCAAATATTGCATATCAGACCTTGATAATTGTCAGATTTTACATACACAATAATGCTTAATGGAGTATTTTAATTGTGTTTTGTTGCGTGAAATTCAATCAGAGCATTGATCGTAAAAAGCGATAGTAAAAGCATGGATTTGGCACTCCGATGTCACAAAAGCAGGGGACGGACTCCTGGGGATTGGGATCGACGATTTTACACAGCCGAGATCAGAGAAAATTGAGAAACTAAAGCTCAAGTGGCCTGAAAGTTAGCCAGAATGCAAGATCACAGGTTTCGCACCATCCGTTTGGTTCGAAACTTCATACATGGCCTAAGGACCATAAAGTAACCGTACACGTCAAAAATCATCCGTTGGATCCCTCTGAGAGTGACCCAACGGTCAGATTGGCCTATAAAATGGTAAAGTGGGGCCCACCTGATATCTGGATCTACTTCAATTTTTGTCTCAACGTCTTAAATAAGCCGAAAAAATGGATGGACGGAGTGGATTTCGAATATACATAAAGGTGGGGACCGCTTTATATCGGTGGAGTGCACAAAACCTGTGCTCTCGCCATGCACTGGTCTGATGGAATCGGTCAGCGGTCGTCGACCCGATCCAAGTTCGGAAGCTTGAATTTACGTAACAGGGACTTGCGAGCGATCTTTGGTGGGCCACCATCATCACGAGTTTTGAAGATCCACACCATTCATCAAGATCAGCAGGTAAAACCGACCGTACTCTGGCCTGGTTACTGATTTTCTTGGACGCTACATGAATATGAAGGCTTTGACGGAGGTTGGATGGTGCCAAGCAAACGTCTGTGAAACACTATAGTTCGAATTCAAAACCGAGCAGGACTGGACGATTTTTCATGGGAAAACCAATGATCGGTCTGGATTTCTCAAAGGATAATCGAAGTGGGTCCCACAGAGAGTCCAGCGTCGACCCATTGGCATGTGTTGTTCACGCACGACCGGAAAATCCAGATTTTTCGGGCGGTTGTGGGCCACTGATCGTGATCGGATGGTCGATCCAGACCGTTTATCAGGAGCCCAGGGGCCCTCTCACCAATACATAGCTGTCTGAATTGGAGAAAATAACAGAGATCGGGTTTCGGCCGATTAAACGAAGAACGGACGGCAGAAACGATAAACCTGTGGGCCTCTTCAACGGATGATCAAAGTCACCCATATCTGATTGAAATTGCAAGGCGCATCTCATGGACGAAGTGAATTTCCAAAAGGAATGAAGAAGTGGGCCCCACCAGTGCCACAGTGGAAGAAATCTGCGTCCCTGTTTCGCGGTCGCACGCAGCCCGACTTTTGCGGGCTGTGGTGTGGTCTCGGTGATGATCGGACCGGCAATCTGGACCGTCCATCGTGTATACAAGTCAAAACCGTCCAAAGATACATCCTTTTTTTGATTTTGTGTGGACGCCACAACTACCAGCGCGAGCAGAAAATCTGCCGCTCTCTTATTGCGCACACTCTGCTGCGTAAAAGTTTCTCGGGAAGATTCCTGCTGCGAAACTGATTTCATGATTTCTCCGCCCATTCTTCCTGTATAAAAGAGGCTGGACGTGAGGAGGGAGGCTAGGAGGTCTGGGAACAGAGGCTTGGCTTGGCTGGAACGTTTAGAGAGAGAGAGAGACAGAGAAAGGGAAGTTTTTTTTATATGTTTATTTGCTTATTTGTTTTGAATAATGAAGAGATCTAGTCCATCCATGTCGGGCTAAACCTCTTGGCTAGGGCCAAGAGGTGAAGCTTGTCGCGTGATGGGAAGATCTCTACGGCGTTGATTCATGTTTAAACTGAATGGATTTTGATTTAATTTTATTAAGGGAATGTTTTCAGTCTTTAATGGTCTGTTGTGACTGAAATTACAATGGGTCTGCAATGGCTTTGAGCATGTTTTTTTTCTCTTATGTTTATGACGTCAGGAAGCCCTGTTGTTCACCATCGTCTCCTAGGCATGATTGGATGTCGGTACCCTTCCTAACCTTCATACATTGCTTGGTTGGTAATTAGTTTAATTCTGTTGTTTGCTTTGTCTCCTGGGCATGGTTTGGTGATGGAATCCATTCTAATTCATATACCTTTCATCTTTTCAAAACTACATCAAAGGAAGTTCAGTTAATTTCCATGATTCGTGAAGCAGGTGTAAGATTTCCCTGATCTCTACAAGTGGATCCTCTGAATCCCTAGTTTCCCTTCTTTGAATTTTTTTAAGTTTTAGATAATTATTCCGCCATCATTCCTCAAATTATAATTGGTTTAGATTTCATCTTAGCCTAGTTCTAGATCTGGTTATTTTCAGATAACGTACAGGTTTCAGTCCCTGTGGATTCGACCTCGGTCTTACCGAGTTATTACTACATCACAACCCTATACTTGGGGAGTGAACCTATACTTCAAACGCAATTATCAATTGCAAGAATGGTGTCATGACTATGTCTTTCGGAAACATGACATTACAGTCAAACATTTTTTTCAATAACGGCAGAAACTCAGAGGATGATGATGATTTCCATGACATTAACATGATTGATTCTTTCGTGGAAGATAAAACGCCTCTGACCTTATCCTCTGACCCTCTAGAGGCATACCTGACACACTCCCATGATTTGGATGATAACATGATTAGGGAGACGTGTGTCGTGCTTGATACAGCGCCAGTACTTGAAGTTAACCGGTGGAGGCCACAATTTGAAGAGTTGTCCAAAACCGATGTAGTGCCTCTACCGTCTAACCTCAAAGCACCGAAACTTGACCAAAAACCTTTACCCTCTGATTTGGAATATGCCTATTTAGGTCAAGAAGAAACATATACAATGGTGATTTCATCCCACCTTGAGAATAAACAAGAGAGTATGCTTATTTCTACTGTCGAGGAAGATAAAGGAGTTACTGGACATATCATCACAGATCTCGATAGAATGAATGAACTCCTTTCAACTGAATGTTTCGACTCTTTGGATGATTACTTGGCACACTCTGCAGATTCAAATGATCCCATGTTAAAAGATAAAGTGGATGCCTTGCAAGACGACGTCTCGGTAGTCATCATTGACCAAGAGAACCCTTATTCTGAAGTCCCTTCTTCCCCTGATCCTAAACGTCTACTATTAAAGGAGGAAAAACTGAAAATTGAACCGAAGCCTGGAACTTCGGAATGTATCGAGACTACATTACTTCCTGAAAATTTTTCTAAAATTTATCTACCTGTAGTCTCTGATTCACCATGGGATACTAACTTTGAAACTTTTTCTGACACAGGTGAATCATATATACTTTGGATACCTCAGGCGAATCAACGAAAATTTTTTGTTGAGGTACATAAGTCTCTCCGGCCATTCATGCTCCAGGGCATCAAAGCCTATTGCAAAAATGGCTTTTGGATGATCCTGTTAAGTAACCTCCTGAGAAATTTATCACGGTACTGGCAAGAAGAGGAACCTTGCGGCATGATCGAGTAGTTTTTCCCTGCTTTCTTAGGACTAGGGTAGTTTGCTTTATGTTATTTTAGGATAGACAGTAAACTTAGCGCTCCTGGGAGGCAACCTAGCTTTTCATTTCATTTAATTTTCCTAGTTAGTTAGATCAATGTTTGTGGGTAACATTACTGCAAACCCTCACGAGACTACAACTCGTCCACTAGGGGTAACCTAGGGGTTTAAAGGCTTGTTGCATATGCTAAATGCAATCGAGAGCACCTGCGAAAGTGGTATAAGTAGGATTTTATTTTTAGTTTTGTGTTGCTTTCTCTCTCGTGCTGATTGGATTCCATGCTGTGATCTTTTGGAAAGCCTCTTGATTCTCCGTCCAGGTACTATTTTCCGATCACTCCTCTTTTCTTTTCGTTGTCCCATGTGCATTGCATGCTTATATCTTTTACATTGAGGACAATGTAGATTTTAGGTTGGGGGTGGGAGATTAGGTAACCTAATCAGTGTTTTCTTGGTCCTAAGCAAAATTTATGAAAAATTTAAAATTTTTTTCTGAAAATTCTTGTGAATTTGAAGTGATTTGACGACCATCTTTGATTTAGAATTACAGGATATGGAATGTTGGTGATTTACTGCTCTTGAATTCAGTTGTCTGTTAGATTTCACAGTTAAGGTTGAATTATTCATCCATGATTAGAAGTTGTAAACATTGATTGAGTCATGATTTCACATGTCACATCTCGCTTACACATTAAGATTTCAGTTTGAAACTGAAGGGTTAATTTGGTAATCACTGAGCATGAAAGAAACCAGCCTAAAAGATTTGGCCATCAGGGTATATTAAATATATATAAAAAAAATTACACCATGGGTTTGCTCCTTATAGGTGTGGATTCGATTCTCCATGATTAACAGTTGGAAAGAGTTGGGCGACTAATTTCACCATAGGTCTGCTCCCTATAAGTAAAAATTTGATTCCCATCTTGAAAAAAAAAAAAAAAAAAAACTAGAAAATGAAAGAATGATCTGTGAGGCAAAGTTCTGGGTTAGGTGATGGTAGTTATGAATTTTTTGATTGATTACCAATGATATCATGAAATTGACAATTTGATCTCTTAATGATGATAGGCCGAGATTTCACTATACACCCATGGAACTCAATGTTTAAAATTATTCTAGTTTATGGATTAACATTTGAACTTGATTATGAAATTCACCATGCATGAGAGGCCAGGAGAAATTGATAATCAACATTCATGAATCTTAAGATTTCTCATATCTGAAATGTTTTTCAAAATATCACTCGGCTTCACAAGAATTGTCTCGTAATTCTCAACTTATTTTTCGCATATTTTACTCGGGACTAGCAAAATGCTGGTTGGGGGTTGTGTTGAGGGTCAAATATTGCATATCAGACCCCATTTATTGCCTGGATTTACATGCATAATATTGTTTAATGTTCGGGTTTAACTGTGTTCGTGATACAGGGTATATTTGAGAGCTTGGATTATAAAAAGGTGTTAAACGCATGAAATTAACACTCTGATAATGCCAAGGCATTGGACGAGACTCCAGGGAACCAAGATCGACAAACTTACACTCCAGAGATCCAAGAAAATCAGGCCGTTCATGTTAAACGACTCTGAAAGTCAGCCAGAATGCAAGATCACAGGGTTTCCACCATCCGATCGGCTTGAAACTTCATACATGGACTGAGAAACATAAATTAACCGTACACGTAAAATTTCAGCCGTTGGATCCTTAAGGAAGTGGCCCAACAGTCAGAACAGTCCACTAATCGTCAGTCTGGGGCCCGCCTGATATCTGGATGTGCTTCAATTTAAGTCTTAACCTGTTAAATTAACTGAGGAAATGGATGGATGGAACGGATTATCTTCAATACATCACTGTGGGCCCCACTGTGCAGTGCATGTGTACGGTGCATGATCACAGCCGCATGCACCTAACTAACCAAGTCGGTCAGCAAGCGCTGACCCGACTTAGTTTCCTAACTGAGCTCGGCTGCGAACAGGGGAACGCCGCACGATGCTTGTGGGCCCCACCCATTATCCATATTAATAATCCGGACCGTCCATGATGTCTGGAGGAGAGCTGTGACCTACACCTAGGTGAAAAATCTCCAAGAAGAAGCATGTACGAGATTCCATCCATTCAAACATGGAACGGACGGCTGAATAAAAAATTCCATGGACCACACTGACTGTGGATGGAAATATGCCATTCCTAGCAGAAATTACGAGGGAAATCCAGTAGACAGACTGGATTTTCCATACGACGAGGATCGGAGGCCCACCAACTTCATCAGACCCATCTTACGCAAGCCATGTTCAGCGTCTGGACGCTGTCCGCAATTTGCGGGCAGTTGTGGGCCATCGTCTCTGATTGATTCGGCAATCCAGACTGTCCATCGTGTAGGCTAGCCAAAAAAGTCCCAAGGGACGTTTTCCTTTCAGAAAACAAGCATGGGAAGAAGAAGATTCGGTGCTGTTGTGTGGGTGCGTAAACAGTCCCTGCGTAAGGAAATTTCCAAATTTGGTTTACGTAAAACGTCCCACTGAAGCTTGCAACCGGTCTCTCTTCTCAACTGACCTTCCTCGACAGCTATGAAAGAAAGAAAGAGGGAGAGGTAATGATCATCTGGGTTTTGGGCCTCAACGTGGAACGTGAGAGAGAGGAAGCTAGTATTTGTGTTTTGTTTTTTCTCTTTTATTTTTTTTTATATTTGTTTAAGGGATTGAGCCCATTCATGTGGAACTAAACCTCTTAGCTAGGGCTAAGAGGTGAAGCTTGTAGTGAGATGGGCTGATTCAATGGCTTGGATTCATGTTATGAACTGATTAAATTCTAGTTTTGATTTAATTCTAGTTTTGAATAATAGGAATATTTTTAGTTGTTAATGGTCTGTTGTGACTGAAATTACAATGGGTCTGCAATGGCTTTAAGTATTTCTCTTTCCTTTCTATGTTTATGACGTCAGGAAGCCCTGTTGTTCACCGTCGTCTCCTGGGCATGGTCGGATGATGCATACCCTTTCCTAACCCTCATAGCATGTTGATTGGTTGGTAATTAGTTTAATTCTATTGTTTGCTTTGTCTCTTGGGCATGGTTTGGTGATGGAATCCATTCTAATTCATATACCTTTCATCTCTTGAAAACTACATCAAAGGAAGTTCAGTTGATTTTCATGAATCAAGTATAGTTCTCCCTGATCTCTACAAGTGGATCCTCTGAATCCCTAGGTTCCCTTCTCTGAATTTTCTTAAGTTTTAGATAAATATTTCACCATTATTCCTCAAATCATAATTGGTTTAGATTTCATCTTAGCCTAGTTCTAGATCTGGTTATTTTCAGATAACGTACAGGTTTCAGTCCCTGTGGATTCGACCTCGGTCTTACCGAGTTATTACTACATCACAACCCTATACTTGAGGAGTGAACAAGTTTTTGGCGCCGTTGCCGGGGACTGTCGGATACGAGTTTCTGAAATTAATTGGTTTTAGAATTAGTTTAAGATTAGGTTTTAATTTTAGGTTAAGATTTTTCCTGATTTTTCGAAACTAACCTTCCTATTTTGTAGGCCTTTAAGATAGAAACTTCTAATTCAGTAAGCTCTTTCCAACCTCTATTTTCTATTTGTCAGATCTCTTTCATTAAGTTACTTTCTAGTCTAGGACTTTTTTAATTTATTTTAGAAATTTTCTACTTCCTTCTTTTTAGGAATTTCTTTTATTAGAAACTAACTTATTTTGTTTTGTTTTGTAGGTTTTTAATTTAGGGACTCCAATTTGGCAACTTCCTTCCAACCCTCTCGTTCTTTTTAGATTTTTATTTCCCTTCTTAGGATTAGGTATAAAATTTGATTGAGGTTTGCAAGTGTTTCATGCCCAAGTGGGTTCGTGACAACACTTGACGTCTCTTGACTGAAGGAGGTTTGGTTGAGGGGTTGACTATCCACCGTAGGACTAGACACCGCTCGAAATCCCCTGAGTTAACTGAAGTGATGACTGAAAACCAACCTTTTCTACCTCATCCCAGGGTAGAGGACACTCAAGATGAGAATGAGGTGCATCAAGCACCCCTGCCTCGTACTCTACGAGATTATTTACAACCGGCGGGGGTGAGTACGCCCTCATGCATGATTTTTTCTGGAAATACAGGACAGATGAACATCAAGCCAGGGGTTATCCAACTCTTTCCTAAGTTCCATGGGCTTGAATCGGAGGAACCGTATTTACATCTGAAAGAGTTCGATGAGATAATAACTACTCTATACTTTGCTAATGTATCTGAGGATACAATCAGGCTGAAACTCTTTCCTTTTTCCTTGAAAGAGAAGGCTAAGACGTGGTTACATTCACTGCGTCCTAGATCCATTGGCACATGGAATGATATGCAGAGGGAATTCATAAAGAAAAATTTTCCCACACCATAAAACGATTACCCTCAGAAAAGCAATTATGAACTTCGTCCAAAAGGAAGATGAAACATTCTACCTATGTTGGGAAAGGTTCAAGGATCTTGTTAATTCATGCCCACAACACGGTTTTGAAACGTGGCGCATTACAAATTTTTTCTATGATGGACTGACATCTTCCATGCGCCAACTAGTCGAGACAATGTGTAATAAAGAATTCATGAATAAAGAGGTCGATGAGGTATGAGATTACCTCGATAGACTTGCTGAAAATGTACAATCATGAGACCATTACCCAAAATCAAACACCACGTCTAGGCCAACTCAATCTAAGGAGAAAGGTGGAGTATATCTCCTGAAAGAAGAGGATGATTTAAATTTTAAAGTGACTAATCTCATACGAAAAGTCGAGGCCATGGAAGGAAAGAAGGATAAGGTTAATGAAATTGTTTGCGGCATCTGTGATTGCGACATTCACACAATTGAAAATTGTCCTACAATATCTGCTTTTGGAGGAGTGTTGAATGAGCAAGCTAATGCCGTAAATAACTATCAAAGACCTTTCAATGGATCTACCTCTAATACATACAATCCTGGTTGGAAAAATCATCCAAATTTTAGTTGGAGGAATGGACAAACTGCTACTCCCCCAAGGTTTCTTTAATCAACCTGCACAACAACAAGAGAAATCTCAAGAGGATCTGGTGTCAAAACATTTTGAAAAGCAAGATCTTTTCAATCAGGGTATGCTACAAGCCTTGCAAGACCTTAACAAAACACTACAAGATGTTAAGGCTGAAAATACGATTGGGAACAAGGGGAGCTTTCCAGCTCAGCCTCTTCCCAATCCTAAACTGCAATATGAAGTTAGCAACCTAAGCTCTTCAAATCAGATGGAGCAAGCTAAATCCATCACCACTCTTAGGAGTGGAAAGATCATTGACAAAACCATTCCGGTTAGGGCCGAAAAGTCTAAGGATTCGGAAGTGGATGAAGAAGATGGATCTAGCCATGCCCCACCTGAGTTAGAACCAGAACCTCAAGGAAAGCCGGTTGCTCCATTTCCCCAACGGTTGGTTGCACCAAAACATCTCTCTAACTCTCAGGATATTCTAGAGGTGTTGAAACAAGTGAAGGTCAACATTCCACTACTTGATGCCGCGAAACAAATACCTTCATATGCCAAATTTCTGAAAGACTTATGTACGACTAAAAGACGACAAAATATTCAAAAGAAAATCTTTCTGACTGAGAAAGTGAGTGCCATCCTAAAGCAAGATGTGCCGCAAAAATTCAAAGACCCCGGTAGCCCAACCATATCATGTGTAATTGGGGACTATCGAATTGATCACGCACTTCTTGACTTAGGAGCGAGCGTCAATCTGATTCCCTACTCGGTATACAAACAGTTAGGTTTGGGTGAATTAAAACCCACCCTAACCACACTACAACTTGCTGATCGCTCTGTTCGTGTACCAAGAGGGATAATTGAAGATGTGTTAATACAGGTTGATAGATTTTACTACCAGTAGACTTTATCATCCTGACACTGAACCCATCAATAACATGAGCACTCAGATGCAGTGATTCTTGGTCACCCATTCCTTGCCACTTCAAATGCAATTATCAATTGCAGGAATGGTGTCATGACTATGTCTTTCGGAAACATGACATTGGAGTCAAACATCTTTTTCAATAACGGCAGAAACTCAGAGGATGATGATGATTTCCACGACATTAACATGATTGATTCTTTCGTGGAAGATAAAACGCCTCTGACCTTATCCTCTGACCCTCTAGAGGCATACCTGACACACTCCCATGATTTGGATGATAACATGATTAGGGAGACGTGTGTCGTGCTTGATACAGCGCCAGTACTTGAAGTTAACCGGTGGAGGCCACAATTTGAAGAGTTGCCCAAAACCGATGTAGTGCCTCACCGTCTAACCTCAAAGCACGGAAACTTGACCTAAAACCTTTACCCTCTGATTTGAAATATGCCTATTTAGGTCAAGAAGAAACATACCCAATGGTGATTTCATCCCACCTTGAGAATAAACAAGAGAGTATGCTCATTTCTACTGTCGAGGAAGATAAAGGAGTTACTGGACATATCATCACAGATCTTGATAGAATGAATGAACTCCTTTCAACTGAATGTTTCGACTCTTTGGATGATTACTTGGCACACTCTGCAGATTCAAATGATCCCATGTTAAAAGATAAAGTGGATGCCTTGCAAGACGACGTCTTGGTAGTCATCATTGACCAAGAGAACCCTTATTCTGAAGTCCCTTCTTCCCCTGATCCTAAACGTCTACTATTAAAGGAGGAAAAACTGAAAATTGAACCGAAGCCTGGAACTTCGGAATGCATCGAGACTACATTACTTCCTGAAAATTTTTCTAAAATTTATCTACCTGTAGTCTCTGATTCACCATGGGATACTAACTTTGAAACTTTTTCTGACACAGGTGAATCATATATACTTTGGATACCTCAGGCGAATCAACGAAAATTTTTTGTTGAGGTACATAAGTCTCTCCGGCCATTCATGCTCCAGGGCATCAAAGCCTATTGCAAAAATGGCTTTTGGATGATCCTGTTAAGTAACCTACTGAGAAATTTATCACGGTACTGGCCAGAAGAGGAACCTTGCGGCATGATCGAGTAGTTTTTCCCTGCTTTCTTAGGACTAGCGTAATTTGCTTTATGTTATTTTAGGATAGACAGTAAACTTAGCACTCCTGGGAGGCAACCCAGCTTTTCATTCCATTTATTTTCCTAGTTAGTTAGATCAATGTTTGTGGGTAACATTACTGCAAACCCTCACGAGACTACAACTCGTCCACTAGGGGTAACCTAGGGGTTTAAAGGCTTGTTGCATATGCTAAATGCAATCGAGAGCACCTGCGAAAGTGGTATAAGTAGAATTTTATTTTTAGTTTTATGTTGCATTCTCTCTCGTGCTGATTGGATTCCATGCTGCGATATTTTGGAAAGCCTCTTGATTCTCCGTCCAGGTACTATTTTCCGATCACTCCTCTTTTCTTTTCGTTGTCCCATGTGCATTGCATGCTTATATCTTTTACATTGAGGACAATGTAAATTTTAGGTTGGGGGTGGGAGATTAGGTAACCTAATCAGTGTTTTCTTGGTCCTAAGCAAAATTTATGAAAATTTTAAAATTTTTTTTCTGAAAATTCTTGTGAATTTGAAGTGATTTGACGACCATCTTTGATTTAGAATTACAGGATATGGAATGTTGGTGATTTACTGCTCTTGAATTCAGTTGTCTGTTAGATTTCATTAAGGTTGAATTATTCATCCATGATTAGAAGTTGTAAACATTGATTGAGTCATGATTTCACATGTCACATCTCGCTTACACATTAAGATTTCAGTTTGAAACTGAAGGGTTAATTTGGTAATCACTGAGCATGAAAGAAATCAGCCTAAAATATTTGGCCATCAGGGTATATTAAATATATATAAAAAAAGAAATTACACCATGGGTTTGCTCCCTATAGGTGTGGATTCGATTCTCCATGATTAACAGTTGGAAAGAGTTGGGCGACTAATTTCACCATAGGTCTGCTCCCTATAAGTAAAAATTTGATTCCCATCTTGAAAAAAAAAAAAAAAAAAAACTAGAAAATGAAAGAATGATCTGTGAGGCAAAGTTCTGTTTAGGTGATGGTAGTTATGAATTTTTTGATTGATTACCAATGATATCATGAAATTGACAATTTGATCTCTTAATAAAGATAGGCCGAGATTTCACTATACACCCATGGAACTCAATGTTTAAAATTATTCTAGTTTATGGATTAACATTTGAACTTGATTATGAAATTCACTATGCATGAGAGGCCAGGAGAAATTGATAATCAACATTCATGAATCTTAAGATTTCTCATATCTGAAATGTTTTTCAAAATATCACTCGGCTTCACAAGAATTGTCTCGTAATTCTCAACTTATTTTTTGCATATTTTACTCGGGACTAGCAAAATGCTGGTTGGGGGTTGTGTTGAGGGTCAAATATTGCATATCAGACCCCATTTATTGCTTGGATTTACATGCATAATATTGTTTAATGTTCGGGTTTAACTGTGTTCGTGATACAGGGTATATTTGAGAGCTTGGATTATAAAAAGGTGTTAAACGCATGAAATTAACACTCTGATAATGCCAAGGCATTGGACGGGACTCCAGGGAACCAAGATCGACAAACTTACACTCCAGAGATCCAAGAAAATCAGGCCGTTCATGTTAAACGACTCTGAAAGTCAGCCAGAATGCAAGATCACAGGGTTTCCACCATCCGATCGGCTTGAAACTTCATACATGGACTGAGAAACATAAATTAACCGTACACGTAAAATTTCAGCCGTTGGATCCTTAAGGAAGTGGCCCAACAGTCAGAACATTTCACTAATCGTCAGTCTGGGGCCCGCCTGATATCTGGATGTGCTTCAATTTAAGTCTTAACCCGTTAAATTAACTGAGGAAATGGATGGATGGAACGAATTATCTTCAATACATCACTGTGGGCCCCACTGTGCAGTGCATGTGTACGGTGCATGATCACAGCCGCATGCAGCTAACTAACCAAGTCGGTCAGCAAGCGCTGACCCGACTTAGTTTCCTAACTGAGCTCGACTGCGAACAGGGGAACACCGCACGATGCTTGTGGGCCCCACCCATTATCCATATTAATAATCCGGACCGTCCATGATGTCTGGAGGAGAGCTGTGACCTACACCTAGGTGAAAAATCTCCAAGAAGAAGCATGTACGAGATTCCATCCATTCAAACACGGAACGGATGGCTGAATAAAAAATTCCATGGACCACACTGATTGTGGATGGAAATATGCCATTCCTAGCAGAAATTACGAGGGGAATCCAGTAGACGGACTGGATTTTCCATACGACGAGGATCGGAGGCCCACCGACTTCATCAGACCCATCTTACGTAGGCCCTGTTCAGCGTCCGGACGCTGTCCGCGATTTGCGGGCAGTTGTGGGCCACCGTCTCTGATTGATTCGGTAATCCAGACCGTCCATCGTGTAGGCTAGCCAAAAAAGTCCCAAGGGACATTTTCCTTTCAGAAAACAAGCATGGGAAGAAGAAGATTCGGTGCTGTTGTGTGGGTGCGTAAATAGTCCCTGCGTAAGGAAATTTCCAAATCTGGTTTGCGTAAAACATCCGACTGAAGCTTACAACCGGTCTCTCTTCTCAACTGACCTTCCTTGACAGCTATAAAAGAAAGAAAGAGGGAGAGGTAATGATCATCTGGGTTTTAGGCTTCAACGTGGAACGTGAGAGAGAGGAAGCTAGTATTTGTGTTTTGTTTTTTCTCTTTTATTTTTTTTTATATTTGTTTAAGGGATTGAGCCCATTCATGTGGAACTAAACCTCTTAGCTAGGGCTAAGAGGTGAAGCTTGTAGTGAGATGGGCTGATTCAATGGCTTGGATTCATGTTATGAACTGATTAAATTCTAGTTTTGATTTAATTCTAGTTTTGAATAATAGGAATATTTTTAGTTGTTAATGGTCTGTTGTGACTGAAATTACAATGGGTCTGCAATGGCTTTAAGTATTTCTCTTTCCTTTCTATGTTTATGACGTCAGGAAGCCCTGTTGTTCACCATCGTCTCCTGGGCATGGTCGGATGACGGTACCCTTTCCTAACCCTCATAGCATGTTGATTGGTTGGTAATTAGTTTAATTCTATTGTTTGCTTTGTCTCTTGGGCATGGTTTGGTGATGGAATCCATTCTAATTCATATACCTTTCATCTCTTGAAAACTACATCAAAGGAAGTTCAGTTGATTTTCATGAATCAAGTATAGTTCTCCCTGATCTCTACAAGTGGATCCTCTGAATCCCTAGGTTCCCTTCTCTGAATTTTCTTAAGTTTTAGATAAATATTTCACCATTATTCCTCAAATCATAATTGGTTTAGATTTCATCTTAGCCTAGTTCTAGATCTGGTTATTTTCAGATAACGTACAGGTTTCAGTCCCTGTGGATTCGACCTCGGTCTTACCGAGTTATTACTACATCACAACCCTATACTTGGGGAGTGAACAAGTTTTTGCTCACGGTCTGGATTGCCGAATCAATCAGAGACGGTGGCCCACAACTGCCCGCAAATCGCGGACAGCGTTCGGACACTGAACAGGGCCTGCGTAAGATGGGTCTGATGAAGTCGGTGGGCCTCCGATCCTCATCGTATGGAAAATCCAGTCCGTCTACTGGATTCCCCTCGTAATTTCTGCTAGAAATGGCATATTTCCATCCACAGTCAGTGTGGTCCATGGAATTTTTTATTCAGCCGTCCGTTCCGTGTTTGAATGGATGGAATCTCGTACATGCTTCTTCTTGGAGATTTTTCACCTAGGTGTAGGTCACAGCTCTCCTCCAGACATCATGGACGGTCCGGATTATTAATATGGATAATGGGTGAGGCCCACAAGCATCGTGCGGTGTTCCCCTGTTCAGCAAAGAAACTCGTTAGGAAACTAAGTCGAATTCGGCGCTTGTTGACCGACTTGTTAGTTAGGTGCATGCGGCTGTGATCATGCACCGTACACATTCACTGCACAGTGGGGCCCACAGTGATGTATTGAAGATAATCCGTTCCATCCATCCATTTCCTCAGTTAATTTAACGGGTTAAGACTTAAATTGAAGCACATCCAGATATCAGGCGGGCCCCAGACTGACGATTAGTGGACTGTTCTGACTGTTGGGCCACTTCCTTAAGGATCCAACGGCTGAAATTTTACGTGTAAGGTTAATTTATGTTTCTCAGTCCATGTATGAAGTTTCAAGCCGATCGGATGGTGGAAACCCTGTGATCTTGCATTCTGGCTGACTTTCAGAGTCGTTTAACATGAACGACCTGATTTTCTTGGATCTCTGGAGTGTAAGTTTGTTGATCTTGGTTCCATGGAGTCCCGTCCAATGCCTTGGCATTATCAGAGTGTTAATTTCATGCGTTTAACACATTTTTATAATCTAAGCTCTCAAATATACCCTGTATCACGAACACAGTTAAACCCGAACATTAAACAATATTATGCATGTAAATCCAAGCAATAAATGGGGTCTGATATGCAATATTTGACCCTCAACACAACCCCCAACCAGCATTTTGCTAGTCCCGAGTAAAATATGCGAAAAATAAGTTGAGAATTACGAGACAATTCTTGTGAAGCCGAGTGATATTTTGAAAAACATTTCAGATATGAGAAATCTTAAGATTCATGAATGTTGATTATCAATTTCTCCTGGCCTCTCATGCATGGTGAATTTCATAATCAAGTTCAAATGTTAATCCATAAACTAGAATAATTTTAAACATTGAGTTCCATGGGTGTATAGTGAAATCTCGGCCTATCATCATTAAGAGATCAAATTGTCAATTTCATGATATCATTGGTAATCAATCAAAAAATTCATAACTACCATCACCTAAACCAGAACTTTGCCTCACAGATCATTCTTTCATTTTCTAGTTTTTTTTTTTTTTTTCAAGATGGGAATCAAATTTTTACTTATAGGGAGCAGACCTATGGTGAAATTAGTCGCCCAACTCTTTCCAACTGTTAATCATGGAGAATCGAATCCACACCTATAGGGAGCAAACCCATGGTGTAATTCTCTTTTTTTTATATATATTTAATATACCCTGATGGCCAAATCTTTTAGGCTGGTTTCTTTCATGCTCAGTGATTACCAAATTAACCCTTCAGTTTCAAACTGAAATCTTAATGTGTAAGCGAGATGTGACATGTGAAATCATGACTCAATCAATGTTTACAACTTCTAATCATGGATGAATAATTCAACCTTAACTGTGAAATCTAACAGACAACTGAATTCAAGAGCAGTAAATCACCAACATTCCATATCCTGTAATTCTAAATCAAAGATGGTCGTCAAATCACTTCAAATTCACAAGAATTTTCAGAAAAAATTTTTAAATTTTTCATAAATTTTGCTTAGGACCAAGAAAACACTGATTAGGTTACCTAATCTCCCACCCCCAACCTAAAATCTACATTGTCCTCAATGTAAAAGATATAAGCATGCAATGCACATGGGACAACGAAAAGAAAAGAGGAGTGATCGGAAAATAGTACCTGGACGGAGAATCAAGAGGCTTTCCAAAAGATCGCAGCATGGAATCCAATCAGCACGAGAGAGAAAGTAACACAAAACTAAAAATAAAATCGTACTTATACCACTTTCGCAGGTGCTCTCGATTGCATTTAGCATATGCAACAAGCCTTTAAACCCCTAGGTTACCCCTAGTGGACGAGTTGTAGTCTCGTGAGGGTTTGCAGTAATGTTACCCACAAACATTGATCTAACTAACTAGGAAAATTAAATGGAATGAAAAGCTGGGTTGCCTCCCAGGAGCGCTAAGTTTACTGTCTATCCTAAAATAACATAAAGCAAACTACCCTAGTCCTAAGAAACCAGGGAAAAACTACTCGATCATGCCGCAAGGTTCCTCTTCTGGCCAGTACCGTGATAAATTTCTCAGTAGGTTACTTAACAGGATCATCCAAAAGCCCTTTTTGCAATAGGCTTTGATGCCCTGGATCATGAATAGCCGGAGAGACTTATGTACCTCAACAAAAATTTTTCGTTGATTCGCCTGAGGTATCTAAAGTATATATGATTCACCTGTGTCAGAAAAAGTTTCAAAGTTAGTATCCCATGGTGAATCAGAGACTACAGGTAGATAAATTTTAGAAAAATTTTCAGGAAGTAATGTAGTCTCGATACATTCCGAAGTTCTAGGCTTCGGTTCAATTTTCAGTTTTTCCTCCTTTAATAGTAGACGTTTAGGATCAGGGGAAGAAGGGACTTCAGAATAAGGGTTCTCTTGGTCAATGATGACTACCGAGACGTCGTCTTGCAAGGCATCCACTTTATCTTTTAACATGGGATCATTTGAATCTGCAGAGTGTGCCAAGTAATCATCCAAAGAGTCGAAACATTCAGTTGAAAGGAGTTCATTCATTCTATCGAGATCTGTGATGATATGTCCAGTAACTCCTTTATCTTCCTCGACAGTAGAAATGAGCATACTCTCTTGTTTATTCTCAAGGTGGGATGAAATCACCATTGGGTATGTTTCTTCTTGACCTAAATAGGCATATTTCAAATCAGAGGGTAAAGGTTTTAGGTCAAGTTTCGGTGCTTTGAGGTTAGACGGTAGAGGCACTACATTGGTTTTGGGCAACTCTGCAAATTGTGGCCTCCACAGGTTAACTTCAAGTACTGGCGCTGTATCAAGCACGACACACGTCTCCCT